>CP092864.1:6502487-6641728 GCA_030710605.1 Cordylochernes scorpioides | reverse complement strand
TGCCGAAGAAAAATATCCTCTACTAGAAATTTAGAAACTTCTTTCACTGTTGCTTCCGAGACTGCTCTTGTTTCTGCATATCTAGTGTAGTAGTCCGTCAGCACGATTATCCATTTTTTCCTGTTTTTCGTAGATGGTAGTGGACCAACAAAGTCAATTCCAATTCTTTCTAAAGGAAAGTTGGCTGGGGGGATGGGCTGTAGTAGTCCAGAAGGTAATTGGTTTGAGCCTTTCCTACTTTGGCAAAGGTGACACGTCTTAACGAATTCTGAGACATCCTTTAGCATGGATGGCCAAAAGTATTTACTCTTTATTCGGTACATGGTTCTGGCGACGCCCAGATGGCCATTCGACATATGATTGTGATATTCTTTCATAATTTCTCTCTTTTTATTCTCTGGAACCACAAGCAACCACGCCCTGCCTTCAGGGTTCGGGTTTTTCTTAAAGAGGCATCCATCTTCTTCTTTAAAGTTTTGCGCAATTGATCGCCTGCTTCCATTAAGGTTTTTCTTAACACTTTCGATAAATTTATCCTCTTCGTCTGTTATTTGATTTAAAAATAGCCTTTCAAAATCCTCATCCCAATCAGTTTCTGGTAAGGGCCCCCTAGATAAGCCATCGGCGTCCAGATGCTTCTTTCCCGATTTATGTATTATATCGAAGTCATATTCTTGAATTTTCAATGCCCATCTTGCCAATCGACCTGTTGGATCCTTCAAGTTTTTGAGCCAGCATAAGGCGTGATGGTCTGTTACTATTTTAAAGTGTCTTCCATAAAGGTAGGGTCGTAATTTTGACATTGACCAGACAACGGCAAGACATTCTTTTTCAGTGGTTGAATAATTTTGCTCCGCTTTACTTAGGGTACGACTCAAATATGAGATCACCTTCTCTTCACCACCGATGTCTTGGACAAGTGTTGCACCTATGCCGATGTTGGACGCATCAGTATGAACATAAGTAGGTGCATTTGGATTGAAGTGACCTAAAATTGGTGGACTTAATAGTGCTGTTTTTAGGGTTTGAAACGCTTCCTCTTGTCTTTCTGTCCAGGTAAATGATACACTTTTTTTTATAAGGTTGGTCAAAGGGTCGGCAATTTTTGAAAAGTCTTTGATAAATTTTCTATAATATGAACACATTCCCAAAAAGGATTGTACTTCTTTGACCTTTTTGGGCCGAGGAAAATTTCTGACAGCTTTGATGTTATGTTCCGCGGGTTTTATACCATGTTTGCTCGTTATATAGCCGAGAATCTCCAATTCTTCAAAAGCAAATCGGCATTTTTTGTCGTTTAACCTTAAATTAGATTCACGAAAACATCTAAAAACAGCTTCAAGTCTTTTGAGGTGCGTTGGAAAATCCGGGCTATATATGATAACATCATCCAGATAACACAAACAAATTTGCCATCTCAGATTTCCAAGCATATTCTCCATATTTCTCTCAAAGGTAGCAGGCGCGTTACAAAGTCCAAAAGGCATCACGTTGAATTCATATAATCCATGCGCTGTAGTGAAAGCTGTTTTCTCTTTGTCTCTTTCTTCGACTTCAACTTGCCAATATCCAGATCTGAGGTCTATTGCTGAGAAGTGTGTAGATCCTTGGAGAGTATCCATAACTTCGTCTATTCTAGGGATCGGATAGACATCTTTTACTGTGACATTATTCAGTTTTCTGTAGTCCACACAAAATCTGTATTTACCATCTCGCTTCTTGACCAATATTACTGGAAAAGACCAGGGGCTAGAAGATGGCCTAATTATGCCTTCTGTAAGCATCTCGTCAATTTGCTCTTTTATAATATCTCGTTCTTTAGCACTTACCCGGTAAGGCTTGTGTTTAATTGGCTTCGCGTCTTCTGTGTCTATCCGATGTTTTGCCAAATTGGTTCTCCCTAATCTCGATGAAAAAAGATCTCCATACCTTTCTAAAACTTGTTTTAACTCCTTCTGTTCCTTTGGTGAAAGATTTTCGTTTATTTGGAATCTAGGTTCTTCGTTCTTTTCTACCTCTCTTTCTCGACTCACATTTATTTTCGCTGGACTACTTCCAAAAGCCAATGTTTGGTTTTTCATTATTTTTAACGGTCGAGGATACGGATTAGTTATCCAGATGTGTGTTTCCCTATTTATAACATTGATCAAGCTTCTTGCTAGACGAAGTCCATTTGTTTGAAACATTTTGCTGCTCTCTTCGATAATATATTCTCCATCCTCTGTTTCTACCAATGCCTTGATCAATTTCATGGAACATTCCGGTACAATGGAATCCTTGGCACTCTTTATTTTCAACCTTTCAAAATTGATTTCGTCATGATTATTCGTCAAATCATATTTTATAGTTTCTTGCTTACAATCTATTTTTGCGTTCATTTTCTTAAGGAAATCTCTCCCAAGAATTAATGTCCGTAAATGCGTTTTCAATATCACAAAGTTGTGTGATAATGTTTCGTCATCAATTTTTATATTTAAAAATATACTTCCTACCATGTCCAATTTTTTTCCATCGGGTCCTGCACAAATCTTTGCGAGTTTACTTATACCATGGCCTGTATCGAGGGCCGTTCTGAGGTCGACCACTGAGAGGTCAGCACCTGTATCAACCAAAGCTTCAAAAGTCCCTATCTTGTCCACATTAATTTTTAATTTGTATTTAGGGTCCAACTTCTTGATTCCGTTTATGGTCGACTTGCTTTGATTGACAGATTCAGGCGCGACGCTTAGTTTAAATCTTCCAACACGGAATATCTATTCCGGGTAGGAATATTTGTCTGTGTGCTATGACATACATCAGCATAAAGCCGAGGTCCTGATTTCTCTGATATTTCATTCATTTGGCATTTTTCTTCGACCTTCTCTTGGGTATCTGCTGGATCCTCTTCTAGGATTCTTATAAACTTGACCCTACAATAACGGGCCACGTGCCCTGGCTTGTTACATTTAAAGCAGATAGGTCTTCCATCTTCCGTCCTATTTTTGCTCACTTCTTGGCTTTTATTGTAAGTGTTTCTCTGAAGGTTTGGTTTCGGCACAAAGTTAGGATTATAAGGACGTCTAGGGGTAGAGGGCTGGGGAAAGTTGTTTCGATACTGTCTGGGGGTAGGAGGGGAGTCGTTCTTGTAATTATTGGAAACAGGGGCTTGGGGCCTGGAAGCGGTCTGGTAGTTTCGTGCGGCAGTCGGCGGCACGTACCTCGATTGTTGTTGGGGTCTAGAATAGCGTGGACCGTTATATAGGTTTCTGGATTTCTCCACACGTTCCCGATACTTCTTTTCAAAAGAATCCATTTTCTTGCACACGACAAGAAGGTCATCGGTCGTTTTAGGAGGGTTCAGGTAGAGCGCGAATGAGTACTCTTTTTTCAGTCCTCCAATAACATGTTCAATTTTTGTTTCTTCTTCCATTGCGGGGTCAACCTTGTTGCACAACACTAGAATGTCTTCCGCGAACCTGATTGCTGGTTCATTCCAGTGTTGCATTCTGTTGAGCTTCATTCTAAGTTCTTCTTTATTCGCGTCCAAAGAAAAATCCTGAATGAGGCGGATTTTAATATTTTCCCAGCTCGTGAAACTAGCTTTGTGTAAATTCAACCAGGTTTTAGCGCTTCCCGTCATGTTCATGGCGGCATAACGAGAGATAATGTAGTCTGCCCAATGGTACAAGAAGCCAATTTCTTCAAGAGATTCAATCCATGGGCGAGGGTCTTCCGTTCCATCATACTTGGGGATGTCGATGTTGGGATTCAGGACAACTGGGTCGAAACTAGCATCTCTACCAATTGTTGCACCAGGCTGCGGCTTGGCAGACTCTTCAGCCTTGATTCTCTCCTGTGCTGGGTCTTGCATCTTGCCAGAGCGTGTTTCAACCATCCTACAAATATATATAAGGGAATAATGAGATAAGTCTACTTTTATTGATAATAATTAAGCCTAAATTTCTTTCTTATCAAATATAGTATTGATATTTTATATATTGGCAATCTAACAGAGTGCTAAAATTACTTCCAGTACTCTATATGTGGGCATGCTAGTATGTTTTTTTTTTCTAAAAATAATCCATTTAAAAAAATGCCTAAAACGGGCTATAATTCTTTTGATAATTGCTCATTATTTTCTGATCAGCTGTTATAGTGTATATATAATATAACTAATAGAAAAGATGTTAATGTATATATATATGTGAATGCTTTATTTCAATTTTTTGGGTTGATTATAAAATATACATATAGAAAGCTTTAATATGCAAGAATGTAAAATGGAAGGATTTAAAAGCACGAATGTTTATTTTATACATAATACAAATACACTCTGACAAGCGGTCTGGTGGATTAAATTGGCGAAACCGCTGGGAGGGTTCACCACTGATGAGCCAAGCCCTCCCAATATATTTTTTCATCGCAGTAAGGGCAGTAGAAGTTTGTATTATGTATAAAAGAAACATTCGTGCTTTTAAATCCTCCCATTTTATATGTATAGATGGCGCGTTATTGCTTTGTGTTAATGCAAGAATGTATTTAAAATATAAATTTTGTTTTGAGAGAAAAAATTCCTAAATAATAGAATTCTTTTATAAATACTGTTTCTGTTTAAAAATGTAAATCGACGCAATTATACCTAGCTGGGATATCGCGTTTTGTATGTTGAAATAAATAAATAAATTCATAAATGCTGTAAAGGTAATTTAAAAAATAATACATATAAATATATTAAATGCTATAAATATACCATTTATAATAATAAACTATGTTAAACTTTTAAGTAGCTGAAAAAATAGCTTTTCAGGGATATCTATTTTGCCTAAATTGATAATTTGGGCAACCAATTTTTTTGTTATTTATTAGTCCCATGCCTTGACATTTATTATCTAATTGCAGTAAATGAAATCACTTGCTTTCGGGGAAAAATAAATATTTTCTCTATATAGATCAATTTTAAAATGTACTGATCTCAAGGATTTAATAAAATTGATTTAAATTTAAATTTAATATATGGGACTTCTAATGTGTATATTGGTCTTCTTTTTTCATCTATAAATGAATTGCCTGGTATTACTACAATATAAAAACCAAATAGGTAATATATATTGTTACCATTATAAGTTAAAATATATAAATTGCCAGATTTCATATATAAATTGCCTCTTTGAATTTGGTCTTGTTACCTTGTAATTATTATATATAATATAAATTGCACCTGATCAGCCTGGAATTATTTTAGCTTGAATTTCTCCCCAGAAATCTTAGAATCACCAAGATTATTTATATATGTGTTCTTTCAGAATGTACCTCATCCTGTTGTAATGGCAAAAGTCCGAGGCTATTCTTATTGGCCCTCAAAGGTGGGTGTGTTCTTCTCTATATCTTTTTATTAGTTGACATAACTCTGGTTGTGATTCTAGGTTTTGTCCTGCGAAGGAAACAATGTCAAATGCTGTTTTTTTGGTGCTTATGACAAGTGAGTTATCTCA
The DNA here is from genome assembly GCA_030710605.1 of Cordylochernes scorpioides. Lineage (NCBI taxonomy): Eukaryota > Metazoa > Arthropoda > Arachnida > Pseudoscorpiones > Chernetidae > Cordylochernes > Cordylochernes scorpioides. The sequence goes on along the minus strand of CP092864.1, from coordinate 6,636,257 downwards.
TTTTTTTCCTTTTAAAATAATCATTTTATAAAAGCATGGCTACATTCAAAGCATACAATGTCCAACCTCTTCAATTCAACACATTCCAAGGGATTGGTTGAATTATAGTCTGCTAAAGTGGTTAATTTATCTGCTATTTGAAAAAAAAAAAGCTGGAGTATAGTAAGTGTTGAATACAATCTGTTGAATAAGAAGAGTTGTACTGTATACACATATTTTTTCCAAAAGAAATTTTAAAAACCCTAATTTCTAAATAATTTCCATTATACATATTAGAATTTGTTCAAAAAACTTTTGCCTATATCATTTATGTATTGCTATCCAATATAGTTATACTAGAGCCAGATGAACAGAGGATAAAGAGGAATGTATCTAAACCAAAAAATACTAAACTTGTTTATGTATTTAATTTCAACCTAAAACTAGATATGATCAAATTTTATTTGGCTCCAAATAAGATTTTACTTATACATCTTCTAAACCCTTTAAAAATACTATGCAAGTTGTACTTCCTGCCTTATGCCAATTTGACTCCTTTGATTTTCATCAGCCCCATTTATTGTTAAGCCCCAGGATATGGCTGTACTGACCATTTTTCAACTCATTAAGCATCTTGTCTGAGTAACTGCATTTTTGGAACACCGCAAGCTATGCTCAGGAAGCACCTATTATAGTCTTCCCAATATATAGTTAATTATTTCATATCCTAAAATTTTTTGCTGTTTTCTTTGTTAATTACTGTTTTTGTCTGAATTATAAAAAGAACAAAAGAGTATATTTTAACTAATTACTTTGTGTCTTCTAGGTTTTTTTGTGCCTTTATGTATTCATTAACTAAAGTACCTTCTTAATAATGCATAAAAAGTGATGGCCAAATTTTCCTAACTTTGGTCAAAAGTAGTGATAGTTAAAGAGATAGAACAAAGAGAGCCAAGAGGCCACCACCACATTTATTTTCAGGGCATTCATTTTTTTTAGTTAGAGGATATGGTCAAAATAATGTCTCTCACTGTGATAACTGCAATTTCTGTGTGTTCAGGGCAGTGGTTTCCATCAACCAACTCCTCCTTCTGAGCAAGGATACCCTGTCAAACTTTTCAGCCGCAAAGAAAAATAACAAATTACTAAATGCTCTCAAAGAGATGAAACTCTATGTGCACAACTACGAGAAGGTCTATGGCCCCATGAAATATTTTCGTCCAACTACCAGGCCAACTAAATCGGATATAAAGACCTTATTGGAACCTCTTCCACAATTGACTGGCTCAAGTCCTACATTACAAGCTCCAGAGTTTGTTGGTGAGTTGATGTCATTAAACACAGAAAGAATGGGAAATCTTGCCAAATATATATTTTTTCAAGTTTTCAATTTATATATTTTTAGGAAAGGCCTAAGCAAAAAGAAACACGTATAGAACAATTCATAAATGAAATATCAGAACATTGGCACCTACGGTGGCATCCCTTAATCCTGGTTATATAAATATATTTATACAATATATAAAAAAAATATATAAATACTTTACACTAGCTGGTAATATAGTTATATTTGTTTTGATTTTCACTCATTTATATGTGCTAGTTTTAAACTCATATATTTGAAATGTTAGTTTTCATTCTATAATTTAGTAATTAACCACATTCCTGACATCTTGCGTGCGCAGAGTTGAACTGCTTACAAATGTGAAAATATGTAGTACATAGGCAGTATAGTAATACCCAAGATTTCACTACCCTGATTTGTGTAGTTCTTGGTATCTAGTATTGTTTCAGTGTTTCTCTTGTAGTGGATGTGTTTAGGCACTCTTTGTGCAGGACTATGATTGATGAAAGTCAATATTGTTTGATTTAGAATTTTCTAAACTTTATAAAACCTGTTCAAGATGTACCTGACTAGACTAAGTAATATCCATTGATCTTATTTATTTGGTGTAACTTTGAAGCATTACTGTACAAACAATTACTATATTTCATCCACCATGGTCTGGTGCTACATGTTTATGTTTATGGGATGCCTACAGTACAAACAATGCCACCTTTCCCCTTTTATGTACATGCTACATGTACTTTTTTACATTAAGACAAAATGGATCAATTATTCATGTTTTTTTTTGTTTTGTCCTAGATGATTCCTCTGAGCAAAGTTCCATTGAAGAGGACAAAGAAATCTCCAGAGGAAGAAAAAGATCGACTTCACGATCGCAATCTCCGCCATCAAAGCGTCGCAACAGCATACTTAAACTTGAGGCCATGAGAAGAATGAATGATTTAGTTATCAGTATACCAAAAGTTGAAACAAAGTTAAATTTCTGCGAACAAATCAATGCACTTTTAAGTTCAGAAGAAGAAGAGGAAAATTCCCTTGATCGTTTTGAGGTAAAGGAATTTAAAGAAGGTAGGGTGTAACTTATTTATTTGTCCTTTTCTCATTTATAAACACAAAATTTGTTGAAAGTAATAAGACCAACTTCAAAAAAAATGTGGAAGATATTTTAGAGCTCAATGAAAGCCCTAATTTGAATGGTAGATGCATTCACGTATAAGAACTAAATGAATAAATTATTCATGATAATTCAGTATATTCTTATTACAGATTTGTTACAAATCTGATTTTGAAAACACAAAGGGGTGTTATTAAAAAAAGTTCCTGGGTTTATCTATATCAAATTTGTTTTGATGCGAGTTCACACTTGTACTGTATATGCAGTCATAAATAACAAAGGTTTCTGTTTGACAGAGTTAGACAGAGACAAGTATGCAAGGATTCAGCAAGTAGTTCCATCTCCAAAATGGAGATCAACATCATGGGATGCCATTTAAAACTGTTCTTAGCAATAATTCTCTACACATCTCATTCCAGACCATCTTATTATCTAATCAATCCTTCCTCTCACTTCATTCTTCAAGGTGTATCCTTCTAGTATGGTCAAAATATCTCTTTCTGAAGGCATCTCTTTGCTTTTTATTACTTCATTTAGAAGGTGTTTTCTTATTTATAACTTCTACCAACATTTATTTGTCATCCTATTTATCCATTTGATCACAGGGATTAATGAGCTAATATTGAAGCCTATGAAATTTGCAACCTAATCAGATAATCATGGCTATTTTATTTGAATAACCAGCAAGTCTCAAACTAAAGAATGTTAACTATATATAGGATAACTTTCATATATTTTCAAAACTTGTACAGTAGAACCTCCCTGTAAAGGACACCTAATTGCAGATCCAAAGTGTCCTTTAGGGAGAGGTCTCCTCTTACTGGAGAGTTGGTAAATAGTAAAAAATGGTACTTTTGCAAATGAAAACTGTCTATTGTATAGAGGTGTCCTCAAGTGTGAGTGTCCTCCAATGGAGGTTCTACTGTACTACCCCCAAAAAACAATGAAAAGGATGTGAGTTTCATTTGAGATTCTAAAAAAAATGCAGCTAGCTTCCCCTTTTTAGCATTTGTACAATTGTATCTGAAGGAAAATGTTTGCTGTACAAGTTTTTTTTTGCCTTCTCTCCAAGGTTACCCAGCAATATATTCGTTAACATTTTTGTTCATTGCTACCACAACTGCAAGCCATATAAAAATTTAAGCACTCTCTTTACTATTAAAAAACGAAATTAAAAAATAAAAGATAAAAAGATCAGGTGTAGAAATCAATATTAAAAATGGCATATCCTGACCAGGAGCACATGTGCTTTACAGAAGGCAGAGCGCCATCTGGTGGAACAGAAATCAACTAAACATTGATTTAGCCTGTTCCCTGATATTTGGCCAACCCAATTTCTTGATAAATCAAGAAAAGCCATCCACGAACGCGTTTCGCGCTTTTGGCGCTCGTCAGCGTGGAGTAGGCTGAACCATTGCGACCAAAAAAGTTTTTTTGATCCCAATGGCTTCCTGAAAAACCAAGAAATGGATATTTAAGGCCAAACTTACGTAAATACGCTTAGCACATTAAAAAACGAAATAAAAGATAAAAAGATCAGGTGTAGAAATCAATATTAAAAATGGCATATCCTGACCAGGAGCACATGTGCTTTACAGAAGGCAGAGCGCCATCTGGTGGAACAGAAATCAACTAAACATTGATTTAGCCTGTTCCCTGATATTTGGCCAACCCAATTTCTTGATAAATCAAGAAAAGCCATCCACAAAGCCGACGAGCGCCAAAAGCGCGGTTGGCCAAATATCAGGAAACAGGCTAAATCAATGTTTAGTTGATTTCTGTTCCACCAGATGGCGCTCTGCCTTCTGTAAAGCACATGTGCTCCTGGTCAGGATATGCCATTTTTAATATTGATTTCTACACCTGATCTTTTTATCTTTTATTTTTTATTTCGTTTTTTAATGTGCTAAGCGTATTTACGCAAGTTTGGCCTTAAATACCCATTTCTTGGTTTTTCGGGAAGCCATTGGGATCAAAAAATCTTTTTTGGTCGCAATGGTTCAGCCTACTCCACGCTGACGAGCGCCAAAAGCGCGAAACGCGTTCGTGAATGGCTTTTCTTGATTTATCAAGAAATTGGGTTGGCCAAATATCAGGGAACAGGCTAAATCAATGTTTAGTTGATTTCTGTTCCACCAGATGGCGCTCTGCCTTCTGTAAAGCACATGTGATCCTGGTCAGGATATGCCAGTTTTAATATCTCTTTACTATATGTATTTTTTAGTTCTGCTTTTTAAACTGACAAGTAACCGATGCTGTCCAGATATTGAAAATTTTGTTCAAGAGGATACTGATCTAGAGGTAAGAACTTCACTCTCATATACATCAAAATTGGGATCAATCTATTCGTTTCTATTACACTAATTGCTATCGGACATTAACTCCTGCTCTGAAAAGTCTTAGATATGGCCACAAGCCAAGCAAAGGTACACAACAGAACCTCTTTCTAAAGGACAATACCTAGTTGCAGAGATGCATTCCAGAGAGTGTCCTAAAATGGGAGTGTTATCACATAGGGAATCTACTGTAATATTAAATCATGAAGATCATAAACATGCACATAATCCTTTCAAATATATATACATTTGAAACTAAATAAAAAGTTAAAATATCATTTTTACTATATTGTATGAATCACTAAATTTATGAATATTTCATGATACCATTATTCATTAGAATCATCAGCAGCAAAAAAAATATACAAATGACAAAATCTCAAAAATAAACAAATGGTAAACATAACATTTTATAAATTCATATTCAATGATATATCTTGGAGCCCATGAAGGATTTTGCAGCAAAGAAGTATTATAAAATAGGGCAATTTGCTAGCACTGCTATTCTTACCATCCATCCATTTCTTGCTGTTTCGTCCACCTACATGATATAGCAGTATACGACAGTGCTATTTTTTATTTTATTATCATTTACAAAGCACGCGATATCCGTCTTGGATATTTGCATGCATACACAAGTTTGGGAGCTTATTTACAGTAATTATTAATATGATTTTAGTTATTATAATATAAATTATTAACATATTTGTCAGTTAGTTAACGATTTAATTACCCTATAATGAATATTAGTGAACATCACAGATAAGAACAGAAATTTAGAGCTATTTACAGCATATAACTATATATCAGTTATTACAGCCCAGGCTATCTATTACTAAAAAACATTCTACAAAATCTATTAAAATTTATATACATATATCTATTATTAACTATTTGATTTAGACAATTTATATTTATTTGATTTTTGACTCTCAAGTCCTCTACAAGTCGACAGTCCGTTAGAATATGTACAGGATTTTCTTCTTCTGCACCACATGAGCATTTAGGCGAATCCGTCTTTCTGACTTTGTACAAATATGATCTAAAGTTACCGTGTCCAGTAAAAAATTGGACACTGTAAAAATTTGGCTTGACATATTTGGGTATTTGGGAGTCAGTGAAGAAGGACTTGAAAATGGTATTTGTCTTCTCATAGTATTTCTGCATTTTTTCCCTTATATAATTAGAAATTATATTCCTACTTGAAGAGTCAAATCGGTTGTAATTTATTTCGGTTTTCAACATGTTAGATTCAATATAATCAGTAAGTTTGGGGACTTGTGCAAGTATGTGTGTACAGTCCGATGATGTTGTACTGTAGGCCTGTATACAATGTTTTAATATTTTATATTGAAGAGAATTTAGTTTGTCCTTAGACTTTTTGTTTATGAATGGATACCATACTGAATAACCATAAGTAATTGTACTTCGATATAATGTCTTATACAATATCAGTCTTCGTCTAAAGGCTAGACCCCATGCTTTCTTTGTCAGGCCAAATAGGTATCCACTAGCTCTAGTTACTTTTATGATCATTTCATTAACGTGAGGCGTAAAGTCCAGTTTGCTTCTGACTCGGTGATTTTTAATAGTCACTCCTAGGATCTTAAGTTCTTCAACCGGTTTAATTAACTTGCTACCTGAGACTATTATATCGCTATTGCATTTATATAAATATAATATTTTTGTTTTTTCATCTGACAATTTTAATTTACGACTTTCACACCACTTATTGATTTTTCTTAATACATTATCTATTGTCTTTCTTAGTTGTTCAGGAGTTTTATTCCAACATATTAACGTAATATCATCTGCATATCCTATTGTTTCACAATTATCATCCAGACTATTATTCAGTATCTCATTAATAAGAATATTCCATAATGTGGGAGACAGTGGTCCTCCCTGTGGACATCCTTTACTTAGTTTCTTATTAATTTCAGTTGAGGAAAATCTAAATCTTATTCTTCTATTATCAAAGTATGATTGTAGAAGTTTTATCGTTGAAGCCTGCACACCATCTTCATCTAGTCTTTTCATCAAGGCCGGCCACCATGCATTATCAAACGCTGCACTAATATCCACTGCAATTATTGCTGCATATTCTCTTGTTTTATGTTCTAACGCAATTTTTATTATTTCAGTTAGTGCAGTAATAGTAGATTTCGATCTTCTAAAGCCATGTTGTCGATCACTTAGTAAATTAAAATCTTCATAATATTTTATTATTCTATTATTAATTATTTTTTCAAATATTTTAGAAATGTTGGAATTAAGACATAAAGGTCTATAATTTTTATAGTTATTAAAATCTGTTTTTCCAGGTTTCGGAATAATTATTGCCTCTGCTCTTTTCCATTCAGCAGGATAGTATTGTAGGTCCAAACATTTTTGAAATAGTTTCACCAATATAGGAGCTATAAATTGTTTAGTGTGCCTTATCATGTTGTTAGAGATGTTGTCTATTCCGGGAGATTTCTTTGGATTTAATTTGTCAATTAAGTCGTTAACTTCAGTAATCATAACCATCGGTTTTTCTTTATTGAGTAGTTTTAAATTATAATTTCTTATACTTTTATGGATGTTTGTATCTTCTTCACATTTATCATCTGGAAATAAGTTATTCAATAATTCCTCACCCTTCTGCAAACATTCCATATCAGTATTACCCTCCAAAATTTGCATATTTCTCTTCCGATTAGATCCACTTTTGATGTTTTTATACACCTTATATAAGTTTCCATAAGGGTTGTTCGATTTGTTTTCCTCCAGAAAAATTCTCCAGGATGCTTTCCTAGCTTTTTCTATTTCCCGTAAATACTTATTTCGTATGCTTTTATAGTATTGTTTAATATGATTAGGGCAATTTTTGTTTCTATAGTAACAGTTCCTAAGATAATGACAGTGATTGCTATGATTGCTAATACTGGACAGTGGAGCAGAAAGGGTTAATTAGGTCCTCACCGAGAAATTTCTGTTCATTGTTTTAAAATAACATGTTCAAATAGTTTTTTTTTTCTTCTGCCTACTTGAAGAGAAAAAGTTTAGGTTAAGTTGTTTTGAATCTTGCAGAGAATGCTCAAAAGTTTTATTTGTGAAATGTTTCCAAAAATTATCAATATATATTCATGTATATTTTTGCTGCTCCAAAAAGCATATATGTCCATAATTTCTTTAAATACCTACCTAAAAAATTTCCTCTAAATCACAGGCCATATAAGCAGGACAGATCAAAATAATAGTAGAGAGAATGGTCTGGTATATTTAACTCGCAATACCATTGGTGGGGTTTATCACTGATGAGCCAAGATCTCAATATTTTTTGTTGTATTGTGGACTAGAATAAATTGGAGACTTATGGACTATAAAAAATAATTATTTTATTTATAAAAATAAAACTAAATTGCTTCAAAACCCATACTTATATATAGTCAAACCTCTTTAATACATTAAAATAGTCAATCACATTTAAGTAATGAAATTAAATAACAAAATCTACCCCACTTGCCAAAATATGTAGCTTGGAACCTGCAGCTCCACAACACATTTTGGCTTGCATTAGATGCACCAAACAGGACCTTTGGAAGAGGCCGTTGCTTATCATAAAACAGCTTGAGGAGCATGAACTCATGGAATTTGTGTAATCTTTACACAAGGGGATAAGAAACAACAACACATTGAAATAATATCTTAAATGAAATATGAAAAATGGTTGGGAAAAAGTGTTGAATTAAAGAGGATATAAGTCTAGGATTTAAATAGGTATATTATAGAACCTTATTTTTAAATGGTTATTTAAAAACTAGTTTCATATTCATTTTTCCTTTGAATATATTTTTTCTTTTTATTTATTATTTATTGTTTAATGTTTTGAAACACATGTGCTCTCAAAATCTAATTTAAAATGAAGTTTCTCTATTGTGTGTAATTATTGTCCACCAAAAATTTCATCATTCACAGATATTAACCATTAATTCAGGTCAATAACAAGTAATTTCTGAAAATTACTGATATTTTTGAAGGTAAAAATGAACAGATGTGGTATAACTCATACACTGATAATATAATCAAATCTGCTTTGGGAGTTTCCAATTTATTTACAGGAAAACTACACACCACAAGACAGGCTCATTTATATTTTTCAGCCTTTCTCATTTCAAACAGATACATTTGACATGTAGATTAGATGAAAAATTGTGCCTTGCAAAGGGCTCTATCCCCCCCCCCCCCCCCCCCCCGTAGTTTTGAAAGTGTATGGAGGGTGAGCATTGTAAGAGTAGAGTCATTATGGTAGAAACTTTCATAAAAAACTGACCAAAATATTAATTTTCTGGTCTCTGAGGTCAAGTATATATGAAGACAAATCATTTTTCTGGAATTTTTGTTTACAAAGGTAAATCAGATCGTTTTAGCTATGGAAGGTTTTTTCTGTAGTCATATAAAACAATTTGCATATATTGTGTTGTAGGAACAATTTATAAAACTGAAGAAGATGGTGAGAGAGAAGCAACAGGAGCTGAAAAAAGAAAACCAAGGGAGTCAGATCCTTATCAATGACATCCAAGTCCGGAATGGTAGGTATTCTCTTACTATAATATAAATACAATAATATCTTCATATAGTCAAGCCCTCATTAGTCAATGTTTGGGACCAAGATTTAATGTTGTTTAAACATGTTATAACCAAGTTGCTGATATAAATAATGACAGTGAGTTCTAAAACCAAGGTGTATCAAATATTGTGGAAACATATGCAGAACATACAAAATTCATTTCTCATTTTTATTTAGAAAGAATTGGATCTCATAACAGGCTTATGTACAATAGGTAGTGACAATTAAGATGACCCAACTTGAATTACAGGGGCAAAGTAAAAAATGAAAGATGGTAATCCTGCAAGACTATTCAGCAGCACGTGCAACTAACTTTATTATATTACCACACAAGGTGTCGTAGGTCAGTGGTCAACTTTTTTTCCATGGCATCACACTACTTATAATTGAATAAAATACATATGGTAGTTATGCCAACGATCATGTGTTGGCTTTTAAGGACCCCATGACACATATAGCGAACCCTAACACAAAGCAACCGACATTGGCTTGTGGACCGGTAAGAGTTAAAATATAACCTATATTAATGCAATGGAAAAGAATTAGATGGTTGACACAGGATCATGAGTGAAGAAGTCTTGAGAAGAATGGAAAAATAAGTCCTGTTTGGAAAGGCAATAATTGAACTGGGCATAAATAAAAGGAAATGATACACAAGTATTGGATTGATACACTAGGTAATAAACTATGAGGAAATATAGATTAAATATATACATGTGATAGAGTAGTATGGCACCACTGAAAACCAGGACTTGTTCAAGAAAGAAATGGTAAAAGTACCAAAATGTGTCATGGGGTCTTAAAAGCCAACACATGATCGTGAGGGTTTTCATGAATTTCAGTAGTGAAATCACCATTAGCATAGCTCATGTCCAAGGATGAGTCTAAGTTGTTAAAATGTCAGGCTGAACTAAAACATAGCTGTTGCAGGTAAAATTCTGAATGATCTGCGAAAAGACCACATCGTCAAGAAAAGCACAGACTTGGCATTGACAAAGCTCAATTATGAGGAACGTCTTCAAAACAATGCAAAGGAGATTAGAAAGTTTCGTTGGGTAAGTTGGCATCATTTATAGATACAGAGATATCTCTTTATTTAAACCAACAATTAACCAACATTTACTCTAAGTTGTTGATTTTTCAAGTCATTACCAAATAACTAAATTTAACCTAGCATATCAAGTGTGTTGATACATATGGTGTGCTGAATTAAGCTTTATATGGCATTATCGAACATATATAATGTAACTAGATAATTAGATTGGTGCATATGCTTCAGAAAAATTAGAATACATCTAAAACAATTTACTGAACTTGTTCATATCTTTAAAAACACTAAAATGTACTTGACTATATATTGGATGAAATATTTGTTTCAATTTATATATATATATATATATATAGTGTAAAAACTATATAACAAAAATATAACAGTGATTCCACATTTAAAACTCAAAGAGCAAACTGATAAGAATGATAATTCATATCAAGTAGATTTGATTAGATTAGCAAGCTAAATCTAAATTAATTACAAAAATAAATAGTTGTTTAGTTTTATAGTTTAGTTTTGTATTAAAATTATCTTTATTATTTTGATTATTTAAATTCAAATTATAAAATTTGTAAATTGTTATTATTTAGTAGAGAGAGAGAAAAAAAAATCCTTTACTTCTTACACATCATCTAATTAATTATATATTTATAATTAATAACAATAAAATTTAACAATGTAACGTCTTTTGCATCGGCTTTTACACGTCATTTAGACATACTCTAATTTAAGAACGAAATACTTGATGAGGAAAGAGTTTCTTTATTACACAAAATTAGATCACAAGCTTTCGGGCATAATCACCCTTCTACTGGTGTAAAACGAGGGTCTCGTTTTACACCAGTAGAAGGGTGATTATGCCCGAAAGCTTGTGATCTAATTTTGTGTAATAAAGAAACTCTTTCCTCATCAAGTATTTCGTTCTTAAAGTTTAGTGAAGGAATTATTACTTCAATACTCTAATTTGTATATAGAATAATAGAAGTGAGAATATATTTAATATTATAAATTTTAGTAGTTAGAGAAAAGAGAGAAAGACAGAACCATGCACTTTTATTCAAACTAATAATAAGAAAAAATAAAATTTTTGTAAAGAAGGTAGATAAGATTGTTAGTATATATATATATATATTTTTTATAATTTTATATTTTATCTTTTTTTTTTTTTAGATTTTTCAAATTTTTTTATTTTATAATATGAATATATCTAGTTGTATTTAGTGAAATATCTATAATATGAATTAACTTTTGTTATAAATTTGGTATAAATATAAACCAAATTTATAACAAAAGTTAATTCATATTATTATTATATTTTATCTTTTTTTTAGATTTTTCAAATTTTTTTATTTTATAATATGAATTAACTTTTGTTATAAATTTGGTATAAATATAAACCAAATTTATAACAAAAGTTAATTCATATTATATTTCACTAAATACAACTAGATATATTCATATTATAAAATAAAAAAATTTGAAAAATCTTTAAAAAAAAAAAAAGATAAAATATAAAATTATAAAAAAATATATATATATTTTGAAAATAGAGCAATCCATATTTAATTCATTAGATAATAAAAAGGCATATATTGGATTTAATAAAATATTTATTTTGCCAATATTTCGGCTGGCTGAACGCCAACCTTTATCGAGGCATTACATTTTTGTATACACAAACTCAGCGCCGCATAGTGTTAACACATAACACTATGCGGCGCTGAGTTTGTGTATACAAAAATGTAATGCCTCGATAAAGGTTGGCGTTCAGCCAGCCGAAATATTGGCAAAATAAATATTTTATTAAATCCAATATATGCCTTTTTATTATCTAATATATATATATATACTAACAATCTTATCTACCTTCTTTACAAAAATTTTATTTTTTCTTATTATTAGTTTGAATAAAAGTGCATGGTTCTGTCTTTCTCTCTTTTCTCTAACTACTAAAATTTATAATATTAAATATATTCTCACTTCTATTATTCTATATACAAATTAGAGTATGTCTAAATGACGTGTAAAAGCCGATGCAAAAGACGTTACGTTGTTAAATTTTATTGTTATTAATTATAAATATATAATTAATTAGATGATGTGTAAGAAGTAAAGGATTTTTTTTCTCTCTCTCTACTAAATAATAACAATTTACAAATTTTATAATTTGAATTTAAATAATCAAAATAATAAAGATAATTTTAATACAAAACTAAACAACTATTTATTTATATATATATTACCTCTCTTTCTCTTGAAAAAATGTTAAATTTGTTGGACACTTTAAAGACCCCACTTGTGCTTTACAATGTGTGGCTAGCAGCATGTACATTTGTTTTTCCAGACAATCAGCAGCAGCAGATATACTTTGCCATTAGCCATTTGTTGGCCAATGCATTTTTGGGACCCTATTGTTTGTTTACATTTTTAGTTTGATTATGTATAATTATAAATATTTCAATTTGCTTAGGTTTTTGCTTCAGGAATACAGGTTACCTCGAGAGATAGTGACTTAGGTTGTATAGCTCAAAGAAAGATAATATCTGTTTACTTACTGTGATTAATATTCTAATTTTTTCTTTTGGGTTGCATTATTTATAATAGAATGGCAAGAATGATTTCAACCATATTTACATAACCTGTATATATGATATGCAACAGTGTAGCCACTGCCTCAAAAACAGAGCCAATTATCTTTGTTGCTGGTCTACATACTACTGTTCAATTGAGTGCCAGAAAAGCCATTGGCGAAAGCATTTCGGATTCTGTATGCAGATGACACAGGTATGAAGAAAATCTTCACACAGGTCATTTGTTCGTGCACTAACTAATCTCATTTTCAGATGCTAACTACATCTATTGTTCCCCAAATTGGCACCCCTCTTGCCCCTGCCCCAAAGATTTTGCTCCCAAAGGCAAATGTAAATACCCCTGTGCCAATCAATAATCCCGTAAGTATCTTTCAAATATGCATTTTAAAAATATCATCATATAGTGCCATCTCAGAAAAAGATCAGCCATTATGGAATGTCAATTTACTTTCATTTAAGAAAAGTTTCCACGATGTGGGCCTAATACTGTATAAGGGCACTTAGGACTAAGTATAGGTTTATGACCAAAGATTTCTCTTTTAGATGAGTTGCCAACCAAGGCAATGAAGAGCTCTATCAGTCATTGGTTTGAAAAATCAGTTTTCCTTCTAGATGACTCATCTGCCTAGGCTTTTTTGGTGGAAAAATCCTGCTGTCTTTTCATTTTTTAGCCAATGGTGCTGCACATTGTTCCACCACATCCTGCTAATACTAATGCTGTTGGTCCAAGACTTTATAATCACCAAACTTGCTTATATTGTAGCAAACCTCTAGTCTCAAGTTCTTCCTCCACCCAGGGAACAAGCCTGAATAGTCACAGCTGCACTCAGTAATATGCAATGCAATAATAAGAATTGGGTTAGGATTTGAAAAAAAGAGTGTTAAATTATAGAGAAATATTACTGTATTTTGATATATTAAGATTTAGTTTATAGTTATTTCTATGTTTCAGTTGTGTCTGAAGAATAAATTAAACTCATTGCAGTATGTATGTACATATTTTCTCTAGTCAATCTGTACACAGTAAAATTCTTTTAATCCATATTGGCCTGGAACTGAAAAATTAATACAAATATGAATTAACTGGCTGTATATATATGGTGTTATAGCAGTACTTATGTAGTAGCTGCTACAGTGTACGTACTACTGCTAGCCTGTCATACAATAAAAAGTGACCTACATGGATGTCTCCAGGCCCCACTTCAACCAGCATCTACCAAGCCCTATGTGCGAATTTTGCCCTCCACTACCACAATCACCACCACAACCGCCAAGTAAATATTCCAAGTAAGTTTCTACCTGCTCTTACTCTATTTACTGCTATAATGTCATTAATTCAACTAACTATATGCTAACCAGATTTTATGTTGTTTTCTATACCAGTTAAAACAATACTAATTCCTTATGACCCTTGCTATGTGTGCAAGCTAAATATTAAAAAAAAAAATTGGAACTTAAAACTTTCAAACATTGAAAAATGTTAATTCAAGTGTGCTGTAAACACAAGGTAATAAGACCAAATCCAAATAAATAAATAGTGTGTGACGTTTCGGTAACAGCGTTGTTACCGAAACGTCACACACTATTTATTTGGATTTGGTCTTTTTACCTTGTGTTTATAATCTATAATCCAAATTGTGCCTTATCAAGTGTGTTGTGTGTTACAGCTTGCTGGTATATTTTTTACAAATCTGGAATAAAGTCAAGATCTTTTCTCCCCTATACATGTTGTCTTTATTTCTTAAAATGCTAAACTCAATTTGACTTTCAAAATTTCCCTTTAGAGAGATGTATTTAAAAAATGGATAGTTCTAGGTGATCTTTCATTGGAGTTAGGGCTGTCATTTTAAATTTCACAATGGGCATATATGACTACTACAGCGTGTCCTCAGGTTGGTAGATAAGAAGGATCTTTATATTGCCACGTGGAAAATTAGGGAAGACAAAAACTTCAGGAGGAAACAAAATTTATTTCAGGGAAGGACAAACTAAGAAAGGTAAACAAAAGACAAGCCACGAGGGGAATTTACAGAGTAGCAAAATATAAATATGAAAATGACCACTCTGTCAATAAAAATAATAAAATGAATAAATACTTGGTTACAATATATTAAGGCGAGTTGAAAAAAATTAGCAGAATATACTGTCAAATAAGCAGGCCTGGACCAACAGCAGCATTGTTTAAAAGGAGAGAAAGACCTTTAATAAGTCAAATGACCCAGTTGATAGACCTAATCAAGGATTCCTCTCCAGGATAGGGAGGAGCAGCTTCTGTACTCAGGTTGGAGTCAGCAGCAGAGGTGTCTGCTTTCATTTTAGGGGGGAATGGCCTCATATTACAGCCAAAGTCAGACTTTCACCAAAGTGTGTCTGGATCATGTGGTCAACAAAAGCTGCAACCCTACACCCTATTCCATGAGATCTGATGTTGATTTGTATGCAGTATCGCCTGTCACACAGAATAAACAGGTGCGTTCAGGACTTGGGTAGAGGGTTCTGTCTGATAAGTATAATAGTCTCCACAAACTCCAAATTTTGTTTCCAAAAACTTACATTTTGCAGTGCAACATAAATGGAATGTGCTAAGCAGCAACAAAAATAAAATGAAAAGAAATAATGAAAATAGCCAACAAACATAGGGTACAAATTATAGGCTTACAGGAAATCAAATTAAATGAAAAATACCAACTAAATATAAAAATTATAATATCCTTAAAAAAGAGAAATAAAGGGGGTGGCCTAGCATTTCTAATTAAAATTTGTACTAGGAGAATATTACCATAAATATTCCAAATATATCAGATCTTGAAGCCCAAGGTATCAATCTACCTCAACCAAAATAAAAAATCAACATTCACAATATGTACCACCCTCCAAACAATAAACTTCTTGAAGGAACAATGGTTCAATTTCTTACAGGCAACACCATAATTGTTACTGACCTTAATGCAAAGCTTCAACTATGGGGATACCCCACATTAAAGCCAAGAAGCAAAATACTTACCACCACTATACTATCCTGAAGATAAGAGGTTGCCTGGCTGGCATTCATATTTATGTGAAAAATATACACTTCGGATAGTTAGAGTTTTTTATTTTCTCAACGTTTCAACAAAAATATTTTGTCAGGAGAAATAAATAAAAATAAAGCTGGGAGCTTCGTGGAAGTGCAACAAGACTGGATGAATGAAGCACACTGTAGTTGGTGCCAGCGGAGCCTTTGAGATAAGTCACTGACTTTTGCCTACCATCTTTGCTCTTTCATCTGACAAGGTGCAAGGCAAACAGCCATTGTCAAGCAATAGTTCTGCTGTATTTGAGACTACCATTTAGCCTGATGTCTCCAAAAGTTTTGAAGAGTCCGTAGTCCAGTGCTAGGTTGGCACAAAAAGGTCAAGTCTAGAGTGCTTAAAAGGAGAAAACTTCTAGAGAGAGAAAATGAAGGACTTAATCCAGCAAAAAAACTGCCTTGGCAATCTCAGGGAACCTGATTGGATATTAAAACCATATTTGAAGATATCATAATAAACACTTCATCATTAAATATTATTCAAAGTTTAAACATCTACCAAGTTCTCTATCTGGAGAAGCAGCTAGCATAATTAAAGGTTTCTCCTTAACCCCTAACACCTTTGATAAAGCTTGTCTTGTTCTCAATGAAAGATATCAGCGTACAAGAGACAGCCTATTAATACTGTAACAATATACTAAATTAACACAAATCAATAACGCGCCATCTATACATATAAAATAAAAGGATTTAAAAGCGCGAATGTTTCTTTTATACATAAAACAAACTTCTACTGTCCTTACTGCGATGAAAAAATATATTGGGAGGGATTGGCTCATCAGTGGTGAACCCTCCCAGCGGTTTCGCCAATTTAATCCACCAGACCGCTTCTCAGAGCTCTAATACTGTATTGGATCATTCTGCTTTTATATGCTACACTGAAGGATGGAATCGTAGAAATGATTTTCAAGTAAACTATGGACATAAGCTTATAGGACAGTAGAATTACATTCAAATATTTGCTTCGAGCAATGCTCTTCAGCAAACTATAAAGACAAGGCCATTAGGAATAAATTAACACAAATCAATAACGCGCCATCTATACTTATTTTTTCATCGCAGTAAGGACAGTAGAAGTTTGTTTTATGTATAAAAGAAACATTCACGCTTTTAAATCCTTTTATTTTATAAATATACTAAATATCAAGTACATAAAAGTACCAACTCAAAAAATATTATTGAGCTAATTGATACTGTCAAGTTGAACTTGAAAATATTTAGAATTGTCAGAGGAATTGATAAAGAACAATTAGGAAACATGCTGCTCACTACTTTCATTTTAAAGAAAATTGATAGTAATATGAACAAGGATTTTGAACTTTTATTAAAGGAAAATACCTATCCTACTCTTCAAGACTTATTAACATTTTTAGAAAAGTGTCAAAAGGGATTATAAGGATAATAGGGAATAGATATATAATAGGGAATAAAGGGATTAGAAGATAATATTAGGAAGACCCTTAAAGCTCATCAAGTTAATACCAAAATAGTCAAATGCACATATGACATCCCATAAATTAGGTACCTGCCAAGAATTTGTCAAGTTATCCTTAGATGATAGAATAAAATTTTTGAAAAGTAAAAGCCTTTGTATAAACTGCTTAGGTATCAATCATGCTAATCCGTGTAAAATAACCAACACTTGTAGAGTCTGCAACAAAAAGCATCACATTCTTCTTTTCATAATTATGATTTTCTAAAATGACAAGGTCCTACTTCAGCAATTGAACATCAAAGTGATGCAAGTGAAGAAGAAAACCAGCATCAGACAATAAACCACATAGTATTATCCTGCAATACTAAAAACAAACATATTTCTCTCTACAGCTTTAATAAAAGTTTCTAATACTAATAAAGATGAGCTAATATTGAGTCAAATTAATCAGGCCTCCAGGGAAAAGTGTCTTTTCAAAACATTTTTATTCTCTAGCTTTCGGGCACAGACACCTTTCTACAGAAGAAAACTTGGTATAATTTTACTCAATATTGATACAAGGAATTATTTTATTGAATTATGAGATAATATGCCGAGCACTGATTGATTAGGGTGCTCAAAAATCTTTAATAACAAAGACACTTTCTGACAAATGAATATAACTGAAGAACATACAAAAAAATAAAAGTTGATAATCAAGTGACAGTCAATAAAGTTGATATGATAATAAAGATAAAATGATAAAGCACAATTTGATGATAGATTATAATACAAGAAAATAAGACCTAATCCAAAATAATTTCGGCAACAGCATTGTCACCATCATCAGACAAAAGAATAAAAATAAAGTATAAGATAAAATTTCTTTACTTATGATCATTTTAAGTTTGAAACTGAAGCTCTGATTGTTAAGGATTTATTAAACAAAATATCTAATTTTATACACATAATTAATTTTGGCTTCATTTAAATAATTTTAAACTTGCTTATCCTGAATTTTATTTTCCTAGACCTATATATATCCTTATAGGTGCTGATTTATTTTTAGACATCATTGTACTAGGTTTGACTAAGGGTACCCGGGATACACCCTCAGCTATGAATTCAAAGTTAGGGGGGTTGGACCATTTCAGGTAGATCAAATATGTCCAATAGCAGTACTACTACATCCATTCAACAAGTTCATATTAATCATTCTTTGGCTGAACTGGATAAGAAAGTTAGAAGTTTCTGGGATTTAGAAAGCATTCCGATGCATGAAGAACTAAACAAGGAAGAATTAGAATATATTTAAGACTACACACAACATGGGATAAGAAAGGGAGATTTGTAGTCTCATTGCCATTTAAGGTTAGCTATGATAAGGTGAATTATCAATTAGAAGAATCAAAATCTCAAGCTTCAAGATTCCTTTCTTTGGAAAGACACATCAAAACCCATATTACTCTCAACAGTTGAGAGAATTCATGTAGGAATATCTAAATCTTGGCCATATGGAAGCAATAAAGTTGAACCATATCAACCATACTAGCGTTTATTATATACCTTATCATGCATGTTCTCTTAACAAAGTACAACAACAAAACTCGGGGTGGTATTCAATGCATCGGCAAAAACTAGCACTGGTTTGTCATTAAATGACTAACTGTATTGTGGTGCTAAATTATAAGAAGCTATCTTTAACATATTGACAAAGTTCAAAACCTAATCAATAGCACTCACTGCTAACATAAAATGTACCAGCAAATTAGGTTATAAACACAGTTGATTGTGGTTTTCAAAGAATTTTATGTTAAGCTTATCCTAAGGAAGCAATAAAAGAATACCAACTTTTTTTTAGTAACAGAGACTTATCGCACAACCAGTGCAGCATACCTAGCTATAAAAACCTTGAAAACTTCAGTTCATGATGAACAAGAGCAATTACCTCAAGCACCTAAAGCACTTTTATCTATTTGATGATGATATGCTCTCAGAAGCAAATTCTCTAGAAGAAAAGATAAATATCTAATTTAAAGAATGGAGGTTTTAATTTAAGAAAATGGGCCTCAAATGTTCCAAAAGTCCTCAAAACACTTTCAAAAGATGATATCATAATAGTATAATTCCTATTGAAAAATACTTAACTGTAAACCTACTAGGACTTATCGGGAATCCAAATAAAGATGGTTTTCAAGTGAAAGTACAAGATACCATGTAGGAAAAACAAAAAGGCAGCTACAAGAAAATAAGACAAAAGGTAATAAGGCCAAATCCAAATAAATAGTGTGTGACCTTTCGGTAACAGCGTTGTTACCGAAACGTCACACACTATTTATTTATTTGGATTTGGTCTTATTTTCTTGTATCTATAATCTATAATCCAAATTGTGCTTTATCAAAAAGGCAGCTATTATTGGTGACACCTCAATTTTTTGATCCCCTAGGAATTTTATCGCTTTCCAGAATTTTTCTCAAACTATAATGCAAGATGCTTGGAAGCTACACCTTAATTGGGATGATTATCTAGTTACCTGATGATATTGTAAACCTAAGGTCTCAGTTTAAAAGGGAAATTGGATATTTATCTCATGATCCCCAGATATATTGCAACTAATTCTAAAGATGATAAGGTCCAGATGCAACTTTATGGGTTTGCTGAATTTTCGGCTAAGGCCTATGTGGTAATTTAATATCAAAAAGAATTGAGAAAATTTCTAAAGTTGATCAAATGCATCAAGTTCCAGAAGTTGAAAATTCAGCAAATTGTACTTTATACCAACTTGCTACTCAGTTTCATTTAGTTAATTTACATTAAATAGAATTCAAAATATATTAGAAAAATATCCATTTATATATCATTCAACTTTATTAAAGTGAAACATCAATAATATTTGTAACTGGCTGCCATTCTATAACCATTCATTGAAAAAGCCATTAGTCTAGTATGCATACATTTTTAAAATTATAAAGTAACTAGCGGACGTACCCGGCTTCGCCCGGGTTTTACCCGAGTAAAAGTTTGTCTAACGAATCTCTCGATCTCGGTAATTGGAAGTTAAAGGAATAGTATCTTGCCTTGGAATTGTATCATTATTCTTGTATGGATGTACCCGGCTTCGCCCGGGTTTTACCAGAGTAAAGGTTTGTTTAACGAATCTCTCGATAAAGTGAACATTTTTTCCCGGTTCCTTGAAAAATACTCGATAAGTTGAATAAAATCAATATTAATTGGTTCCTTCGGTAATTGGAAGTTAAAGGAATAGTATCTTGCCTTGGAATTGTATCATTATTCTTGTATGGATGTACCCGGCTTCGCCCGGGTTTTACCCGAGTAAAGGTTTGTTTAACGAATCTCTCGATAAAGTGAACATTTTTTCCCCGGCCCCTTGAAAAATACTCAATAAGTTGAATAAAATCAATATTAATTGGTTCCCTCGGTAATTGGAAGTTAAAGGAATAGTATCTTGCCTTTGAATTGTATCATTATTCTTGTCTCAAATAAATTGCCGTGTCATCCTGAATTTTCTTTCCTAATTTCCTACATTACAAAATCATCATATCATCATGATAATATTTAGAGCAGATTGTTGAATTATAACAGATAAATTAGAATATTTATCTTGATTATTTCTAGGCGAAAAGTTATTTCAAAAATTTTATTTGCTAGAAACCTTCCCAGTACTATACTAAATAACTTCCCAAAGTTTCATGGCGTTCCAATGAGTGGTTTGGTCAGGCATAAAGGACAAACCGACACACACACACATACATTCATTTTTATATATATAGATAGATAAGACCAAATTGTGCCTTATCATTATTTAAAAAAAAAGTTTCAAACAAAATTTATTAAAAGTACGTAGCATCCAATATATTGACCAATGGATTGAAGCCAACTATATAGGCACACACGTATGATCAAAAAGAAAGAATATTGTAAGGCAATGATAAGGTACAATTTGGAATATTGATAAGAAACAGAAGGTAAAACAATACCAACACATCCAAAATAACAAACTAATTGATTTTTTAGTAACAGCAACATGGGATATTAATGCACTGGATGGTGGTGTATATTTGTATTCATAATCTTAATTTTTAACATAGTTTTGTAATTTTGAATAGATCCAAAATATTTCTTTGTTCGAATGTTGAAAATACTTAAAAAGGTTTCATCATAGCTTTATAACAAGAGTATTAAGGCACTGGATGACAGCATAGTATAGCCAAGCTCAACATTGTCTTATAACAATGGGGGGGGGGAGGTAGTAAGGTGTTGTTGAAAAATATCAGCATTAATTTAGCGCCCTCAATCGCTGAAAATTAAAACAATTGTTTAACGCCATTCTTTAAAAAACATATATGATTAGAATTTATTTCTACATTCCTGAAAAATCCTGCAATGAAAATGGATAAAATTTTAAAGAGTATGGCTCATTGGTGGTGAATCTTTCCAGCTCCTTCACTATTGTATTGGACTGAATTTCTTATATAAGTGACACCTCTCCCATTAAAAATGCCATGAATTTTGGTGCATTGCCCCAGTACAGAATGTTGTGGTATTCATGGTAAACGGATTGCGACAAATTAGAAAGAGGGGATCATATATCGCCGCAACTCTTTTTTATTAACGCGATTAAAGGAAGCTTTCGGGCAAGCCCTTCTTCAGCTAACTATAGTGTACAAACAAGGCAATCGATAGAGAGATTATATATCGTTTTTAAAGAGGAATCTATGTAAATATAGTACAAAAATATCTTAAAGAACTTTACATAATTGAATAAATATAAAGAATCAACTATAAACAGTTCAAAGGATTTAGTGGAGAGAAAAAATGGAATGGCTTTTGAAGATTTTTAAGATAGAAGGGGAACGTACTGTGATGGCAACTGTATACTTTTGTTTAATGGTTTAGGGTGCTTCATGGTTTCTATTGCTTCAATAATGAGTCTTTGGGTTTTAGTTTTGGCATTTTTATGGAGGATTCTGGTATTATTGAAGTCTGGAGTATGTCCGGTTTCTCTGACGTGGTCGACTATTAAAGAGTTTGGGTTAAGTTTAGAAATGTTTCTTTGGTGTTCTTTGATTCTGATTGAAAGATCTCGATGTTTCGCCAATGTAGACACTATTGCAGTTGAGGCAGGGAATTTGGTAGACTAAATCCTTTTTCTGTTTCTGGTCGGTGCTTTTGGTGATTGGGTTTCTTAGAATCGAGGCTATGGAAGGTGAACTTGTGCCAAAACTAAAACCCAAAGACTCATTATTGAAGCAATAGAAACCATGAAGCACCCTAAACCATTAAACAAAAGTATACAGTTGCCATCACAGTACGTTCCCCTTCTATCTTAAAAATCTTCAAAAGCCATTCCATTTTTTCTCTCCACTAAATCCTTTGAACTGTTTATAGTTGATTCTTTATATTTATTCAATTATGTATGTTATGTAATTATGTAAATTTTTGTACTATATTTACATAGATTCCTCTTTAAAAACGATATATAATCTCTCTCTCGATTGCCTTGTTTGTACACTATAGTTAGCTGAAGAAGGGCTTGCCCGAAAGCTTCCTTTAATCGTGTTAATAAAAAAGTTGCGGCAATATATGATCCCCTCTTTCTAAGAATGTTGTGGTATTGATGAAAAATGTGCCACATCAGTTTTGGCAAATTCAGACAAAACCAATCATTGTTTCAGGCCACGGCTCTCACCAGTACTGGGGTGGATTCGATTTCATAACATCCTACAAGAGGATTTATGAAATTGGTCAAATTTTCCAAAAAGATGTTCAAGTTCTTGAGTGGCAAAAACCATTTTCAGGTTAGAATTCAACATAGAGTTAAGGAAGGATGGCCTTCAAGTACCAAATGGTAAACCTCTCCCTTTAAAACTATTTTTTTAATGAATCTTTGATGGGAGTAGGGGGCCCCACTTTTGGTACATATATATATACAGTAGAACCTCGTTAATTCGACACACGCCAATTCGACACTATATGATAATTCAACCATGTCTAGATGTCCCGACCTCCGGCCGATCAAATAACAAACCGTAATTCGACAATATTGATAATACGACACTTCTGATAGTTCGACCATTTTAAAATTCAAATTTTGACAGTTGAATGTTTTTTACATACAACTTTACCGCTAGAAGGTATTACAACGGCGGCAAGCGCCGATAGGATCGCGCCTGCGAACTTTTGGTTTCTGTTAGTTTAAGTTTCACTTTGCAGTGCCGTTGCGCAATGTTGCGAGTGTTAGCTTTTTTTTACTCAGGAATTCAGGCATTATGCGCTAATTAATAATATTATTTTCTTTTTAAATTTCAACATTGAAATATTTTAGTTATTTTAAAATTTACAAATAATTTCCTTTTAAATAAATAATTCTTATAAAATGTAGCCACAATGATTATGATAACATTTTATTTTAATGTTCCATTTCCTTGTTATTATAAAAGATTTAAACACAAAATCAATCTTCATGATTCTTTTTAAATAATATTTTTAAATTTTCTTTTTATTTTCCATATTTATTTACTTTCAACTGCTATATTCTTCAATTAGAACAAAATATTCTTTATAATTATTTATGTTTCAAAAATATGTATTAATGCCATTTTGTCCCTGATACTAAAAGTTATTCATGAAGATAAAAAATAAATACAAAAAAGTACACACAATGGTTTCAATTAATATCATTAATTTATATTACAAAGCTATTTTAAAAAATTATTATTTTAGCAAGTTAGATGATTGGCTAATCATCTGAATAACTTTAATTCAACCAAAAGCTCTGATCCCTTGGGTGTTGAATTAAAGAGGTTCGACTATTACTAAATAAAGAATTTAACCAAAGTATATAATTGTGGGCAAGGTTTATTATTCTAAATTATAAACTATTTGTGTGCATGTATCAATGATTCCCTCCACTGCCCTTACTATAATGATACTACAAAAGATTGGAAGGGTTCATCACTGATGATCCAGGCCCTCCCAATGTTTTATTGTTGCAGAAAAGACAATGACAGATATCTTTTTTATTTTTAATGAAACATAATTTGAAATACAGATGGCATGTTTATAACATGTAATAGTTTATCTCCTATAATAATATTTGGAAACAAATTTTTAACCCTTGCCGGTTCACAAGCCACTGTCAGTGGAATTGTGTTAGGGTTCGCTATCTGGCTGCAAGCCACTATCAGTGACTTCTGTGTAAACAAGGGATGGGGGAGGCTGGCACTGGTTTCTTGTTTCCTGGAGATCACATGAGAATCTTTCTGAATCATCTTGCATTTCCTCTCGCTTCATTTTGTTACTTATTTTGCTTGCATTTAATCACATTTTTCAACATGGGTTCTACTTCATTCACTTGTTCCAAATATCTTTTCTTTTTTTTTTAGATTTTTCATCAACTGAAGCTGTTCTTTCCAATTCTGATGTTAGTTCCCAAAATTTATGAATTTGAAGAGTCAGGCAAACACCTTTAAAGAGCCAGACATTTTTATATTTTCAGTTTCTACACAAATTTCACCCTTATTGAAGAACTTTCTTAATGCAGTTATCTAACTGTGACTATTATGATAAACTGATAAGGAATGACACAGGAACTGAAAAAAAATAACAGCTTTTAGTCGGGGGGAAACATTGCCTTCAGAAAGAAAAATGTAGTTGCACTCTGTTGGAAGGACAAGCATGTGGTACATATTGCCTCTTCATTTCACACAGCTTCAACACAGCCTGGTTCAGAAGTATTTCAAAAGCCAACTGCCATTATTGACTACACTTCAAATATGAGAGGTGCAGTTCTTGCTGGCAACTATTGCACAACATTCTCAGAAAACCTATAAAATGGCGGAGAAAATTATTTTGTTGGGGGGTCTAGAAGTGGCTACTGTAAACTCATATACAGCCAGAACATGAGAAATAATGGGCTGAGGCCAATCAGCCATGAAAAATATTGCGAACAGTCAGTATAAGGGTTGTGGATCCATGGCAGAGTTTTTTTTTGCTTATCCCTAGTACACGTGGTACAGGCCATGATAATCATGGTGGGTAGAAGTAGGCGACTGCTTTTACTGTAAGTGCACCACATGTCTACACATGTGAAAAGCACTTCAACTTTGCACTTACAAATGTGCCTGAGACTCGTTTGGCTACTTGCACTCGCTGGTGGGGTTGGACTTTTGCAAGAATCGGGGGTCATCGGAGCATTTTTTTTTAACCCTTTAGGCGCCGGCAGCTTTCAAGGTCATTACCATATAAGCGCCAGCCTGCAAAAGTATTGAAAACGATGCACTTTTGATTTTCATTTTTAAAACTATTTAATGCCTTGCAAATTTCATACAAAAATTATGTAGTATGCAATAAAATATGTACTTTTAGATGCATTGAATATTAATTTAATAAATCATAAAGATGTTTTTAAAAAATATATTTAATATGCAATTTTGAAAAAATATATATATTTACATTTTAATTTCAAATTGGGGGTATATATAATCAAGATATATTATATTTGAAAGTTTTATAAGGAAATAGGAACAATTTACTTTATTTACATGTGTGTTTCATGGCGATATTGCATGAAGGCCTTTATGACATCCAGTGCAAATAGTTCGGGATCTTTTTCGGTTTTGTGGAGTGCTGCACTCCACACACCTCATTTCTCTTTTTTGAGGCAAACTCTGGACTTGAATCTGGCTGGTTGAAGGAGATTGCAAGGTTCTTGAATATTTTCCACCAGGCTATTTATGACGGAGACATTGAATTTCTGTCTAGACAACAGGGGAGAATCTATGCGATGTTGAAGATAGATGATGTAGGAGTTGAGAAGAGCATGATGTAAAATATTTATCACCACTTTTCGGTGGAATTTTTGGCCTTTTCTCTCATCCATATATACGTACATCATCATATCATTTAGATCCACTACCCCCATATACTTATCATAAATATTTTTTACCTGGGGATACTCAGAGTTTGGTCTTCTTGGCTTGGCTTCAGAGAATGCATCACAGTAGGTGGACAAGAATCTTACAGGTGGTTTAGAAGGTTTTTCCTTGTAGCCAATTGCCAAAATTTCTTGATTTCTTAAATAAATTATATTATTTGAAGAATAATTGGCAGTTTTTATGGCAGCTGGAAATCCTTTTCTATTGGCCCTCAAAGTTCCAGTCAGGTAAGTGCCATTCTTGGCCAGATCCCGAGCGAGATCAATGCTCATGAAGAAATTGTCTACCACAATATGATGCCCCTTGTTCAACAAATTAGAATTGGTTAAAAGCTTCATTGGAACATCATATGAAAGACTTTTGTGGATCTGGCCAAGTTTGCCTTTATATGGCTCGAACTGCAGGAAGTAACCTGTCTCGGGTTCACATACCATCCAGAGCTTGATCCCAAAGCGACCATGATGCTTTCCCGGCATATATTGTCTGATTCTTGTTCTGTTTTTTAGGCAAACCAAACTCTCATCAATGCTTATATATTGTTTTGGTTTATAATGAAACAAAAATTTGAAGTTCATATATTTGATGAGATCATTGAACTTCATTGTAGGGTCGTAGTTGGGATCAGTGTACTTTGGCATGTGATAGGAGTCACAGGTTGTAAAAAAACTACAGCAGTTCAAATGGTTCCTCGTCATTATTTGACCAAACCACGGAGTTTGCAAACATCTTTCCTTTGCCCAGAAGTCTTTTATCCTATTTTTTTATGGTTGCCCATGTTAAATATGATGCCAATGAATGCAAGCATCTCATTTAGAGAGGTTTCGCTCCATTTTCTAGCCCTCGAAGAAGGAGGCAAATCTTTTAAATGTTCTTCCAGATAATGCTTGGCATATTTATTCGTAAATTTGACCAACTCTTGTAACAAACTTGTAGTAAAAAAGAGGAAGAAATAGTCAATAGGACGGGTAAGGGAGCTAGGGAGGTGCTGAGGACCAGAGATCTCTTCAAACAAAAATGGTTTTGGCATCGTGGAAGGTGGAGAAACACTCACCCAAGGAAGGTCAGCAACATCCACTTCATCTTCTTGAAAATAATAAATTTCGGTGTCCGAAGAACTGCTTGATTCTAAATCTGAATCCAGATCATAAACCTCAGTACAGGAGTCACTTTCTGAGGACATTTTACTAAAAAAATATTGGTTACAAAAAGAACCAGAAAAATCTAGCAATCAACTGGACAGGAAGGAGAAATGTTTAGCTGTAATATGACTTAATGTGAGGCCCGATATGGGGAGCGGAAGTGGAGGGGGGAGATCATGTGAAGTCGGCCGATGTATTGGCCGACTGGCACTGGCTGACTCAAGGTCATTGACGACCGATCGGCCGGCTGGCGCTTAAAGGGTTAAGACTGCCAAAGACCGCAAGGTCTGTTCTTCCCAATCCACACAGTGTGGATAGAAAAATAACTAGTTTTATTGTGAAACCTGTGGTGACAAACTTTCATTTGGGGATTATTTCTGGAATTACCCCACACATACTTTATTGAAATATAAATTAAAATATATATTTTTGTGCTTTTTAATTGTTGAATGCACTAATAAATATATTTTCATTTTCAAAACATGATATTTTCAATTATATTTGATGATATGTGGGTTTAACGGGAGATGCGTGAGCAGATCTTATTACATGCACAGTAGGCGGCAACTTCTATGCTTACATAAGTAAACGCGCACATGGACTGGAAAGGATTAAACAAAAGAAAGTATTGTGATTATCACCATTATTTTATTATCATTTAAAAAACCTGATCTCTTTCTGGAGACCACATGACAAGAAATAGCCTATCACATTTAAGTTGTTTTCTTCTCTTCTTCTTTCTTATCTCCATTCAATCATATTAGGGTATCAAGCTTGTAAAGCCTGAGACTTTTGATGGTGTTTACGGGGAAGAGTAGAGCTCATCAATGGATGAGTCAATACAGTCAATAATGTGTTACAACCATCATGACTGGGTGAAGTAGAATGCGTCTGCCTTTGTCATTAAGACTGGGAGCACTACTCAGTGGCAGGCCGACTTAGCTCCAAAAGAAATGGCCGCCTCTGACATGAGGAACAGACGCCATGTGCTGTCGCTCCTAACATGGAGCACAAACACTGCTCATCCTGTATCCCTGGATTAGGACCCCTTACATAATACTATCAGTCGGGCCAGCTGAGTCCAGGTTTTTTAGTGAGCTTGTTACTGCTCCCCCTCCTCCTTTTTCATCCGGGTCGGCAAAGGCACGAGTTCCCTTTTTGCCCAAAGTACTAAATTTAGGTATGACTGTCACTCACTCTTCTAATTTGGTCTGGACCTAGATTGAAATCTTGTTCTAAGATAGAAATGTAAACTTTTAAAGGTGAATGTTTCTTTTTGAAAGAATGCACACAAATGCATTTTATTCCGAGTTATAAATATATTTTAAAATAATATAGGTAACAAAGAACATTATAAATGTTTGTAATAACAAACACTACTATTGTTTTGTAACTAAAATTATATTATTTTTTATCGAAAATATGCTTATATCAATATATAGATGGAATAAAATGCATATTTAAAAATATAACAAATTTGCGTTATAAGAAAACTAGTAAAATGAACTCACAACAATAAATATGTTTTACAATAATTACGAACTCTAGCATATATTTGGAAAAAAATCTATAATAATATAGATTAATGGCAATTATATTTGCCAGAAATGTATACAAATTATAGGTAAGATAACCACTTCACAAATATAATGGGGTTCAAAATAAACGATCAAAACATTTCAACGTAAAGAGCTAGACTCGTTACTATCACAGAGTAAATTATTATTGGATAAGTTTAAAGAAAAATTTTAAACTTGAACACACTTTCTGAAAACTTTTAAAATTTAATAAAACTTCTGAAAAATTTAAATAAAACTCAAAATTTTATATTCAAACTTTTAAACTTTAATTAAAAACTCGTTAAAATAATCAAAACATCTTAGGGGGTTATAAGCATATATAGGTTTTTAACTATTAATTAGACAATTTTAATTTATATTTAGACATTTTTCATTTTAATGTAGACACTTTCATTTTTATTCAGACATTTTTATAGAACTTTTCTATAAAAAGTCCATGTGTCTAAATTAAAATGAAAAATGTCTAAATATAAATTAAAATTGTCTAATTAAAAGTTAAAAAAACCTATATATAATTATTAAATCAAATATGATCAAATTTATTTTAACTTGAGGAGTAGTCATAGCAGTTAAATTTATAAAATTTAGCTCCTTTTCATAAGCACATTTTAGCAATTATTTTCACTTATGATATCCATTCCTTCTTTTATAACTTCAAACATTATTCTAACAAAATTTTCTAGTAGGTGATTTCTTTGATTATTTTTAAAAACCTATATATAGAGAGAGATGGAGCATAAATAAATCTAAAACCCTATTTTTAAACAAAAAAGACAGCTAGTGCAGGAAAAGTGGACAGACCTTTAAGTTAATGGCCTTTCAACCAGATTTTAAGCCAGTAGCAACCATAATAAATTTGAGCTACTCCGAGACCCATGCACTCCTAGCTATATCTTATCAAGAATGGATTCACTCCTCTACCATTTTTGTTCATTTCCAAAGTGAAGACAAATTCGTAGGCTATCTCTTTCAATTGCCCAGCCAGTATATATAGGGTATTTATTTAAACCTTATATCTACATGTGTAAAAGGGAGTGCCATTGGTTGCATAATTTCAACCACAAATTTGTCCAACTATGGCACATGTAAATATCTATGGCAATGCCAGCTAGCAACAATGGAAAAAGGGAAATGAACATTTAGTTTTAGCGTCTATTTTGCCGGGAGAGGCGACCTTTATTTTTATAAATTAATTTCTTTCTGGAAACTGTTTGTAAGAACAGGCATTCTCGTCTGGTAGAAATATATATTTCAAATTCATTTTGAGTGTGAATATCTTTTTTAAAACCATTCAAATTTACATCGTAATTTGTGAAAAAAAATTACAAAGATATTCCTAATAAAAATCTCTTTCTAAAGTTATTTAATTTTAAATTCTATAAATAATGTAAAATAGTTAC
The DNA here is from genome assembly GCA_030710605.1 of Cordylochernes scorpioides. Lineage (NCBI taxonomy): Eukaryota > Metazoa > Arthropoda > Arachnida > Pseudoscorpiones > Chernetidae > Cordylochernes > Cordylochernes scorpioides. The sequence goes on along the minus strand of CP092864.1, from coordinate 6,605,665 downwards.
AATTTTCTTTCAGAGATGGCGCATCTAGTTCATTTTATTTCACCTTACATAGCCTGGATATTTTATTGGGTTTTGATATTATTTTGAAGAGTTTGTTGACCTTAAATATATTATATATTTTAAAAATAAACGCTCATTATAAAAATACATAAAATATTATATATATATTTAGAATAATAATTCTATAATTAAATACTTTTGATTCTGTATGGCGTTCTGAAAGTTTCAAAATATTTCTTTGCTAAGAAGGAAATAAAAGTGACGAGTTTATTTATTCAAATTTTTATTATTCTTTGAATATATAAGTAAACTCGTCGTTTTACTTTTGGTTTATTCTTAGCATTGATAATTTCTCTTATTGTAATTTGGATCAAAATTTTATTTATTTAACCTCTTTATATACAGTAGAACCTCCCATTAGTGGACACCCAGCTAGCGGACACCTCTCTACAAATGACAGTTTTCATTAGCAAAATTACCATTTTTACTATTTAGCAACTCTCCCTAAAAGGACACTTTGGCTCTTCAATTAGGTGTTGTCCTTTACAGGGAGGTTCTACTGTATATATATTGGATATTTCTCACAGAGATCAAATCGCCCATTTTGATGATGAAATAAATTTGTAATAATAATTAAAATTCTCTAATTGTTTTGCAAGTCTCGAGTTGAAAAAGTTCATAAAGGTTTTTCTGGGCGGTACTGCACTTGTTCTCTGCCACAGAGAGTAAAGCACCTCACTGAGAGTGAATTAAACAAAAGGAATGTCAACGAGACAGGTGGGTGAATATGCAAGGAAGAGAGCTTATTGCAAGCGAAGTTAGAGAATCAAGTAGTGTAGTGACTCTGAGAGAGGAAGTTGTGCGAGAGAAAAGATTTGAGAACACCGCCTGAAATTTCAGAAACGAAACTAAAATAAAGGAGTTTCTACAGCAAATGGCTAGAGAATGCAATAAAAATACCAATATATATAATAAAATTAAAGTAGAGAAAATAGCTTTTTTAGAATAAAGAAACACATCTAAGAAAAATTTCAAAGAAATCTGTGAAAGTTGTTGTCGTGTCCAATGAAGAGCTTCAGATGTTTCCTTGCATTTCTATCACAGCAGTCGCAATGTTCTCTATCTTGTTTGATCTTCATTGGAAAATGGGAGTCGTTACCACGTTAGTCACCTTGGACCAGAATTTAGTCAAATATTCCAAAGGTCCAGGGGGGACGCAGGGAGAATCTGTAAATGTATTATAATTTAAACTTCGTTTCAGGGTCAGATTATATATGAGTATATACACAAGTTTGTGTTGTATGTGAATAGGTTGAAAAATCTATATCAGGAATGTATTTTCAAATATGATGTGAATACATTTTGCCAAAGGTGCTAAAGGTGAGACAATGACAATTGACACAGTTTTATTGACACCTTGACATCTTGTCAATACAAGGGTATAAAAGTGCACAGTCCATACTATTTAGGGAATGATAATGCGTAATTTACAATTACGATAAGATTGAGAGAGTCCTATTTAACATGCCGTTGTGTGAAAGTAAAGTCTTCCCCCCCCCCCCCCCCCCCCCCCCGAGGATCCGGAACATCCATAAGATTGAGAGAGAGATAGAGATTGAGAAAATATTTTTATTACATCGGTCTTATAAGATTATATAAGGTTAAATACAAAATTGTGTGTGAATATATATATGAATAAAAAATAAATATGTATTAAGATAATTGATAAATGAAACATACATAAATACACATATATAAATATATACAAAGTCTTCACTATGGGAAAGACTCGGCCAAAGACGGACTGTCAGAGTTCTTTCCCACAGAGCTGGCAAGTCGATGTGGTGGTTGACATTGCCCACCTCAAGACCAAGATGGTACTTGTAGATACCTTAGCCACACTTGTCAGCTTCATTGCCTCGGAATGGAGGCCGACGCCAAAGAGCCAGGCCTGCAGATCCAGGGCAAGTCACAGGAAGTGAACACCTCCCGGAGCAGGGGTCGCATGACTCGGAAACTTCAATATCTGTGGGTCAGCGACCCGTCGCTAGACACATAGGCAGCACAGGTAGTACACCTCGAGGCAGGATTTTCAGGATGGAGTAGGTCATGGAGGGCCAGCTGTAGAGCGATGTCTGCGTCGTGCTACGAAAAGCAATTGGGAACCAGATCGACTCAGAGGATGGAGAGGGACGCATTCGCGGTGGAAGTCTACCGCGCAGCCAGCTCTCCAACAGGATGCTCCTGCAGACGTGCCGAGTCCAGAATCCGGAGCGCGTCTGGCTAGTAAGCCGGGTAATGAGCGTTGCCGATCTCCGCAGAACGATAGTCTCCGCCTCATGCTCCACATAATAGCTGGAGCTGGCGTTTTCTTTCAGGAGACTCCCAGGTGCTGCGCGTCCAAGGCGCGGCCCGCATTGAGCGCGCTAGAGTAAGGGCGCCATTGGAGAAGTCACCGACAGTCGCCTGTAGCCAGCGCTCGGAAGCCAGCAGGTCTGACGGCCTCAGGAACCTGTTGTCGCCATGAAGACACAGGGACCTCAGGCTGGCGGGGTACGTAACCCGGTGGTCTAGCTCAAAGACTTTTGGGGTGAACTCCCACAGGCTCAGCAGTCTCCTCCATCTCGGCGAGAGACAAACGTCAGGAGCAGGTGAGGTCAGCCACGCCCGGCTGCGGACCAGCCAAAGTAACCGTTGGCGCCGCCGCGCAGTAAGGCCTGGACCCCTTCATGCAGGCGATCCGAAGTTGGCCCGCGATGTCAAGCAGGCCGACGTCACCCTTGGAGACTGGGCGAGCCAGGATGACCCCGGGAAGCCTCGAGACTCGGCTCGGATCTCACACGAAGCGCGCCAGCCGCGCCTGCAGCCGGCCGATGGTGTTTTAAGGTGGAACGTAACCGTGGAAGTGATGCAAGATGGAACCCAGGACCAGGCTGTTGGCCGCGCGGGCACGACCCACCAGCGACAGGCCGCGGGTGAAGAGTGATCGCTTCGCGATGGCTCTCTCCAGCAGCCCCATCAGGTGGAAGGCCTGGGAAACGACGGTATTCATGGCAAAGATTGGGCAACCCAGGACGGTCAGCGACTCGGACGTACAGGAGAATCCGTCCGGTGCTTCCAAGAACCGCACCAGAGCTTGCAGCTCTTGTCTAAATTGACAGTCACCCCGGAGGCCATGCGGAACTATTCGAAGATCAGGGGCACGAGCTCAAACTGTGCGTCGTCTCTGATGAAGAGTACGTTGTCATCCTCATAGGCGACAACGCAACCGCGGTCCAATATCCTCTCGAGACGGCGTGGCAGAAGCCCAACTCCGATGCTAAAGAGAACGGAGCTGAGACGGCATTCTTGCCTCACCCCGTTGAGATGCGGTAAGGTTTTGGTATAGATATCTCTGTACCGGATGGCGACGTCTGCTTCCCCGTAGAAGACAGCAATCCACCGAGGAAAGCAGACGGCAAGCCTAGTTTCTCCAACAGCGCGAACAGATAGATCCTGTTCAAGCTGTCGAACCTCGACTTCAGGTCTAGAAAGATGACAGCAAGCGACTTTGTCGGACATTTGCCTAATGTTCCAGGAGGATGACCGTCCTAGAACGGTGTAGGTCTGACAGAAGGGAACGAGGTCTGGCAGATGACGGCGCAGATGCCCCATGAGCACGTCGCTGAGAATCCTGTAGTCAGTCGTTGGACGGCTGATTGGTCCAAAAGTCTGTAGATCTGGACAACCGTGCGATTTTGGCAGCTGGTCCGCCGCTCCGGGGGGTCGAGAAGGCTCGAAGACTTGCCAAAGAACTTCGGAAAAATATCTTCAAAGCTTTGACCAATTCTCAGGGTAATCCTGAGACACGACCGTTTTTCAGGCAGTGGATGGCTGCCGCTATCTAGTCCCGGGAGATGGCGAGAAAGAACTGATCCCACTCGTCGAACTCCAAAGGGACAAGGGGATCAGTTCAGCGAGGTATTCGGCGATGGCTTCAGCCGAACTTGGAGCCTGGGCGAAGCGACTGCTAAGGCGCTCCCGAGGGAAGGATAGTCGGAGTGGTTTCATCCAGTCTCCGCCTCAGGAACTAGTTTGCTCCCTCGATGTATCCACCGTCGGGCTCGGCGACGGCTGGCCCGAGTGATCCTGTCTCCGCGACCAGACTTGCCTTGATCTCAGTCAAATGGTTCCACAGCGGGGGCGGAAAGTTTTCTAGGCCTTCCGAGGATTGATCGATGAACGTTTCCATTGATGGACGAACAGGTCATCGGCTTGCCGATGCAGGGAAATCTTGTAGGAGCTGTCTCTCCCAGTTGGATCAAGACGGCATGGCGGTCTGAGTAAGCGTATTCATAGATTTAGTAATTTGAAAATAGAGCAATCCATAAATAAATCTTTAATTAAAAAGGCATATATCGGATCAAAATATCATAATATCAAATAAATTATATTTTGATCCAATATATGCCTTTTTAATTAAAGATTCAGTAATGAGTGACGCGGCGGCAGAAGCCTGATGGAAGTAGGATTCTGATCAGACGACGCGCGTCGACCCGACTTCCGATGATGACGGCCTTGGTGTTTTATATCGCAGTGTCAAAGAAGGTGGCAGCGTCGACTAGGTCGGCTTGGTTCACTAGCTCCACGAGGACTTCTACCGAACCCAATGACGGGTCCTTAGCCGACTCCTCGAAGATGTTCAGGTCACCAGGATCCACGCATCTTCTTCACAAGCCAAAGCTGCGATGGTCTGCAGCTAGCGGCATCGCTCTTCAGGAGCATGAGAGACGTGGGTGTTGACTCACTTCTTGGAGCCTGCCCGAACCGTGAGATCGATGACAGCAACCTTGACAGGCCATTGGGTCTGCTAGCGCCGCGAAGACGCAAGCGAGGCCTGATCCCACGGTGGTTGTTGCAGGCACAACGACGGCGCTAGAGCCGTGACAGAGGTTTCGTACGTTGTTCAGGGACATGACGTTGGTATCCTGCAAGAAGCAGATGTCGATCTCATGCTCCTTGAGAAATCATCAGAGCTGAAATCTTCTATAAGAGCGGCGCTGCCGAACTCGTTCAAGGTCGCAATACGGAAGCTCATTCAGGTGGCCGAACAGAGCTTCTGGCGCGAGAAAGCTTCTTATACAGGGTGTTGCTGGTGTCCCCTGTAAAAGCCATAAGCGCGGTGGCCAAGGTATCGATTGCTTGTCTCTTCTGGATGTTCGATTGGGCCAGAAGCTTGTTCATTACGCCATTGTTGGTGAAGGCTTGGAGGAGTTGTTCTCTCCAACCCCACTGTTGAACACTGGTAATGGCCACAGATGTATTTTCGTTATTCATGAGAGCACCCATTTGCTTCTGGGCAAAGTCCACCTCTCTTGGGAAAGAGGAAGCTCCTGGATGTGAAGTGATGGGATGAAATCTTCCTTCGCCGGATCATTAACGTCGCTTGAAGGAAGGTCTGCGACGGCTGTGGCGTTGAAGGGATGAGATTTAGCTGCTGTGGGGGCTTGGGAGGAAGTGGCAAGCGGTTGCTCCAGGCATTTGGGCAGCTCAGGGAAAAGTAGCTTGTTTTCTGTCAAGCCAGTCTTTTAAGGGCAGTTGGCTCGCTTGTGTCCTTGCCTATGGCAGAGGGAACAGCGGATCACGTAACTTACGTAGACTGGAGTGATACCTTCCTTGGCCTTGATATCCAGCCGGGAAGGAATCTGGGAGAGCTTAACTCCATTGTACAGAGTAATAAAGGCTTCCCTACGAGTGTCACCATCAGTAATTGTCCAGATCCACTATTTGTTGGATAATGGAAGTAACTCGGCCGTAGGGCTTGAGCGCCGCGATCAGGTCAGCGTACCTTACAATGAACAACACGTTGCCCAAGGCGATACGCTCAACCTTCTTCCTCAGAGGAAAGGCTCGCAGAGTGGCTTCCAAGCCCTCCTCGATGCCTTCTCGGCGAGCTGCACGCTGGAGAGGCCGACTAAGATATGCCCTTCTATTTTGCTCAGGTGGTAGACTTGGCTCTGAAGTCCGCCTGTTTGTGGAGAGTCTTGGTGCACCCTTGCATTCGGGGTTGCCCGCAGAGGGGGCAACAATGGGCTTAGTTAGTGGCTGCAAACTGGACGCGGCCCCTTCTGCTCTGCCGCCTCTTCGGAGGGCCTCTTTCACTCATGGCTAACAAGAATGAAGCCATTGTTTTCTTCCTCCATCGTAAGTTGTTTACCTTGGTCGACGAGGTCATTACAACTCGTCGAAGGCTTGCCTGTTCCAGGCTGAGGTTACCACAGTAACTGTTGTGGTTTGATGACATCAGCAGGTAGCGATGATGATACAGCCAATACCATTGAGATTTGAGGAGGTGGGGAATTCCCTATTAAAAAAAGGAAAATTATAAATTATCCTATTATTTAGAATTGTGTGAAAAGAACGATAGAGAACATATCAATGCTGGCGGGAGCGCGGCTCGAGAGAGATATAACCCAGGTTCAACCTAAAGGTAACCGAAGAACACTTGCGAAGCAAAATAAAATCAAAGGGGAGAACTCTTTTGATAGAGAGAGCTTAAGGGTTTAATCTGTGATTACTTTTAGACTAAATCCTAATCCGTTAAATTACCAATTTCCGATAAATGGGTTGGAAATTGTATCTGGGTTGTTACTCCCTTTTTATCCCTTTACAGTGAAAAAAAAACTTATTTATTTTATTGGAACTTTTCTTGTATTTATCTTAGTTTTGAGGAAATTTGATCTTGTTGGTCTTAAGAAATGTTTTGAAAAGTTTGTTAAGCCTTACATTGGTTGGATGTTTAAAAGAAACACGAAGGAAATAAATGAATACACAACTTAAAGTTGTTGATAATTTGATTCCTACAAACTCGCTCAGATAATGTTTGTAAACTATTTACAGATATGGTAACAAATAATCAAGTCCTCGATCGAATTGGTACAGAACGCCAGCTGATAAAGTTCATAAAAAAAAACAACGAAAACGGACGTTTATTAGACATGTTATGCGCGAATCAGCAGGAGAGACATTGCTGACAGTGTTGGAGGGAAAACTCCAGGGGAAGAGATCGAGGGGAAGGAGACGACAGGGATACACAGACGATCTAAAAAAAAGGACTGGACGACACGAGGAGATGAAGAGGATAGCGGAGGAAGTATGGAGAGACCATGTGGCTATGTAGGAATTCAATATATTACAAATACACCCTGAAACTATGAGAATTTCACTACAAAACTAATACAATAAGAAATATATGATGAAATACCACGCTAATAAATGAAAGGGCAAAGATTATCTTATAATCCATAAAGAGAGAAACATTTTCCACCAAATAACAGTTAATTACAGCAGACACAGTTAGAAATAGAACAATATATAATGAATCAAAGGGTTAATGAATAAACTAAGAATCGATGAAAAACAATGGCAGATAACGTGTCGAATGTCATTTGGCGATTTATTGCAAGTGTTGTGTGACGGGATTTTTTTTATTTCTTCAGATTAATTATATTCATTGACTAGATAAATATCAGGGCAATGTCCGAGAACACTTTCTCCCAAGTGTAGATAGAATAAAGACAACTCTTTTTTGAATCAAAATAAAATTTAAAAGATGTTAATTAAATTATGAGTTATGTTTAAATCAATAAGCTTGAGGGATAAGTTTCTTTTAAATACATTTATTTCAAGCTTTCGGGCTCAACCGCCCTTCGACAGGAAAAATTCTATTAGCTACTAAAGTTTTCGGATCTAAACTATAAATACATTTGTGAGACGCCTGAGTCTCGAGTGAATGCGAGGCTTGCCGCGGGAGGGGATGAGATCTTTGAAAAAGATGGCCGTTTAGCCCTTTGAAATATCGGAAATAAGAGATCATTTATTGAATCGCAGAGTTCATGATACTGAGGGGGGTTTGGTGGCTGCAGGGAATATTACATTGTAAATTTCAGGTAAATCAATTTTTCTATTGAGGCTATGGAATTTGCTTGATAGGATAGATTCAATGATTAGTCTTTGGTGTTTGTTGGCAATATTGGAATAGTGAATTTTCGGTGATGTAATGTTGAAGGAATGGCCAGTTTCGTTTATGTGCTGTACTATTAAGGATCTATGGTCTAAGTTATCAATATTTCTTTTGTGTTCATGAATTCTAATATTGACATGTCTCCCGGTTTCGCCTACGTAGATTTTTGGGCAGTTCAAACATTCTATGGAGTAAATAGCGTTTCGTGGAGTGCTGCTAGGTTCATTGAGTTTCATGATCTGGTTTCGGAGAAGGGATCCAGAGGTAGGTGCGCAGGTGAAGTAGGTTTTGATTCCAAATTTCAATAAGAATCTCGCTATTGTGGAGGATAATGGTGAATATGGCATATTGCAAATAGATCTGTATATTGGAGACTGTGTCTTTTTAGTTGGGTCATAAAAGTGTCGCAATATAAAGGATATCGGGTATGCGCAGTACCTGAGGTTAGCTAATATGTTCTGTGTTTCGAGGTTCTTGTACATCTGGAGGGAGCAGTGGGTATGGACTCGTTTTGATAGAGCAATGACTGTGTTGATTTTGTGACTGATAGGACAGAAGGACGAGTATTGAACATAATTAGGACGGAAGGATGGTTTATAATAAACAGTGGTGTGCAATTCATGTTGGTGCCGGATGATTTTAACGTCGAGAAATGGAAGGGTATTATTGGTTTCTTTTTCAACGGTAAAGTGAAGATCAGGGTGATAATTGTTTATATTGTAGAGGATGTCATCGGTTTTGGTGGTGGTGCAAATGCAAAAGATATCATCGATGTACCTGCGCCAAAAGAATATATCATGGGGGAAATTGGCGGTAATCCTTCGGTCTATTGCGCGCATAGATATCTCAGCAATTGTGGTCGATAGAGGGCTTCCCATTGGGGACCCTTTTGCTTGCCTGAATGATTCGGAGTTATATGTGAATATGCAGTTATCTAGACATATGGAAATTAGTTGTGTGATTTTTTGGATGATATCTGTATCAATATGCTGTTCCTGCAGAAGTTCTATTGTATCACTTATGATCAGAGGATGTGGAAGGCTGGGGTATAAGGCTTGCACGTCAAAAGACACCGTGATGCGGTCAGATTTAGGTTTGATCTTTAGTACTTCTCCTATAAAGGTTTGGGTGTTGGATATGGGGAATGGGTCATTCTGTAATTGGAGGAACGGTTTTAGGAAGTTGGCTATAAATCTGGAAAGAGGGGCTGTTGGAGAAGAGAAAAAGGCCACTATAGGACGCAAGGGTGTTTCAGGTTTGTGTGTTTTTGGGAGACCGTAAATATAGGGCTCATTGTGTGGGCTGGACAGGTTAGATAGGAATTCTTTAAGTTCATCGTCTGAGATCTTGTGGTCGGTATTAATCTTTTTCAGTTCTTTTTTGAATGATTTATAAGCAGATTTTTTTATCACTTTCGGATATGGGATGGAAAGCAGTTCGGTCTTCTAGGATTTTGACTACCTCTGGATCCCTTCTCCGAAACCAGATCATGAAACTCAATGAACCTAGCAGCACTCCACGAAACGCTATTTACTCCATAGAATGTTTGAACTGCCCAAAAATCTACGTAGGCGAAACCGGGAGACATGTCAATATTAGAATTCATGAACACAAAAGAAATATTGATAACTTAGACCATAGATCCTTAATAGTACAGCACATAAACGAAACTGGCCATTCCTTCAACATTACATCACCGAAAATTCACTATTCCAATATTGCCAACAAACACCAAAGACTAATCATTGAATCTATCCTATCAAGCAAATTCCATAGCCTCAATAGAAAAATTGATTTACCTGAAATTTACAATGTAATATTCCCTGCAGCCACCAAACCCCCCTCAGTATCATGAACTCTGCGATTCAATAAATGATCTCTTATTTCCGATATTTCAAAGGGCTAAACGGCCATCTTTTTCAAAGATCTCATCCCCTCCCGCGGCAAGCCTCGCATTCACTCGAGACTCAGGCGTCTCACAAATGTATTTATAGTTTAGATCCGAAAACTTTAGTAGCTAATAGAATTTTTCCTGTCGAAGGGCGGTTGAGCCCGAAAGCTTGAAATAAATGTATTTAAAAGAAACTTATCCCTCAAGCTTATTGATTTAAACATAATATTATGGGATTACCTATTAAATTATGAGTTATATATAAGTTAACATATTATTATTATTATTTGTGGAATTTTTCGTGCCATATAAACAATAAAATGGAAAGAATTCATGTGTATGTGAAAAATAAGAAAAAAATGGAGAAAAGATAGGTGTTGATAATAATAATATTAAAAAAAAAAAAGGCATATTCTGACCGCTTACATGAACATTTTAGATCACAGAGCGCCATCTAGACCTCTTCTATGAATGGATCTAGAACGACAGCGGAAGCATTTTATTCTTAATCATTATTTTGTTATCATTGATTTATTATCATATTATTATTTTTAGACTGACTGACAGAGGCAGTATTGACACAATTATATAACAGTTGATGATGTAAAAGAATGTTACATTGCGCTGTATATATATATATGTTATATTGAAATATTTTATTTAAAAATGTTATATGTTAAAATGTTATTTTATTTAAAGTTATAATTTCATAGATATAAATACTCTGTTTTAATCGACCGCCAGAGGTCACGCTTCTACTATAAAAACTGATTGTTGTTCTTCCCCGCTGGCCGACCCAAAGTTTTTGTAATTATGTAAATAATCTTTTGTTTTATTTATTTATACGCCTTAAGACAGGCATTACTTTTATCAAATTGTTTTATATATATTCCATGGGTTCACAATTAAAACAATATCTGATCAAGACTATTTTTATTATTTTACTTACAAGATTTTAACCACGACTGCACCAGCATCACCAATACCATTTAGTCCTAAAAAAGAACCAGCAGATAACTTACATTACCATAATCCTCAACATGATCATAAATACAAGCAGAAAATCAAGAATCATCTCTTTTTTTTTTTAAATATAAGATATATATATAACGTTAGGAAAAATATGGAATACAAACCACACGACTTCATGCTTTTTATAAATCTTATTTGCATAAAAGCTCAAAGTGATGAAGGCAGAAAGGATATAGCAGAGGAATATTTTATTAATGAGTAAATTAATTTATTTATTGATATCCATGGTGAGAATATAGTTGATTATCATAATTTCAAATAAATAAAAAGAGGGTTTTTTTTCTCCTAATTTTTTTCCACAATATTTGACGAGATCATGATAATAATGATTTCATATCATCACTACTACTACTACTACTACTACTAATAATAATAATAAAATAATCCCTTCTTCTCAATTTTTCATCGATATTTACTTTTTTCTAATAATGAATGAACATCCTATTTACATATGCTTTATCCTTTAGAGAAAAAATCATTCACAGGGAAAAGATTCTTACAAAAAATCATTCAATTAATTCAAGCTTTCGGGCCTTGGAGATCTTTTACAGAAGTAAGATCACCTATAACCTTACTCCTGTAGAAGGGCCTCAAGGCCCGAAAGCTTGAATTAATTGAATAAATATTTGTAAGAAACACTCCCTGGATGATTACACTGGTCAACAAGATTTTTGCACAAGAGAACCTGATTATGTTTCTAGTGTAACTTTTCATGCTGAACTCAAAAATCTAATAAGAAATTTCCCATCACGTATGGTTTTTGCGTGACGGTCTTTTTTTAGTATTGGGAAAAATACAGTAAAAAATGCAAACAATGTCACGTAACTGGTTTATCAAAAAATATTTTTCTTTGTCCACAAAGAAATAGCATCTTATCTACATGTCCTGAATCCAAATATACCATTAGTTTTTTCTATTACGCAATATTTCTGAGATACACCTACTTGAAATTTGGAAATCTTGTTAATATATAGGCATATATGAACGAAACATTTATTTATTGAAAAGCAGTGACAGTGGATTTTCTTCTATACTTTGCTTGTGGTAGATCCCTCTTGAGTGTCCAGCAGTAGTCGGCAAGCATAACGGGACTCCATTTACCTTGGTACCCGCTTCTCCATGCTTGATATATCTTGATGAAACCTCTCACCATGCTCATCGCTAACTGCGCCAAGATTGTCTGGAAAGAAATCTAGATGTAAATGCAGGAAATGGATCTTGAGGGACATGTTACATCCCAGTGCCTTGTAGGAAAGCAACAGATCATTAACTATGTCTCGGTAATTTTCAACCTTGACACTTCCTAAGAAGTTTTTGCAAACGTTTCTAAAGGAATTCCATGCTGCTGCTTCAACTTCATTCAAACTATTTTGAAAATTTCCATCCTGCTGCAATTCTCGAATCTGAGGTCCAACGAAAATGCCTTCTTTAATCTTCGCTTCACTTTTACTAGAATTTTTTTTGTTTTAGGTAGGCAAATCCACTGGCATTTCGATCCATTGCCTTGACAAAGTTCTTCATTAATCCCAGTTTAATATGTAATGGTGGTAAGTAAATATTTTCTGAATCGATCAGGGGTAGATTTGCAATATTTTTATATCCTGGAGTAAAGATTTTACGGTTTTGCCAGATTTTTTTAATGTAATGCCTTTCCCTATCTCTGCTATCCCACTCACATAGAAAACAACAAAATTTTGTATATCCAAGCTGTAATCCACGCAAGAGAGCAACGACTTTCAAATCGCTGCATATTTTCCAACTGTATCTTTCGTATTCTATCTTTTTCAAAAGCAGTTTCATGTTTTCGTAAGTCTCTTTCATGTTGGATGCATGTATTTATCCCAATACTAAAAAAAGACCGTCACGCAAAAACCATACGTGATGGGAAATTTCTGATTAGATTTTTGAGTTCAGCATGAAAAGTTACACTAGAAACACCATCAGGTTCTCTTGTGCAAAAAAAGTTTTTTTTGTAGACCTGTGTTATTTTCTCATGATGATTCAAATGATTATTATCTTCGAATATTCTTTATCCATTTACATACCAAAAAAAAACACTCCTAAACATTCCTATTTACATATTATTCTGTAGTTTTTCCAGTATCCAGTTCAGGGTTGTTCTTCTGCTATGATCTCTGAGTATCACCATTTATAATAAAAATTGAAATCTTGATAAATATTTGTTAAAACAATATTGGTTTGACAACTATTCATTCGGGCAGAATCCGAACGATACTGAGATATTCATTTTCTTAACTATCTTTTCAATAATTTTAGGTAAAATTTCATTTTTGGTTTATATATGCTCAAATTTCTCTATCGTGAGTATGACAAGCTAATATCCTTGTAAAGTTATATAATATTTGGTAACTTTTATTATATAATAATATTGTAACGTAGTATTTATTAATTTTATTTATGTAACATAGTATTTCTTAATTTTATTATTTTTTATTTAACAGAGTGGTCATTTTTATGTTTTATATCTTGCGACTCTGTAAATTTCCCTCGTGGCTTATCTTTTGTTTACTTTTGATAGTTTGTCCTTCCTTGAATAAATTTTGTTTCCTCCTGAAGTTTTTGTCTTCCCTAATTTTCCACGTGGCAATATATATATATATATATATATATATATATATAAATTAATTTAAAAAATATTGTAGCAAAGTATTTTTTATTTTTATTAACAGAGTATTATTTTTTATGATTATATTTTGCTACTCTGTAATCTCCCCACATTACTTATCTTTTTTTTTTTATCATTCATAGTTTGTTCTTGCCTTAAATAAATTGCTGCACCATCCTGAAGTTTGTCTTTCCTAATTTTCCACGTGGCAATATATACATATATTATATACATTCATTTAAAAATGTTTATTACACATTGAGTTAACCGTGTGTTTTATATATATATTTTATTGATATTGAATTATTCTTTGAGTGTATAATTTTTATTTATTTTAAAATAATATTAATGACATGTTGTAAATTAATTCCCTCTCACTGTGATATATAGTAAAAATCATCTAGCAACACCCCCCCCCCCCCCCCCCAAGTAAAAGCATGCAGCAGATAAATTAAATTTGGCAGACGACAATAATTATAATTGACATTTTTTCCCATGTACGGTATAAAAATTCTAAAAATTTAATTATGTCAAGCCAAAAGTTAGTTGATTGATGGAGAACATTAATTATATCTCCAACTTTGGCTCAATTACCCAAATTTAAAAAAAAAAAGCAGGCGATAATTCAGTATACCCTCGTACCCAGGATATTCGCACCCATTTGAAATAATCTAATTTAATTGATCACCAAAGGAGATTTAATTGACTTTTAATTATTTTAATGAATAAAAAAAATGAATGAATTATATAAAAATGTGAACTAAATATTAAAAGGTAAAGTTTAACACCAAAGGATATTTAATTAGCATTTAATTATTTTAATGATTAAAAAAAAGAATAAATTATATAAAAATTTGAACTAAATATGAAAAGGTTTAACACTGATTAGTCAAGTTCTCCCAAACTTTTTCATCCTTCATTTGGTCGTTTTGAAGTCTTCCAGAAATTAGTGTAAAAATAGTTCCAAATTTGAAATCCAAATAGCGCTGTGTGTGATCTAATGAACTGTTTTTTTTAAAGATAAATGAACAATTTCAGTTGAAGCCAAATGGTCTACAGTGAAGAAGAATATTTAAAATTTAACAAGTTCTGTATATAGACTCTATTTCAACCACCGTGGACTCTAATGAATTGATAATTCCAACTTTACATACTATTTGTCAGTTATATAAGAATAATATATATTTCCTTCTCATTATGTAAATTAATATATAGTTAATTATAATAATATATTATTGTGTGTGTGATGCAAAAGATACTAAAAATATGATTTAATATGTAAATAGTTTTTTTTTAAATATAAATATTACTGTAAAATGTAAATTTAAATAAAATTTTTCATTCTCTCTCTCTCTTTAATACAAGAAATGATTTGCATATATATTTTGAAAATATGTATGTAAAATTTTTTGAATATTTACACGCAAATATCCACACAGGATATAACGCGTGTGTTTTATAATAAAATAGCCGATTGACCCAGAGGTAGCACCCGAGTGGAAATTTCCCCAATCAACAGTATTCTTAACAAGTATTTTTAAAAGTATAAAAATAAACATCACTTTTGATCTAGAATTTGTCTATTTATAAAATAAAATTTGTGGATTACCCATTTATGTATTTGGGAATATGTCCTAACATGAATCGGCATAAAGCGAATGGTGCACGTGGGGGAAATAAAATGGGAGATATGCAAATTTATTTTAAAATATTTTTCTCTTAACCACGAAAAAATAAACCGTTCGAAGGTATAATGAGCATTTCCTAAACATTTTAGATATTATAAAACAGGAAATAACACTCAGGTGCTGAGACAAAATACCTAGTAGTGTCGTCACCTATAGTGTTATATAGATATCTAAAAACTTAACGCAATAAGTTAGATAATAAATAAACTTATTGCGTAAATTAAGAAAAAGGCATCTTCTTATGCACGATAAGAAGATGCCTTTTTATTAATTTACGCACCTTACTTTCAGTTGCACGATAAGAAGATGCCTTTTTCTTAATTTACGCACCTTACTTTCAGTTGCACGATAAGGAGATGCCTTTTTCTTAATTTACGCACCTTACTTTCAGTTGCACGATAAGGAGATGCTTTTTTCTTAATTTACGCACCTTACTTTCAGTTGCACGATAAGGAGATGCCTTTTTCTTAATTTACGCACCTTACTTTCAGTTGCACAATAAGAATATGCCTTTTTCTTAATTTACGCACCTTACTTTCAGTTGCACGATAAGAATATGCCTTTTTCTTAATTTACGCACCTTACTTTCAGTTGCACGATAAGGAGATGCCTTTTTCTTAATTTACGCACCTTACTTTCAGTTGCACGATAAGAAGATGCCTTTTTCTTAATTTACGCACCTTACTTTCAGTTACACGATAAGAAGATGCCTTTTTCTTAATTTACGCACCTTACTTTCAGTTGCACGATAAGGAGATGCCTTTTTCTTAATTTACGCACCTTACTTTCAGTTGCACGATAAGGAGATGCCTTTTTCTTAATTTACGCACCTTACTTTCAGTTACACGATAAGAAGATGCCTTTTTCTTAATTTACGCACCTTACTTTCAGTTGCACGATAAGGAGATGCCTTTTTCTTAATTTACGCACCTTACTTTCAGTTGCACGATAAGGAGATGCCTTTTTCTTAATTTACGCACCTTACTTTCAGTTGCACGATAAGAAGATGCCTTTTTCTTAATTTATGCACCTTATCCCAGTACAATATCACATTTGTACTATTTTTCACATTCTTATTGCGTAAAGGTTTTAGATATTTTTATAAAAGTATATCGCAATTTTCTTATATTTGAATATGAATCTAGTGTTGAAATATTCCGTCATATATGCAATGGACCAATACTCTAGGTAAAACTGAAGCTATAAGAATGTGTGACCAGAGAGATAAGATAAAATATAAACCATAGGAGAGAAAATGGCGCAGAGAATTGGATTCCTCCAATAAAAAACTTCATAAATTTCTGGGGTAAAGAATGAAGATGAATTAACCTAACATTAGGGAAATTCAGGGCCGTCTCCGATTTCCTATCTGAAATATTTGATGGTAGAAACTTTGGGGAATTTACTTAGAAACAAACCATCGTGGAGATTATTCTGGGAAGATTGGCTTCTGGTTCGATTCCTCTTAATATATATGATAGTGGATGTTTACAATTGGGACTTGGTGGATGAGTGGTGCAAACCATCGCTTTCGATAGCCAGGACTCAGGTTCGAATCCCGCATCGGGCACTTTTTTTTTTATGAAATAAAATGACCTCAAATGCCCACCGATTTTTGCAAAAGTCCAAACTCACTAGTGAGTTTTCTTATTCTTTCTTATCTCCACTCAATCACATTAAGGTATCAAGCTTGTAAAGTCTGCGCAACGGCCGATGCAGCATAGTGGGGAGATTTGACAACCATCATGATTGGGTGAAGTAAAATGCGTCTGCCTTTGTTACATTAAGACTGGGAGCACTATCACCAGTGAGTACAAGTAACCAAACGGGGTTCTAGCACACTTGTAAGTGAAAAAGTCGAACTGCATTTTATATGTATAGACATGTGGTGTTCTTGCACTAAAAACAGTCTCTAAATACCTACCATGATTATCATGGCCTACATCAGTATTTAGAATTATTATTAAAACTAGCGGATGTACCCGGCTTCGCCCGGGTTTTACCCGAGTAAAGGTTTGTATAACGAACATTTGTTAAAACAATTCTCTATAAACATATAAAAAATAATAGATATATTTTGATAATTTGAAACTCGTAAATTTGAATCTCTCGATAAAGTGATCATTTTTTCCCGGTCCCTGTGTGCCGTGTCATCCTGAATTTTGTATTTCCTAATTTTCTACATTACAAAATAATCGTTTTATCTAGTGAACATTTTTTCCCGGTCCCTTAAAAAAATACTCGATAAGTTGATTTCGATAATTGAAACTCGTAAATTTGAATCTCTCGATAAAGTGATCATTTTTTCCGGTTTTACCCGAGTAAAGGTTTGTCTAACGAATATTTGTTAAAACAATTCTCTATAAACATATAAAAAATAATAGATATATTTTGATAATTTGAAAATCGTAAATTTGAATCTCTCGATAAAGTGATCATTTTTTCCCGGTCCCTGTGTGCCGTGTCATCCTGAATTTTGTATTTCCTAATTTTCTACATTACAAAATAATCGTTTTATCTAGTGAACATTTTTTCCCGGTCCCTTAAAAAAATACTCGATAAGTTGATTTCGATAATTGAAACTCGTAAATTTGAATCTCTCGATAAAGTGATCATTTTTTTCCCGGTCCCTGTGTGCCGTGTCATCCTGAATTTTGTCTTTCCTAATTTTCTACATTACAAAATAATCGTTTTATCTAGTGAACATTTTTTCCCGGTCCCTTGAAAAATACTCGATAAGTTGAATAAAATCATGGTCGTTTATGGAAGATGGACGTAGTTCCCGGAGGTCACCCGCGAGGCTTTTTTCTTGTCTACTTGGCACAGCTGTTACCAACTCTGCTCCCGCGCGCCAGGACCTCTTGATCCCTCTGATTGGTCGGTGGGAACTTGGACTGTCCAACCGGCCGGCGGCCGGGGAGGAGGGGGGTGGGGGGCAGACCTAAGCCTATCTCCGTCGCAAGGTGGCGCTGCTTGCGAGTTAAAGCTACAAATCTGCAAATAACTCTAAGGATATTAAAGATATTCAAGAAATTATTTTTCGAAAACCTTTCCGGGGATATGCCTAATAATATCCCAAAATTTCACGGCGATTGGATGTACGGTTTTTGAATCTATAGAGTACACACACACAGACATTCATTTATATATATATATATAGATAATAAAACAAATGAGTGAGATATACAGTTATTGTAGAGAGAGATTTTGAAAATATTTTCTAAAATTTGAATATAATTCTAACGCCAATTTATGTTTTTTTTTATCCTTTGTATCATTATACAATGTCATGGAGATTATTTACATATATCTTGTGCCATTATATATATACTAGACGAATGGCCCGGGCAACGCCCGGGTTTTACCTGAGTGCGCATATACTTTAAAAACGTTTTAATTCAAATACTATTCGTTACAATTATAAATTGGCGCCATGGATGTCACTCTTGTGAAACGTCCCGTTCCAAACTGTGTGTTTTTAAAATGTTTTAATTAAAATACTATTCGTTACAATTATAAATTGGCGCCGTGGATGTCTCTCTTGTGAAACGTCCCGCCCCAAACTGTGTGTGTCTTGAAAATATAAAAATGTGAATTTTCATAAAGATTTCATCATGTCGATTTTTTTTTGCATTTCACCTACTAAATCGATAGAGATAATTACATTTGCAACATGAACTTAGGTATATTGACTAAATAGAAAACTGCATAGTAATAAAGATCATTTTTTAAAGGCACCATATCGTTTTTTTTTCAATAAAATCGAAACAAAAATTAACGATAAATAACGATAATTGCCTCAAAAAGAAATTGCCTTAAAAAAAAGAAACATTCGCGGTGATTTTGTCTTGCATTCGTTTATACAATTATTATATACGAATGACCCGGGCAACGCCCGGGTTTTACCCGATTAAATGCTTTTATTCAAATACTATTCGTTACAATTATAAATTGGCGCCGTGGATGTCATTCTTGTATAATATATAAATGAGTTTTAAAAATTGTAAAAAAAAAAAAAAAATGCATCGGCCGGGAATCGAACCCGGGCCGCCCGCGTGGCAGGCGAGCATTCTACCACTGAACCACCGATGGTTATGAAAAATCCCATCCGTGAGCTTCAAACAGACAAACAGACAGAATAAGGCAAATATATAAGTAGATAATCTAATATATATAATCTAAAAACTCAAATATTTCTATATTTTAAAAAATATATATTTTATTTTTATTCATTGAAATTTCTACTTTTTGTTATAATCGTTTTTAGAATGACTTTCAGTTTTGTTGTAAATATGCGTACTTAACATATCTATCTTTTTAAATCACTAATATAGGATTAACTTTATAAATTCTATATAATTGTGAAAATAACTAATGTGTAATATTTCTTAAAGTAATTGAAAATAAAAGCTACTTGATGGTAAATAATTATCTTTTTTAAAAATCACGACTGCACCTTCAACCCTTTATCTTATCGATCCATTGTCTTATCAACCCTTTATCTAACAACAAACAAATTATTCATAACATATATATTGATAATTGAAGCATATCCAATAGAATGGTATGCAAAGATATACATACTTTTATTTTATTGAAATATTGTTTTGATCTTAAAAATGATACACACACAGGTTCATCTTTCTCTAGAATTCTATTCAATGGATCGCTCATTTTAACTCCAAATATACAATAGAAACTTGCTAATTAGAATTCTCGGGATGATAAATATAATATAAATTGCCAGTAAATTTATTTGTATAAAATTTTAACGATAGAGGGCAATAAAATTTAATTTACTAATAAATGCAGGTGTTGGGCAAAATGTAATCATGATTCCATTTTCTATAATTATAATTACAGGTAATTATGAGATTTGACACAAGGTAAATATGACCAAATCCAAATAAATAATTAGTATGCGACGTTTCGATAACAGCTTTGTTACCATCTTCAGATAAAAGTACAAATTGTGCTTTATCGAGATTATACTTTCAATAATCACAATTACAAGTAATTAATAAGGTACAATTAGTGTATTATAGATTTAAAAACAAAATACAGTTAAACCTGTCTATAGCGCCTCGTCTTGGGACTCACCAAAATAGGGTGCTATAGAGAGGGGGTGCTATAGATAGGTCACTTTTAATGCAAAATGTTTACATTCTAATGTTTAAAATCGGGTGCAATAGAGAGGAAGGCGTTATTTAGACGGTGCGCTATAGACAGGTTTAACTGTATATATATATATAAGACACTAAACAAAATTATTAAATTTATTATTATACGTGCATGCTATTTATTAATTTAGATTTGGTCTTATTTTATATACATTTGTGTTTCCAATCTATAATATATATAATATTCTTTCATAGATCCAGAGGTACGTCTTTTTTAAATAAAAACTTTTAAAATGTATATTTTTTTACTATTTTGTTTTTATCTTGTTTTTATTGATGAAATTCGCTCGAGAAACGTGCATAAAAAACACGAGAATGGATGAAATAGGGATGAAACCACTGAGATCTTCTATCAGATCAATTGGTTCTTAAACATTTTCACAGAATTGTTCCAATAATAGGAAGTAGAACGCCAAGGAGGTGTTCCAATTAGCGTTACACAGAGTGTGTGCTTCAAATATTGCCAGAAATCTAAAAGCTGACATTGTTTTCTCCGATATTCGGGGCGCAGTTTCCTATCTTTTATTCCAAGACACAAAAGCAGGGAAGATAAGGATGGTTGACACTTTCTGTAAGAGTGACACAGTCTGAATGATAATCCTTATAACTGGACATATCTTGACAAGACAGTTTTCCCCCCATGACATCTGTGACAATAGAGGACCACGCTAAACATTTTTGTGACTCTCTTAATGTTTCTTAAAAGTTTAAAAAACATTTACGCGGTGTTTATTTTATATAAATATAAATAAAAATATTCCCTACTGCCCTTATTATTATTTTTTTAATTATCCCTAGTACACGTTGTACAGGCCATGATAATCATGGTGGTTAGAATTTGGAGACTGCTGGTAAGTGCATCACATGACAATTAAAGCAAATTTATTGACAACTCAGTCAATATTTACAAAATGAGGAAGAGATCACAAAAATAATTAGAGAAAATAAAAAGATAGCGAAAAGTGTGTTCGAACCAGGGACATCAGGTAGGCGACTACTTTTACTGTAAGTACATCATATGTCTACACATGTGAAAAGCAGTTTGACTTTGCAATTACAAATATGACAGAGCCTCGTTTGGTTATTTGCATTCGCTGGTGGGGTTGGACTTTTGCAAGAATCGGGGGCCATTGGAGCATTTTTTTTTATTTAACAAAAAGTGCCCAATGAGGGATTCGTTCCCGGGTCGTAGCGGTCGAAAACCAACAGTATAGACCAACCTTTTACCGACCCTCTTGCCATTATTATTCTGTGGGCTATACCTAAAATATAGCTTGTCTGAATATTAATTTATCTAACTTTTAAGGATGGTTCAAGCACGCTCTGGAAAGATACTGGAAATACTGTCAGAAGAGAAAATCAAGACTGAAGTATCTACCGGACCGCAACATATAGTGCAACTTAGAAAGAGGGAATCATATATCGCCGCAACTCTTTTTTATTAACGCGATTAAGGAAGCTTTCGGGCAAGCCCTTCTTCAGCCAACTATAGTGTACAAACAAGGAGAGATTATATATCGTTTTTAATATAAAATAAAATAAAAGAAAATTACCACGCCCCTATCGCCTTGTTTGTACACTATAGTTAGCTGAAGAAGGGCTTGCCCGAAAGCTTCCTTAATCACGTTAATAAAAAAGAGTTGCGGCGATATATGATTCCCTCTTTCTAAATTGTCGAAATCCGCAAACCGTTTACCATGAATATAGTGCAACAATTAATTGTGACATAATACAATATTATGCAATGATAAAATATTTGGAAGATACCTGGCTCATCAGTAGTGAATCCTCTCAGCAGTTTCGCCAAATTAATCTTCAGACC
This sequence comes from Cordylochernes scorpioides, assembly GCA_030710605.1. Taxonomy (NCBI): domain Eukaryota; kingdom Metazoa; phylum Arthropoda; class Arachnida; order Pseudoscorpiones; family Chernetidae; genus Cordylochernes; species Cordylochernes scorpioides. Next base: position 6,583,424 of record CP092864.1, on the reverse strand, counting down.
GCTCTACTATTGTATTAGACTATTTTTCTTATATAGTATGTAGTTTATATTACGATGCACTAGCGCGCCATCTGTTATGAAAATTAGAAATTATTTTAGATGCGTAAGATTCTTTTTGAAATTAAACAATTTCTACTTACTGCAATTCAACTGGCGAAACCGCTGGGAGGGTTCACCACTGATGAGCCAGGCCCTCCCATTAATTTTTCCATTGCAGTAAGGGCAGTAGAAATTGTTTAATTTCAAAAAGAATCTTACGCGTCTAAAATAGTTTCTAATTTTCATAGTATGCAGTGTCTAAAGTAAGGGTATTTATCATCACATTTCATGAATTGACCGAAACATATTTCCAAATTTTTTTTTCTTTTTTTTTTTCCAAATTCATATTCTTATTTCCCATAGGATTATTCAAATAATAATCTGTATATACGAGGGCCATCCAATAAATAAGTTTCCCTATTATAAATAAGTTTCCCTAATTTTTACAACGTTTCGTTTGCAGAAAAAAAAAATAGGGAAACTTATTTATTGGATGGCCCTCGTATTTACCATGTGTATATAATCTTTCTACATTTTTACCCCTTTGTATATTTCCCACTTTCATAGGTTTCTCCGTCTTGTAACCCCAAAGAGAATCCTCTGTAAGACCTGTGTGTCTTAATAAAGGTTTTTTTGTGTGTGTGTGTGTGAATTGACCGAAATACAAGTAGACCGTATAAATGAATTCTTACACTGTTTAAATTCAAGAAATGTACGGTCGATATTCAGTTTGAAAATAAAACATTTTAATCAAGATTCAAAGTTTCTTATTTCAAATTCTTTCACAAAACATTTCAATTAAATATACATCGTAAAGAGAAAACTTGATTAAGTTTTTAGAACTTCTTAACTATTTGTATAATAATGAATATATTCAGTTTTGACCAAGAAAAACATTATTTTACACAATTTAGAATTATAGTTGACTAAATGAATGCTCCGGGAAACGCACGGGTTTTGTCCGAGTGTGCATTTTTTACCCGCGAGTATATATAGAATTGATAAGCTTTCTTTATTAAAATCAAATTTTAAATAGAGGCTAACTGAGTACTTTTGCTGGGAGGAAATTGATCTATAAAAATAAAGCTCGCCTCTTCTGGCAAAATAGACGCTAAAACTAAAGCGCCAAATAGATTTGGCCTAGCCCCACCCTACCAGTTAAACACCTCTTTGGAAGACTGTGAAGATTTCATTTGATCCCTTGTGGATCTTTTATGAAATAATGTCTGCCCTAGACTGACGAGGGCCATTAGCCCGAAACAATGTACTCTTGGTGGACGTTTCCTAGTTTGCCAAAGATGGTGTTGTGGCTTTGTCATTTCTAGTTTGCGGAGACGGTCAATAGATGGCGCTTAGTTTTATCGTCATGTTGTAGGGAGAGGTGACTTTTTTAGACCAACTAGACGGGTGACCCGGGCTTCGCCCCGGGATTGACCCGTGTGCATATCTACTCGAATGATATATATTTAGATAAGATTTTTTTAAATAATTGTTTGTTATTAGCACATTATCTATTTGTTTGCATCAGCATAATTTGATAGAGGGCGCTGTTCGTGAGCTAAGTAGAATAATTCGAATATATAGTTTTAATAATTGATTTATATATTTTTTAAAATAGCCTATCGTCTTCCCCGTTTTTTTTTTACCTATGTATGGAAATTTTGGTTTGAATTAGTGAACTACTGCGAATTTGTATACCGGACATACAAACAAACAAACATACAAACATACAAACATTGATTTTTATATATATAGATATACAGGGTGATCCAAAAGTCCCGCACTATTTTAAAAATTAATAACTCCGCGAATATTTGCGCTAGAGCAATGCGGTAAACACCATTGTATTCAGGATGCAATGGGATTTTTTATGGCAAATAATGAAAAATTCGAAATTGATTTTAGTTACAATTTTATTCGCCAGATGGCGCTCTACCAGAATCAGAGATTCAGCGGCCAAATTGTTTGATAAATTGAAAAATATAACTGATCGACACGTATTTTTCCTTTTTGAATACCAGGAAAGAACCCTAATAATATCAAATAACAAATTAATAAAACACCATTTCGCCAAAAGTATGAAGAATTGTTTAACGATTTTTAAATACAATCAGAGATATGTAAAATAGGTAAATGCAAATTAAAACATGTAGCAAAATATTTATTTTTTATATGAGGTTTTGTGAAATAGATTGAATGTTTGAAAAACACTGCTGATATAAATACACGAATTTTTGAAATGTTAATATAGTACCAAAAATTATGATGGCACTATTAATAGGATTTCTTGCTATAAGAAATGTGTAGTTTCTTGACTGATTGGCGACCCTTGACTATTTAACTGGATATTTGTCATGATCCAACAAATGAAATATAGAGGGGAGTGACAAAATATATTTGTCGTACTTTATTCCAAATATCCTATGGGCTTGTCAAATGTTATCATTGTTTATTATACTGTAAACAATTTTTAAAATGTGTCCCCTCAAGTAAAAATAAATTTTAAATCGACCTTTTGCGTTGAAAAACGTGGTAGTAAAATCATTTTGTATTATTTTTTTTCACAATATTTCTAAATTTATTGGTGTACAGAAAATATTCCTTATGCTACATGTATTTCTTATGTATGTATTTCTATGTTATCTATTATCTATGTATTTCTTCTAATGAGCGAAAAGCGAAAAACTAAACATAAGGGGTAAAATTGTGTGTACCAGTGTTATTCGAGAAGTTATAACACTCTGGTTTGCATGACATAATATGTGAGCAAATGACAAACAAAATATTACTGTTCGCAAAAAAAAAAAAGAGTCAAGATGTGAGGACAGCATTTATTAACCCCATATCCCAACACAAAGAGCTGCAAAATATTGATAGATAATATAATACATGGCGGCTTATACAATACATGAGGTAACTGCCTTCTCTCTTGTATTAGGTCACAATCCTTGCTCAATGTGGCACCCTTCATTCTCAATCACCGCCTGCAGACGATAAATGACAGAATGGACAGCATTAAATAACATATCTGTTAAATTGATAAAGCGTGCCTCCTGATAGAAGCCTTCAACATGGCCAATGTGGCAGGCCAGCATCGATAAACACACGATTTAATGTATCCCCATAAACAAAAATCGCAAGGCGTCATGTCTGTTGATCTTGGAGGCCACTGGTATATAAAGTGGCAACCTATCACACGATTTTCACCGAACGTATCCTTCAGCAATTGTTTGGCACCTCGGGAGGTATGAGGAGGTCCTCCATCTTTCATGAATGTTATTTCGCTTAGTGCTTTTACCCTGCAATATGGGAATACCCTTTTCTCATAACGTTCACCAGTTACAAAAAACGGGTTTAAAAGTTCTTCCATTCATTTTTCAAAGAAAAATGACCCAATAATAAAAGAAGTGAACCCACACAAAACTGTAACTCTAGGCTGGTAAAGTGGGATTTCTGTAAAAATCCTAGGGTTTTCTGTTGCCCAAATGCGGCTGTTTTGAGTGTTAAATTCTCCGTTTAGAGAAAAGTGGGCATCATCTGTCCACAGAACATTCGACAGCCAGTTTTCATCAATATCAATTTGCCGGAAAACCCATGCAGCGAAATCTTGGCGCATCTCAAAATCGCCAACTTTCAGCTCGTGAAATCTTTGCATTTTGTATGGGTACACACAATAGAGACATTAAGTGAAGCGTCTTCGGATATCACAATCATACTTCGGCGAATTTAACGCCAAAAGTTCAATTCGGGGATCACCTGTCCAGGATAACAAAAGTCAGTAGGTTGAGGACATGCTAACCGACCTCGACCTTACACCGTTAAATAACGGAGAGAACACCTATCTAAGTCCACAGGCACAGAATCCGCAATAGACATCACAGCGATAAATTACAGCATCGCACCCACAACACAATGGAAAATCCTGAGAGATGCAATCAGTGACCACAGACCAATTTTAACAACCCTAAACTTCAAAATTGAGAATGTCCATTAGAATAAAAGAACATGGAACTTTAGGAAAGCCGACTTGAAAAAAATTCACACAAAAGCTTGAAGAACTGTGCAACGAAAAATTGAATTACAGAACGCTTGACAAAAACTTGGAAAAATTCTTTTCGAACATTTAAAAAGCTGCAAAAGAGCATCGATAACTAGAGGTAGACGTAAAGACCTGTGGATACCTTACTGGAAGGACCACAACATCGAGGCAATGATTTCAGAGAGAGAGAGACAATATCAATGGACTTCTTAAAACAAATAAAACAGAAAGGAACTCATTGAAATTATTCACAAAATATAACAAGAAATTTGGATATTCAAACAAGAAAAATGGCAGAATTCTGCGAAAAAAAATGGATCCAAGAAAGGAAAGCCAACACTGGAATATAATTAGAGTGTTAGAGAACAATCAAAACCAACACCAATCCTCCAATACTCTAACCGATATGAATAGAACAGCGAGAACGAGAACAAACAGATGGCTGACATAATTGCTGAATATCTTTCAAGCACTTCCATACTCAACTATACGAATGAAGACAGGACTCTAAAAATAATATAAACCAGTTAGTTAAACAAGCAAGAAACTTCCATCAACAAGATATTTTCTCGAGAGACTTCACACTGAATGAGCTTAACTCATCAATAAAAAAATTCCAAGAGGTCACCAAGAGATAATCTAATCTTTGGTCAAATGATTAAAAACTTTGAAGTCAAAGCTAATAATCAACTCCTACGAATACTGAACATTTCATGGCAAACTGGTAAACTACCAAAGAATTGGAAGATATCAATTATAGTGCCAATACTGAAGCCAAACAAACTGCCAAGGAATACAAGAACTATCGGCCAATTGCTCTCGCCAGCATACTTTGTAAAATACCAGAACGAATTATCCACTCTAGGCTCATAGTCTGGCTCACAAAAAAATAATAAAATAAACCTCTACCAAACGGCCTATAGATATCAGCACTGTACAACTGATCAACTGTTCTACTTCTGTCAATCAATAATATATTCTTTCCGGGAAAAACCGCCAAAGAAGACCACGGCTATATTCCTTGATATGACCTCAGCTTTTGATCGAGTGTGGAGGGAGAAATTACGTGAAAAGCTGCACAACATCGGAGTAAGAGGAAAAACCTTAATCTGGATTGCAGACTTCTTAAGGGGAAGAAGGTTAAAGGTTCGGGTCAATGGAGAATTTTCCAAGGAAGGAAGAACATGGGCTGGTGTAACTCAGGGATCGGTGCTCAGTCCTCTACTCTATCTGCTATATATTAACGACATCCATCCTTACCTCACTGAAGACACAAAGGTTGCCTGATATGCAGATGATATTGCCATATGGCACACAAGTAGCAGCATAGAAAAATCGTAAAGGATACTGAAGACATCAATGAGAGGACTGGAGAAGTGGGCAATGGGACTCCAAATGACCATAAACCCAATAAAACCAAACCTATGCGTCTTCTCCACTCCCAGGGAAAAAGGCATAAATATAACCACAAAATAAGCATAAACAAACAAATAATTGATAAAATTAGAAATCCATAATACCTAGGTGTGATACTGCAGTCCTGGATCTTTCCAGTTGGTCTCGAGGACCACGCCATCACCATCTCCTAAGCGGCGAAGTACGCGATCTACGTATTCATCGTAGATCGCAAAATGCGTGGTGTCGCTGGAGACCCACTGGCGATTCTCCACCAAACTCTGCAGCGCTGGCAGAGGCGCCATATTCATTGTACATAGTGTATATAATGCATATTATCTTTTTTTAATAGTGCAGACTGTGTATGTATTGACAAGATGTCAACAAAATTATTTTAATTATTATTTATGAGGAATTTTGATTTTCAGAGCACATAATTAGCACCTCAAATAGAGCTATCAGAAAACTAAACATTCTGAGAAGGCTATGTGGAACAAATTGGGGAGCAAAACCCAGAATTCTCAGAACAACATATACCACCTTAATAAGACCGATAATGGAATATGCAACACCGGTCTGGGCTCCCTCAAGCTCATCACTAAAAGTAAGACTAGACAGTGTTCAAGCAAAAGCGGCCAAAATAATCACTGGTGCTGTTTCATCCACCAACAATGAGAAAATTCAGAGAGAATGTGTTCTAGACCTACTCGCTCGAAAGCAGAAGACAAAATAAAAACAACTTGAATCGGCACTTCGGAAACGAGGAACCAGAGGACGAGATCTCTCTGACCACTTGTGGTTTGGTGGATCCGCCCTTTTCTGAGAATGAGGTGAAACTGACGGCTTTCAAGTTCGGGAAAAGGAAATCTCCTGGTCCCGAAGGGATCGATAACACGGTCGTGAAAGCCCTGGTAAGGATGCACCCATCGCTTCTTTCCAGGTTATTCAATAAGTGCCTGGAAACTGGTACATTTCCTGAGGCATGGAAGGTTGCCCGCGTAGTGCTTCTCGAAAGGTCTGGTAGAAAGGGTAATTCTCCTAATGATTATCGTCCGCTTTCTTTACTAGTGTGTCTAGGTAAGGTCCTGGATAGCCTACTAGCTCAGCGACTGAAGCACTGGCTAGAGAGTAATGAGCTCCTTTCCTCTTTCCAACATGGTTTTAGGGAAGGGAAGTCCACAACCACAGTTCTGAACGAGGTGTTAGAGGGGGTTGAGATGGGCTTAAATAAGGGTGCTTGGGTTCTTTTCGTGGCCCTGGACATTGATGGCGCGTTCAACTCCATGAGCTGGAACAAGCTGATGAGAAATTTGATGGACATGGGTTGTCCTGATAATTTGTGCAGCTTGATTCGTGACTTCCTGAGGGATAGACGGATTAGGCTCAGTTTTGGTGGGCGGAAGTTGGAAAGAAACTGTGCTAGGGGTTGCCCCCAGGGCTCTTGCTGCGGACCTATTCTGTGGAATATCCTGGTAAACACCGTTTTCCAGGAGGAGCTCCATGAGGGAGACAGGCTGGTTCTCTATGCTGACGACCAGTTCCTCATCATTGAGGCTGCTTCGAGAGCGAAGGCTGAGAAGTGTGTTGAAACTTCTCTCCAAATTTTCTCGAACTGGGCCCATGACTCTGGCCTTAAGTTCAATGTCTCCAAAACTAAAGCCCTCAGCTTTAAGCCTAGGGACATAAGAACTAAAAGGAAAGGGATCAAATGGGAACACAAGCCGGCTATCCGGATGGAAGGACGGAGGGTAGCGTTGGTCAATAGGATGACCATCCTGGGGGTGGTCATTGATGACAAGATGGGTTGGCAATACCAGGCGGAGGAGATGGTGGCGAGAGGCAGGGAGGCGTTGTGCAGGCCTGTCCTGGTTGGCTCTCAACAGGGGGGGGGAGAGAAGGAGGGTACTATTTTTAGAAACCTCTGCCTCTCCTGTGTCGAGCCAATCTTGCTATATGCTTCCGGGGCTTTAGGCGCCGAAACAGGGATCAGAAGGTGGCAACAACTCTAGAGAGAGTGCAGAGGACAGCGGCACTCAGAATCACAGGGGGATATCGCACTACCAGCAGTGAGGCCTTTTTGGTCCTCGCTGGGTTTATTCCCCTGGGATTGAAACTAGAGGAGGAGACCATCAGACAGAAGATCTGGGAGAAAAGGGAATATGCCCTGGGACTTTAAGCGGGGGCCCTGGGATCGAAGAGGGACACAAGGAAGCCTCCGCAGTGGTTGCCAAAGTGGAATTGGAGTCCTAGAGGGCCGACGGGGATTGGCACGGAGGTTTTCACTGATGGTAGTAAGTCTGGAACCAATACTGGAGCTGGGGTAGTGATATACACTAATGGAGAGCTGATCTTCCAAGAAGGTTTAACACTCAGAGTGGACGAATTGGTCTTTTCAGCCGAGCTGGTTGCGATCAGGGTAGCCCTCAGAGTGTGTGCCGAGAAGAACTTCAGCCCGGACCGCCTCTATTCAGATTGTATGTCGGCCCTCGTCGTTATCAATCTGGAGAAAGGGCAACTCGCGCATCAAATAATCCAGGAGCTGGAGATGATGACGCGGGCTCCGGAGCTCCCTTGGTTTAGGAGACACAGCCTCAACGAAGGTAATGAGTTCGCAGACAGGATCGCTAAGGCAGGATGCTTTAGAGGTTGATCACTGAGGACCCCAGTGACCAAGAAAGAAGTTTATAGGAGGATCAGGGGTCACGTCCAGGACTTATGGTTGGACAGATGGAGGAACAGTGTGAAGGGGAGAGAGGTATTCAATGGGGTAACAACACCCAAGTACCTCTGTAAGGTAATGTCCCACAAACTCATTAGGGTAGTTCGGGACATGGGCTCTTCCCCAAGTCTCCACAGATTTAAAATTAATAGAAACCCTGATTGCGTCTATGGAGAAAGGGATGTGAATGCACGCCACTACGTCTTGGATTGTCCAAGGGTAGTGGGTGTGCAGGAAGAGAGAAGGAGGGCGAGGGGCGCGATTGAGAGTAAGCTGCTGAGAAATCACAGCAAGCTTCTTGAGAAAGCCCACGACGTGGCAGCTGAGCTTTTCCTCAGCTGTGAGTGAACAGAGTCGACCGGGGGCTGCCTCCCCGCGGTCCCTGCTGGACACAGTAGATAGTTTCCTATTTTGCTGTAATTAAAGGCCACCAGTATAGAAATCCTTCCAGACACGTTGTCTGGGAGGTGGTGTTTCCAGGTACAATGTCCAAGCACTAGCTTGGATACCGTTACTTGGCTTATGAGTTGAACAGAATAGCAGCGAAGGGCATGCTTCGCATGCCGGCTTGTGGACTGAAAGGTCTGGGTGGCCACCTGCTTCTAGGGTGTACCAACTGTGCTTAGGTGGGATCCTCCAGTTCTTGTTTATTTTGGCTACTGTTTCTATTTCTTTAAAAGTAAGTTTATTTTTCTGTAACAAGGGTTCTTTTGTGCCTTTTTTTCGCTAGCGCATCAGCAGCTTCATTGCCTTCAATGCTAACATGTAAGGGTATCCATTGAAGGTGAATTTTTGAGGTATTGAGAGTTTTTGGAGATAACCATATTATGTTCCTGCTTACTTTGTCTCTAAGTACCCCTGTGTGACTCAAGTGTTGTATGGCACTTCTACTATGAGTAAGAATCTATATATCGTGATGTTTAGTATTTCTGATGGATTTTAAGACTTCATAGATGGCTATAAGTTCTGATCTGAAGATTGAGCAAAAATCTGGGTTTCTTCTGTTCATTTTCTCATTGCCATTTGTGGTTTTAATGAGAGAGCCACTGCCAGTGTGTCCCAACTCGTCTCTGCTACCATCGGTATAGATAGTTATTGCATTTTTAGGAATTTTATTAATTATTTCAAATGATAATTGTTTTAAGTATTCTGAATTTTGGTATTGTTTGTTGGTGGGTTCGTTTAAAGTGGCATTAAAAATAACCTTTTGTTAGTGGTTCGCATGTAGATATTTTTTCAGCTAAATAATATTTTTTCCACTTTATATTTTAAAAATCCATTTCTTTTGGCCAGGTGGAGAGAACCTTCTTTTTTGAGTCTTATATTGGGTTCCCAAATAAGTAGGTAATTGAATGTTCTGTTTTTATTTTCATAACTCTTGATTTTGTTTATATATTTTGGCAGATTGTAGCTTATTCTATCCTTTAAGGGCATAATGTCTGCCTCGCAAAGTACAATATTATTAGGGCAGGTATTTCGAAGACCTGTAATAATTCTAGGTGCATTTAGTTGTATCCTTTCCAGTGTTTTTATATTTGTTTCAGATGCTGTACCATAGATTTGATATCCATATTCCAAGATAGGTCTCATTAGAGATGTGTAAGTTAATTTTAGTGTTGTTGCTTCAGCTCTCCACTCTTCCTGAAATATATTTCAAGATTTTTAGTCGGTCTCTTCCTTTTCTAACAACTCCTTCAATATGTTTACTGGAGTTAATTTCTGGATCCAGGGTGTAGCCGAAATATTTAGGATGTTTATTATATTGCAATTGTTGTTCTTTCAGAATAATATTTGGTCTTATTTTGTATAGTTTCTTATCGGTAGTAAAAAGACAGGTTTCAGATTTTTGGGGGTTAAATTCTAATTTATGTTTATTAGCAAATTTTTCTAGGTGGAGAATAGTCTTGTTCAAATCTCTTTCAGCTTTTTTCCAGTTAGTGTTGCTGCTCCATAGAATAATGTCATCAGCGAAAAGTCCAATATTGGTTTTATGTGAAATTTTTTCTTCTATGCCTGCAATAAATAGGGTGAAGAGAGTTGGGCTAAGGACTGATCCTTGTGGTAATCCTTGGTACAATTTGAAGGTTTTAGATAGAGTGCCATTATATTTGACCCTGATGTATATATTTTTAAGGGAATCATTTATCCAAGTGATAGCTTTCCATCAATTTTGAAATGTTTGTATAATTTTGTAATTAACTTGTTTTTCCATACCCCTTATCAAAAGCTTGTGTAAGGTCTAAAAAGCAGCTATGGTGTGGTTAGTTGGCTTTTTGTTTTGTGCATCTTTTACCTTTTGTGTGAAAAATAAGAGTTGGACTATTGTCCCATGTCCTTTCCTAAATCCATATTGTTCTTCTGGTAAGAGATTTCTTGTGTCGGGGTGGTAGGTGAGTCGTCTGAATATATTTTTTTCCATTAATTTGCAGCAAATATTTGTGAGGGAGATAGGTCGGTAGTTTTTTGGGTCATCAGCAGATTTGTCAAGTTTTTTAATGGGAATTATTGTTGCATTTTTACAGTCTTGAGGCAATTTTCCAGTTTTCCAGTAGATATTGAAAATATTAAGAAGTCTTTCTTTGCCAATTTTGCCCAAGTTTGATATCATTCGGCCATGGATTCCATCTGGCCCAGGAGTCTTGTTTAGGTCAGTGTTTTCTAATGCATAATCTAGCTCTGTCATATTGATTTTTTTCATGGAAAATATTATGAGTGCTGGTGACATTTTTACAGTCATGAATAATCTTTCGGGCCTTTTTTCAACCTTGATTTTACTACTTATTTGATATGAATTAGCTAAAAGATTGGCAGCAATTTTGTCATTAGTTGCTGGTGTACCATCTGTATTCTCAATCATATTTGTGTTTTCAGTTTGTGGCTGGACTCTGTCAATTTGTTTTGCCAAATTCCAAAGTTTTGTATTTGGGTTTCTTGGGTTCAGGTTTTCACAAGTTTGTTTCCATTTTCCCCTTTTCACACTTACGTATAATCTTTTTATTTTTGTAATCACAATGTTCAGTTCAGTTCTACAATTTGTTTGGTTTTGGGTGCACTTTTTTGTAGTTCATTTCTTTTAGTTATAAGTGTTTCAATAATTTTTGCCTGGTGTGTAAAATTTGGAATCCATTTCTTAATATAACATCTTGGTATTGACACTTTGGCTGCTTTAATAATGGTGTTTTCGAAAGATATCATATTAGCCTTTTTGAAGTTCCATAATTTTTCTTAATTGAGCTAGTTTTGGTCTTGGTGCTAATTTCTATCAAATTAGGCAAATGATCACTTTCAAAACCTTTTAATATTTGCTATTTGCATTTGTGGAAAATGTCAGGATAGTAAAAACTTATATCAAGGGCTTGTGCAGTATTATAGCTGTAGGAATGATGGGTAGGATTCCCATCATTTAAGCACATGAAGGCATTGTCGTCAAATATGTTTGATAGTATTTTGCCTCTTGGGTTTGGCGTAGAACATCACATAGTTGATGTTTGGCATTAAGGTCACCTAAAATAATAGTGTTGTCTGTAAGAAATTGAGCCATTGTTCCATCGTCAATAAATGTATTGTTTGGAGGGTGATACATATTGTATATGTTGATGGCTTTGTTTTGATTGAGGTAGACTTTGATACCTTGGGTTTCGAGGTATAATGTGTTTGGAATATTAACGGCTATGTCCTCATAGTACAAATTATTGATTAAAAATGCTAGGCCACGCCCTTTAACAGCATATACAGATGGATCTTCAGACCTTACCCTGAGTAATGGAGGGGCCGGAATTAACATAATACTGCAAGATGGAACAAACATCAAAATCAAAGAAGGAGCAGGACAGATTTCGTCAAACTTCACTTGTGAACTGACAGCTATCTGGAAAGCCCTTGATGTATGCCTTAACCAACCATCCCTGCTTCAAGCAGAAGGAATTTTAATATACAGCGACTCCATATCCGCTCTAGAAGCAATTCAGAAGGGCAATACTAAATTCACACAGAAAATACACTCGTTACTTACCCAACTGGAACCATTGGAGAATAACTGCATTCTACATTGGATCCCTGCCCATGCTGGGATCGGGGGTAATGAAATGGCATTTGAATTGGCAAAGGAAGCCAGAAAGTTGAGCCAAAGGAAAGAACAAATGTCATTATTTGACGCTGATTCTTTGTCAGAATACAAGATAATTAAACAAAAAAATAAGAAAAGATCAAAATGCGAAATAAACTCTGAGAGAAAAATGACAAAAACTATAACAAGACATAGAACAAAACACTATAAAGGAATGACAATACAGCCAGATGGCACAAGAACCTATAGGGCATGCAACAATTGTCCTGGTGTGGAACTTACACCTACCCACATATTCTCATAGCCAGCAATGGCCGCAGCCTTGCAGAAATTTGACATGGACCCAGAGCAGCAGCTTTACACACCCAAGATAGTGGACATTGCTGCTGATGTGATGGAGATGCATGGTACATCTGAGGCTCTTTATTGGACACGACAACAACAACGGCATTCCAGAGTAAAATAAATTATCAGAGATAGATACATATTTTTCAAATGAATTAAAATAAATATACTCGATACTGAGTGAGAGTTGAATTAAAAACATTAGAAATTTATTATCTTCGGAAACAAACCGTATCTAAAATATCAATTTTCTTTTTGCTACATGTTTTAATTTGCATTTACCTATTTTACATATCTCTGATTGCATTTGAAAATCGTTAACCAATTCTTCATACTTTTGGCGAAGTGGTGTTTTATTAATTTGTTATTTGATATTATTAGGGTTCTTTCCTGGTATTCAAAAAGGAAAAATACGTGTCGATCAGTTATATTTTTCAATTTATCAAACAATTTGGCCGCTGAATCTCTGATTCTGGTAGAGCGCCATCTGGCGAATAAAATTGTAACTAAAATCAATTGCGAATTTTACATTATTTGCCATAAAAAATCCCATTGCATCCTGAACACAATGGTGTTTACCGCATTGCTCTAGGGCGAATATTCGCGGAGTTATTAATTTTTAAAGTTGTGCGGGACTTTTGGATCACCCTGTATATATATTCCAACCTTATAATATGCAAATTAACTCTGATATCACACTAATTTGAATATTACGAGTCGAATCCATGACAATTACTTCGGTCAGACTAACTCTAAAATAACCTCAATTTTTTTTTCAAATCGTCCTCTAATTATATAGAAACGATCAAAGAATAAAGGTAATATGCAAATTAAAACTGTAATCTGGTTAATTTGCATATCCGGAGTTGAAACTATATAACTCCTTCCATAATTATCTGCTTAATTTGAAGGCATATATTGGATCAAATATATCATTTTATTTTACCAATATTTCAGCTGGCTGAACGCCAAACCTTTTCAAGGTATTATAACATATTAAATTTTCTCTCTATATCGTAGTCATGTTTCAAATGGATAGGTCAAATGTTGTGGAATCCAATGAGGAAGAACCTCCTAATTTATATAGCGTGTAAATTACTTGTCTACTTCATATGTATTGCACTCTAGCAAGGAAAAGAGAAGACAATCTGTCCAATCTAAAAAGACCACAACTTAAATATAAACAGCCCCAATCCAGAGAATTTCGCAGGACATGTAGAGAATTAGAAAGATATTATCTATGGTATTCTGGTTTAAAGAGATATTTAAAGTTGCACATAGCTTCTGTCGAGCTAAGTAACAAGATTCGAATCACGGGACGGCGCAGCGTAGAAGAAATCACAACGATGGCAAATTATTTGTTTGCTGGGAAGAGACGAAAAAGTTCATTATAGTCTTTCTTTTATACAGGTATTCAACTGATATGCAAAATATTACTTAGTTACATAATCACAAGTGTTAGGAAACATATTTACATAATCACAAGTGTTAGGAAACATTCTATATACAGTTACGAGCGTCATTCCTCATCGGCCTCTGTCACTGTTTGCTTTTTTTTGGAATGGCGCCCTCCTATTGGTTGGCTACGGTCACGCCACCTTTGCCCCCCCCCCCCCCATCATGCCTCCCCCACTCGCTCTTTCGTTTTTGTAACTATTGGTTTGGAGCGGGTCGCTCATTAAATAAATGCATATATTAGTTAATAACTAAATGGAATCCTCTCTTTCCTTTTCCCAGTATGAGACGCCTACGGAAGCCAACAGTACATAGACAGATAAAGCACATAGGCTATAGTTATTAAGTAATATATGCATTTATTAAAGGCGCCAAATTTATAATTGTAACAAATAGTATTTGAATAAAAACATTCAATCGGGTAAAACACGGGCGTTGCCCGGGTCATTCGGCTAGTATTTACATACAGTTACGAGCGTCATTCTTCGTTCCCTCTGTTGGCGCCCTCCTATTGGTCGGCTACGATCACGCCACCTTTGCCCCCCCCCCCCCCCATCATTTGGTGCCGCCAATGCGCGAGACACTTCTGTGACCGTTTGCTTTTGGTTCAGTGGTAGAATGCTCGCTTGCCACGCGGGCGCCCCGGGTTCGATTCCCGGCCGATGCATTTTTTTTTTTTACAATTTTTAAAACTCATTTATATATTATACAAGAATGACATCCACGGCGCCAATTTATAATTGTAACGAATAGTATTTTAATAAAGGCATTTAATCGGGTAAACCCCGGCGTTGCCCGGGTCATTCGGCTAGTATTTACATAATCACAAGTGTTAGGAAACATATTTACATAATCACAAATAAAAAGGCATGTGGATCTGCAACAGCTTCCTTATTCTACATATACACTCATGGACAAAACTTGAGGAAGTTGTACCTTTCAGCATGTATGTTAAGCAATTTATAATACAATTCATATTGGGTATGGTATTGAGCAAAATAATTCAAATTGGAATTAAAAAAAAAAAAACGATATTAGTGTGCAAATTTTAATGAGAGCCGGACTATCAAAAGTTTGGGAAACTAAGAATCTAAGTGTTCCCCCAAACTTTCGCAACTTTCCAATTTCAGAAAGATGACAAAAATCGCAATTTTCCAGCAAATTTACTTTTAAAGGTTAAATTGGTAAACTTCAGCCGTCCAATCACAGCCCTTTTTGTGTGTGCCAGCTTTTTCCTTCTTTTTTTTTTCTAAAATAAATATATTGTTTAGGCTTAGCCATTAAAATGGCGGGAAATCCGTCATAATGACGTCTGACTCGAAAATACATTCTCTGGTTTTCTCTATTCTAAAGAAACAGAACAAAATATTTGCATAAATTCTACTATTAAAAATACTTATGACATCAAAATGGCGGCTAAATTTATAGTATCGTCTGGTAAAAAAGTCTGAATGTATTTTTACCCTCTCAACACTCATGGACAAAACCTAAAGAAGTTTTACCTTTTTGTTTTGTTTTTGTAAAATAGTTCTCTGAATTTAGTGTTGTTGCTTGATGCAAGCATCCCTTGTGGGAATATCGCGTCTGATTTGATGATGATAAATAAATGTATATTTTTTATTTATGTTATTATATTTGTATCATATTTTTTGTTATTTTTCAAAAAAAGGAGAATGTTCCAATTTACATATATGGGGGAAATCCACCGTTATATAAGCAAATAAGAAGTGGTTTATGCCTAAAATATGAAACTTCCTTAAGTCCATGAGTGTATATGTGGGAACACGGGTGCAAAATCTTTTGATGTTGGTTGATAATTGATGAGATTGATTTGAGCGCAGTCGTTTGAGTGGAAAGTTCTGCATACAGGGGAAAATAACGAGGACACAGGGTTTGGTTGAGTTGAAAAAGGCTAAATCTAGGGAGAGAAGGAGTTGAGGAATTGAGCGAAGTTGACTATTGACTTTCTATTGCATGATTGAGAATTAACTTATCTGAGGATTGAGGAGATGGGATTTTGCTCCAAGCTGATTCCTATGGCTCCAAGGTCCTAACTCGAGGCTGTCCCGGGGCTAACTTGTTGCGATGGTGCCGAGCTCCTAACTAACAATTCTGCGTTCCCGATTTAAGAAGAAAACTCTTTTGGTTTTTCATTGGCTGACCGTTCGTGACGTGTAATCTCGCTATAGGTTCTTGGCTAATGAGCTGCTCTCTGATTGGTCTTTGCTAATTCTTTGTCCTTTGGACTTGTCCTAACCTGACCAGGAAGTGCTAGGTTCTTGAACTCAGTTTTATGAGTTCCGGGATAATAAACCCTGCTAATGATTGTTTCCTCTTGTAGGCCTTCTCTCCCAGATTTCTTTAAGCCTTGTTTTTATTAAATCTTTTAAAACATATATTGCATACATATTGGGTCGGGTTTGCATCCAGTTATGTACAAATTATGACATATATACACAAAAGGTGTGGTCAATAGATTCTTGTAAACATTTATTTGCACAATAGCTATTGAATGTTATCTTAAATATTCTTCAAAATATGATCCCTATGTACCAATGTATCTTTCGCGTTTATAATTTTATTCCCAGCAAACAATCAAAAAAAGCATTTTTCGCAAAGCTTTTCAAAATCATTGACGGTTTTCTTTTTTTATTCTTCTTTTGTAACAAATATTTTTTATGGTCATTTTTTAATTATTGGTAAATGGAAAAAAAAGCTATTTATCGATAAATATAGGGAATAGGAATGTGTGTTGAGTAAGTAGAATAGGTTTGTGTTTGCTAAACAAAAAGCCAGAAAGGTAAGGACTGTATGCAATCACTGATCATGGTAGAGCAGCAAATGTGAACTTTGTCACCTTTCTGATATCATCATCTTGCCTATCCATTGCCTATATCACAATCTTGCCTCTCTCTATGGGAAAGAACTCTCGCAGTTCATCGGTGGCGGAGTCTTTCCCGCGGTGGGCGTCACCAATGAGACATTATATTTTATATATATGTATATTTATCAAAATATTTTTATATTTGTATCTTATAAATGACTGCGGCGTATAATTATAAAGCTATACAAACAGTTTAACCGCATAAGTTTCTTTTTATTTATAATTATACGCCGCAGTCATTTATAAGTATTATTAGTCAGTTTAAATATTAGTTACGAACGGAGAAATACGTCCAGGATAGCCTAGTGGACATGGCACCTGCCCGGTAAGCAGAAGGTTGTGGGTTCGATTCCCGCTCCTGGACACTTTTATTTTTCCGTTCGCCATTACTCTTCATATTTTTCACCCTCCCATACGTCATCCATTCATATATAGACCATCACTCTTCATATATTCAACCTTTTCATACGTCATCCAAAAGTTAGAAATATTAAATATTTCTCTTTGAAATTAAAAGTGATTTTTTCATAAATAAAAAGAAACTTATGCGGTTAAACTGTTTGTATAGCTTTATATTTATATCTATTTATTAATATATTTATCATTATATAGTCATATTTATTCATATTTATATTTATTCTGTATTTAACCTTATATAATCTTATATGGACTTTGTAATAAATCAGTTTCAATCTCAATCTCTCTCTCTCTTTGATGATCAAGTTCTTTATTAAGGAATCTGATCGAGGAATATCATCCATCCTCTTATTCTGACCTGTAGGAGCTTCTTTTTTAATTCAGCTATATTTATATATGAGAAAAATTATCCTTAACTGGATCTTTAATACGCATTGAAGGAGATATGAAATTTCTTCCATCGTCACTAAAGATTAAATTTCAACTTACAATGCCATCTAGCAGGCTGGAGTCCGTTATTGTCGAATATTGCGGCGAGTAGGATACTATTTGGGCATCCCGACCTTGTTTGATCAATGAATGAAGTCTCACTTTGCTTAAATCATTTTCAGCCAAATATTTGACGAAATCTCATTGAAGTATTACAAAACTTTTCACTTCAGTTTTTCCTAATTTGAAACAAATTTGTAAACATATAATGTTGTTCTCTATCATAAAAACCACAAAAGAAATTTGTCGAGCGTCAAATACTAAGTTTTATATCAAATATAATTTCCTCGAATTTTAGAAAGCTTAAATATGAGGATGATCATAAAATAAGAGTAGCATATATAAGCAGAATCTTCCAATACAGAATTAGAGCTCTAAGAAGCGGTCTGGTAGATTAAATTGGCGAAACCGCTGGGAGGGTTTCACCGCTGATGAACAAAGCTCTCCCAATATTTTTCATCATAGTAAGGATAGTAGAAGTTTGTTTTATGTATGAAATAAACTTTCATGCCTAGTGGTTTTATTTCTTATGTTTGGACATCTTGTTCGACATTCGGAGTGGATAAAGGTATTGCTGGAGGGAGGTATGGAAAGAAAACCAAGAAGTAGAAGGCCGAGAATGGAATTCTTGGACAATTTCGGGAGAAGACTCTACGATACCATAAAAAATTCTATCCATAGAAAAGAAGCACTAAGAGGCCAGGAATACTGTCAACTTATGGGTGAAGAAGAAATACATTCATGGACAAAACTTAAGGAAGTTGTACCTTTTAGAATGTATATAGGGATTAAGACAATAACTCTGGAAGATATTACAGTGACCTTTATTGAAGACACACGAGATAACAAAGTGTGAACAAAAGTGCCTCTGTCTCCTTCGAAAAAAAAAACAGACGACCCGAGACAACAAAGACTTTCTACTCTCTTAGGTTTTGTCCATGAGTGTATATAGAGTATTTTTGACCATATATTGTATATTAATAAAACAGATATTGTAATATGAAACTGTAATAAAACCCGACTAATGTATAATCGGATATTAAGGATAAGTACAATATAGTGATTGTATAGTTTCTGGTTGAACTATCTGTAAGTCTAATTCCCCTTGTTTCTATGGAATTACAATCTCCTTTTAGGCGTAATAGGATTTAAGACTTACTAGCTTTAGCCATCCTCTTTACATCGCCAGGTGGCGTCTTGAGTTGAAACCGTCCTTTGTGGGTTTAATAATTTCTTGAATAACAGCGTTGCCAATCGTACTCATAGAATCAATTCTGTGGTTTTTTAATTTGAAATATTCTTTGAATATCTTTTTCGTTATTTATTTTGGTATTTTGGAAGAAAAATAATTTGAGAAAATTATACAGTAAAACCCTTCTGTAAGTAGCTATTTTTGTAAAATCAAAGATAAGATGAACAGAACGTACTTAATCTCCAGTAAGCGACGTCCTTCTGGAGAGACCAGACAATAAATCTGAAAGATATTACAGTGAATTTTATTGAAGACACACGAGATAACCATGTGTGAAAAAAATTGTCTCTATTTCCTTAAAAAATAGGAAGTTAATGACGATATCAAAGACTTTACACTTTCTTTTGTCAATGAGTGTAAAAATTGTGGTGCGAAAAATACGTTTTTTTTTAGTGTAGTCGACACCTCAAGTTTAGTCACTATCAAATATCATAAAGATAGAGGCTGCCTGGCCGGCATTCATAGTTCTTCAAATTAAAGACACTTTGGCCAGTAAATATTTTTATTGTCTCGACGTTTCGACAAAAAGATTTTTGTCGAACATCGAGATAATAAAATATGATTTTCTGGCCGAAATGTCTTTAATTTGAAGAACCACTATCAAACAGTAATCCAATTTCCGAGGGAGACATCTGGGGAGAAGCACATACATCGTGAGTGAGCGAGTGAGTGGGGGTCAGTGGCCGCAATGTTGGGGCCACTTTAACGATCAGAAGACCTAATTGGGACCTCCAGATATCGCCATCTTGTTTTCATTACCCTCCTCCAGCCGACCTTTCTTCCCCGTTCTTAGATCAAATACAGCTAGTGGCCTGTTGGTCAGCAGTATTTATCAAAATCGTCTCTTCCACAACCACTTCTTTAACGACTACGCCTCTTTGCCGACCACGGCTCTTTACAAACAATGCCTCTATAACGACCACATTACTTTATAAACCACGGCATATCACTTTAACGACAACGCTTCTTTAACGACCTCGCCTCTTCAATAACCACATCACATAAACACACACGTCTCTTTACCGACTACGCTTCTTTATAAACCACGCCTCTTTAACACGACCACATTACTTTACAAACTACGGCATATCACTTTAACGACAACGCTTCTTTAACGACCTCGCCTTTTCAATAACCACGTAACTTTAACGACAGCGTCTATTGTCTGTCACAATACCTCGCCAAAAAAACTTTCCATCTTTTGAAAATGGCCTCAGTAGGTTGCTGAAAAACGTCAAGGAGAATAACATTTTTAAAAAGTTGACGGAGTCTTTAATTTGAATTAAAGGCAAAAAAAATCGATATAATTTTATATAACATAGATTATACAGTTACGAGCGTCATTCCTCATCTCCTAATCAACAATCAGTCATCAGTTTTCATCTCTGTCACCGTTTGCTTATTTTTTGGAATGGCGCCCTCCTATTGGTTGGCTACGGTTACGCCACCTTTGCCCCCCCCCCACTCGCCTTTTTTTTTTTGGAATGGCGCTCTCCTATTGGTTGGCTACGAACACGCCACCTTTGCCCCCCCCCCCCACTCGCTATTTCGTCTTTGTAACTATTGTGTTGGAGCGGGTCGCTCCCTAAATAAATGCATATATTAGATAATAACCAAATGGAATCCTCTCTTTCTTTTTCCCAGTAAGAGACGCATACGGAAGCCAACAGTACATAGACAGATAAAGCACATAGGCTATAGTTATTAACTAACATATGCAATTATTTAAGGCGCCAATTTATAATTGTAACAAATAGTATTTGAATCAAAACATTCAATCGGGTAGAACACGGGCGTTGCCCGGGTCATTCGGCTAGTAAGCCTATAAAAGAGAGAAAAAAGAGGCTTTTTTTTAGAAAACAAATTAATATAAAAACTAAAACAAACAAACCCAAATATATTTAATTATTAAATTACTTTAAAATAAAAAATATATAAACACATTATTAAAATAAATAAAACCAATACTCAACAACAATGAAACGTATTAAAATCTAATAAAAGCAGACGATGACAGTTATATTGCGAGTGGTAAATTATGTAAATTCCCCAGTGAGAAGTATTTTTTAAAGTAATTTAATGTAAACCTCGGCTGATTTGTCAGTTTATTGTCTCCGATTTCTCAGCAGACGAGTGTTTGTTTTAGAAGCAAAAGAAATGGCGGGAAGGGCGTGCAAATAGAATTTGGTTTGAAATTTCAATTAGTTTCGTTAACCAGCTTCTTTGTTCAAGGATTTATTTCAAATATTCTTCTGCTCTCCTATTTTCTGATCTTATTCTCGTAAATAGGAATTTCTAGAACTTCCCTTTCTTACGATTAAAAAATAATATATATATATATATATATTTATTTTAAATTAAAAAGCCATATATTGGATCAAAATATCATTTATTTTACCAATATTTCAGTTGGCTGAACGTAAACCTTTATCAAGGTGTTATAACATATTTAATGTGTGTCAAGTGTCAGTTGACACACATTAAAATGTTATAATACCTTGATAAAGGTTGGCGTTCAGCTAACTGAAATATTGGTAAAATACATTATTTTTTTATTCAATATATGCCTTCTTAATTGAAGATTTATTTATGGATTGCTCTATTTAAATATATATATATATATATATATATATATATATATATATATATATATATATATATATATATATATATATATATATAGGAAATTCACGTTTTTTAATATCTACTCGCGTGCGCGAGTTGAATATTTTTTACTTTGGAGACTATATTAAAAAAACGACGAATATTTACGCCTGGGTTCTAACCAGGTGAATAATTGACCCCCGAACATATATTATTATTTTATGATAAAAATATTATTATTCACCTATAAGACCCGCTAGTACACATTTTTAGCCAATGCTGCTATCGTATGAAAGATTTGCCACAGATGCCGTCTTTCAATTTGTGTGAACACAGTTTATCCAATATATATATATATATACTTATATATATTATATATATACTGGTGTATATATATATATGTCGTGATCGAATGGAAGGGTGCAACCGTTATGCATGCAATCAAAAATAGTTCCAGCCAATTGAGCAGCGCGACGTGCCGTAGCATTCGCCCGCGATGTCTGCCACGTTTATTTTTGTACAGTTTTTATAGATGGATGAATTTGCATATTTACATTTTAACACAAGCTTAACATATTTATATACTTATTTTGGCGAAAGGAGATTATACATCTTTGATATTATACAAATTATGACATATATATTATAGTAACGTTATAAATAATTTAAAATTTCACATATGTATAGGTACTTTAGTTCCCTCCAAGTAAATTGCATTCACGTCAAACAAATGTTTCTCTAAGGAACATTATTTACACACGGATCATTTAAAGAATTTACATAGCAATGCATTTATCGTTGTTTCAAGGATTGTGTGTTTAACTCTTTTTCTATGGTAAGTTATTCTGCATCAGTGACTTTCGCTGATTTCTATTGTTTATCGAGAATCATCAACCTTTAGAGAATTTAGGAAGAACTTTTACTTAGATATGGAAAACTAGAAAAGACGAAATTGTATGTATCTTCTGTTAAAATGAATTTAAGAAAGATTAACACCATTTTCTCAGCAGGCTAACAGAATTCACAATGTGCCAATAACATAATCCTCTGTAAATATTTCAAGTTGAAAGCATCAGACTTCTAGGGATAATCCTGAAGATAGAAGTTGCCTGGCCGGGGCATTCATATTTCTATGAAGAATAGACACTTCGGCCAGTTAGAGTTTTTTTATTTTCTCAACGTTTCGACAAAAATCTTTTGTCTTCGTCAGGAGAAGTAAATAAATCATTTAGCAAGTCGTTAAAAATTGTTCTAGGACTAAGTTTCTTTAAAAAATGTTAATTTATAAATAACTAGAGATTTGTAAATTATTATTTTTTAGAATAGAAACTTAGAAACTGATACCTGGAAGCCTGATGTTTTAAACTTTAAATATGTAACAAAATAAACAACATAAGTAATATAGAAGAATGTATGTTGTCATGTATGAATACAAGAGCCTTGTGTTCGTATTACTGCCTGTTGAAGGAGGTTATTGTCTGAAAACTCGCCAAGCTTATACAGTAGAACTTCCCTGTAAAGGACAAAACCTAATTGCAGAATCAAAGTGTCCTTTAAAGAAAGGTGTCCTTTTACCGGAGAGTTGTTAAATAGTAAAAATGGTAATTTTGCAAATGAGGTGTCCGCTAAAGGGAGGTTCTACTGTATATCTCTCGTCACAGTTAGTTTTTATTCCTCCTTAGAAATAATATCCAGCGATATCTCCTGTTGTCATTATACTTGTAATAATCTGATAATCTGTCAAATATCCATGTCTGACGTAATAATGGGGACTCCAACTGGACTTTGTCTTGCCTGGGAGGCTGTTCATTAATTTATTGTCCTATATAAGATTACATGATCGCCAAGGGTTGGTTCTATATACATTTGGGGGGACTGTCACACTTTTATTATAATTCTGGTACATGACAATCTAGAGTATATTGACATTTATACTATGCTAGCGGGTGTACCCGGCTCCGCCCGGGTTTTACTCGAGGGAATGTTTGTAGTCTAGTATGTTGATATAATAAATCTATCTGAATATTAGGAAAGGTCAGGTAATTTTTTTGTAGGGTGATGCTCTGAAAAAGAACGCTATACCACTTTATCACTAAACAAATTGGCGAGTCAAAAATAAGCAACCTAAACAATCCATTAGCTTTGCAAGATAAGAAAAGAAATAGAGAAATGCATGCAAAATTCTCAAGACAAATCAAAATCTTTAATCCTCAGAAGTAATGTATATTAGGTAGGATGAGGTTTATTTTGTTTCTATTACATTACATCATCTTTAAATCTCAAAGCAGAGCAAAACTGGCATACCCGAGACATTTGGCCTATATCGACAGATGAATCAGCTTTATAATCAATATGGGCATTATACTGCAAACCTGAAAACGGCTTATGAGTCCAAAGCTGAATACGCTGAACAGGAACTTGCATAGTTTGTGTAGCTGCGACGCGGGCTTCAGAATACCTAAGACGGCGAAGCGCACGACGCGTCTCACTTTGAAGTAGTGTCTCAATAGCTCTAGCATTCCTATATCTCCTGGAAGCAGCCGTATTCCTACCAAGTAAACGTCGGCTGTGGCGAGGCATATTCTGAAAAAAAATTTAGATTGAGATTAATAACAAAAGCTTCAAAACCAGCAATTTCTAAACAAAGCATAAAAATTTCCTGTCTTTTTGAGGTAAAAATCAAAATTTTTAAATTTTTTATTCAAAATAACCTTCAGATATGTTAAAAAGATTTTAAAAAACTAAAATCATAATATTATATATTACCAAAAAATTAATGTACAAAACCAGTTATCATTAAAAAGCTTCAAAAATAGACCAACCGCTGGATACGGCAATGAAAAAGCATGCTTTTTTGAGGTAAAAAATAGAAATAATTTTCTAAAATACAAAATACAACCCCTATATGTTAAAAAAACTATAAATAATCTAAATATAAAATATTTAATCAAATAAATTAAAATATCTTTAAAAAAATTTTGAAAAAGGACTTCAAAAAGACAAATAAATGAATCTGTAAAAGAAATCCCTTGCTTATTTAAAAATATAAATAACCTATTTTTCAGATACAACCCATATATGTAGAAAATATAATAAATAAACTGTATGGCATATTCTGAAAAAAAATTTAGATTGAGATTAATAACAAAAGCTTCAAAACCAGCAATTTCTAAACAAAGCAAAAAATTTCCTGTCTTTTTGAGGTAAAAATCAAAATTTTTAAATTTTTTATTCAAAATAACCTTCAGATATGTTAAAAAGATTTTAAAAAACTAAAATCATAATATTATATATTACCAAAAAATTAATGTACAAAACCAGTTATCATTAAAAAGCTTCAAAAATAGACCAACCGCTGGATACGGCAATGAAAAAGCATGCTTTTTTGAGGTAAAAAATAGAAATAATTTTCTAAAATACAAAATACAACCCCTATATGTTAAAAAAAACTATATATAATCTAAATATAAAATATTTAATAAAATAAATTAAAATATCTTTAAAAATATTTTGAAAAAGGACTTCAAAAAGACAAATAAATGAATCTGTAAAAGAAATCCCTTGCCTATTTAAAAATATAAATAACCTATTTTTTAGATACAACCCATATATGTAGAAAATATAATAAATAAACTGTATTTAAAAGATAAAAGCAATAATTAAAAAATTCCATAAGAAAATTTAAAAAAGGACCTCAAAATGACCCATAATTGAACACAATGAAATTGCTTGCTCTTTTTTTGCGATTAATAATAAAAAAACCCAAATATTTTAAAAAACACAACACCTATATGTTATAAATACCACAAATAATTTGTATTTGAAAGATCTAAATAATTAAATAAAAATTTCTTAAGAAATATTTGAGAAGGGCCTCATAATGACAATCACATAAACATATCAATAAAATATCTTGCATCTTAGTGAAAAAAAATAGAAATAACCCAAAATTTGTTTACAAAACAACCCATATATGTGAAAAACACCATAAATAATCTACTTTTAAAATATCTAAGCAATTAATTAAAATTTTGTTAAGGTCCTCAAAAAAGACATAAAATTGAGCACATTAATGAAATTTCAATCTTTTTTTGTAAAAAATAATATAAATAACCTTAGTCTTATAAAAATACTAACCACGTAAGTTAGAAATAGCATATATAATCTGTATATAAAATAAAAAATAAATAAATTAAAATTAGCCTAAAAATTTATCTAAAATATAAAATTGATCTCATCAAGTAAGGCTTCAACTTTTTTTGGTATAAAATATGAAAACTATAAAATAAAAGTATCTTACCATGTATAAAAGTTATTAAAAAATATATAAAAAAGATTAAAACTAATTTTCCAAGAAGCGCAAAAGTGTAAACACTTTTGAAAAGCCTAAAGATTTATCTAAAAAATAAAATTGATCTCATCAAGTAAGGCTTCAACTTTTTTTGGTATAAAATATGAAAACTATAAAATAAAAGTATCTTACCATGTATAAAAGTTATTAAAATATATATAAAAAGATTAAAACTAATTTTCCAAGAAGCGCAAAAGTGTAAACACTTTTGAAAGTGTAAACACTTTAACTCTGTTGAATTTTTTTGTATTTTATCGATAACAGCAAAGTTATGTATGTTAAAGTTAGGAAAATTATTTTGATGTTAAGCAAAACCTGCTCCATCTCGTTTTACATAAATGTTGAAAATTTGGTCGAAATTGATGCATTGTAACGAAAGTTTTTAGTGATGTCCACTTATGAAATTTCCATTTTATTAATATAGATATACACTCATGGACAAAACTTAAGTAAGTTGTGCCGACATAGCAATTATAGGTGAGTCCAGGATGAACCTCCAAAAGAAGATCAAAATACTGAAAGAATATCTCGATGAGAACTTAATGACACTAAATGAGTCCAAGTCAAAGATTATGGTGTTCCGTAATGGAGGTAAACCCTCAAATAAGGATAGATGGTTCTGGAATGATAAACCCATAACAATAACTTCAAGATATACATACTTGGGATTCCCTCTGACACCAACAATAACTACTACTCACCCGGCAAATTACTTTAAAGGAAAAGCACTTACAGCAATTAACGCCACACACCCAATATTAATAAAATCAAAAGCAAAGTCAATAAATTTATCAATCAAACTCTTTGATACAATAGTGAGAGCTGTCCTGATGTATGCCGCTCCATTGTGGGCAACAGAGCATAAAGACTTACTGGACAATATACAAGACATATTTATCCGTAGGTTCCTGAATCTGCCCAGATACACTCCAGGTTACCTAATCAGATTAGAAACCGGTCGTATCTCATTGAGTGTAACAGCCTTAAAATTAACCCTGAAGTATTGGCTGCGGGTGTTGAATATGAGCAGTGACAGATTGCCACGTGTATGTTTTAATAGAACACGGGAACTGTCTAATGCTTCGGGCACACCCATCGGTTTCATTAAAAAGCTCACCAATCTGCTTAACAATAATGGATCCCCTGCACTTGTTTCCTGTGATGACCCTGAAACGCTGAGGAGCGCGATTACAGGGCTCTTAAAAACAGCGGCAGACCAATCTATACAAAACGACCTTACAAGAATGGATAAATCTAAGCTATACTCTCACTACAAAAACATTCACATATCTTTCATGACGGAGGGATACCTTTTAGGGGATTTTCCTTTCCCGGTTGTAAGACTACTCGCACAAGTTAGAATACTTTCAAGTTTTTTTAGAGAAAACCACACCAAGATGCTCTGCGGTGAGGACCCGACTTGTACCTTCTGTAATTCAAAACTAAAAAATGAAATCACTCACTATATTTTTGATTGCTCTGCTTTGAAAGAAGAAAGAAGAACCCTTATGCTCAAAACTGGGCAACTCTGTGCTTCACTTCCATCAATAATTGACAATATGACCCAGAATAAGTATATTGCTACGGCGTTTTATGGTTTCCACAAGTCCATATCTCAGAAGAAGGCCAAGTGATACTCACTCCTCACTTTCTTACTGCTACTCTTTTTGTGTTGATTTCTTGCTTCCCTCTTTCTTCTTCTTATTATTTTTTTCCTTTTCTTGTTTTTTTTCTTTCTCTTTTTACTCTGTATATATCGTTATTTCCTTTGTCTCACTGCTTTGTTCTTATGCATACCTCTGGTGAATCCTGTATAGGGTCAGTGACCCTAAATAAAGGCTTTTTTGTTGTTGTTGTTGTAAAGTAAGTTGTGCCTTTTAGCATGTATATATGTATTCAGATAATAACTCTGAAATATATTACAGTGACCTTTATTGAAGACACACGAGATAACCAAGTGTGAACAAAATACACTCATGGACAAAACTTAAGGAAGTTGTACCTTTTAGCATGTATATCGGGATTCAGACAATAACTCTGAATGAAAGTTATTACAGTGACCTTTATTAAAACACACGAGATAACCAAGTGTGAACAAAATACACTCATGGACAAAACTTAAGGAAGTTGTACCTTTTAGCAAGTTTATCGGGATTCAGACAATAACTCTGAGAGATATATGTGAAGTAAAATGCTATTAGGTTGTTTGTTTTATCTGGGGAGCGAACACCACTATATATCACAGATGATAAAAATGATAATGATAACTTACAAATGCCTCTAAATGAGCTTATTTGATATTTAATTTAGAAAATAAAGGAACTCTATTATATATACATTCAAGTGAAAATACACTCGTGAAAACCCGGGTATTACTCGAGGTTCATTCATTTAGTAAAATACAGTTTACAAACTTTAACACATCCGTTGAATATATAGAGATTTACAGATTTAAAATCTCAACGGCGACTGGTAAAAAGCACAAATGCTCTATAAAGAACTTAAAAACAAATCTAAAAGACTATATATATGTTTTATCCTTCAAGGTTGGGAGGTAGCCAAGAGTGAGGTGTCGCTTAACTGAGGCAAACGGACTCCAGTAATCTCGTTTATTGACATAAATTGACTGACTGCTGGTAGCTAAAAACTGTCGCTATTTATATACAAAATTCTATGAAAACCATTATGCAAAACAGGATATTTGCATATCCATAATTCAATATGCAAATACACTACATATAGAAAGATGATAACAAGTCTGAAAAAATCAAAGGTAATTTTCTAAATAAAAAATAAAGGGATGTCCCAACGGAGAACAAATTACCTAATAACGAAAAATCGAATGAAAAACTAGAAGCTCAAAGGAAGGAAAAAAAAAGTATTTAGCGTAAGGTTTTCTGTTACAAATTTTAAATCTCATTTGTAAATATTTGCATACCTTTGTTAGTTTTAACTTTCTTTATATTTCCATTAGCGCGATACATTTTATACGTATTCAGATCTTAAAATAATAACGTCAACATTGTATTGAAAAAGAAAGACAGTGGGGTCTCCGAAACTTCAGGAAAAAAAGAAGACAATATTGAAACTTTTTTATTTTCAATTTACCATATAAATAATACAAATAATAAATATATATATCAAAATTCGAAACTATTTTAAAGGCGTAAGATTCTTTTTGATATTAAACAATTTCTACTGCCCTTACTGCAATGGAAAAATTAATGGTTCACCACTGATGAGCCAGGCCCTCCCATTAATTTTTCCATTGCAGTAAGGGCAATAGAAATTGTTTAATATCAAAAAGAATCTTACGCCTTTAAAATAGTTTCGAATTTTGATAACAGATGGCGCGCTAGTGCATCATTATATATATATATATAGATGGAAAATTTGCCGGGAGGAAATTAATCCATAGAAGCAATGGGCGCCTCTCCCGTCAAAATAAACGTCAAAATCTGACGCCATCTATTGACCGTCGCCGCAACTAGCGGCCTCGGGTCGGTGACAAAGCCACAACACCAGCTTTGGCAAACTGAGAAGCGTCCACCTAGAGACCATGGTTTCGGGCTAATGGCCCTCGTCAGTCTATATATTGCTTCTATATATATATATATATATATATATATATATATATGGTAATAAAATATAAAAATTACAGATAATTATAAATAATATTGTGATTATAATAATTTAATTCCCGAATATATATTTTCTCTATATCTCTTTTTTGTTTTGTAACAAATTCTAAAAAAAAGTGTTGAAATCTTATTTAAATTACAAAATAGTGAAAAAATAAATATTTTTTTCTCACGCTTCTATTTAAAATAGATTCTTTATACAAAGAAGAAAATTAAATTTAATTAAATGGAATTTAATTTCATTTTTTTTCGTCAACTTCTTTAAAATTTGGTTTCATTGGTATGTTTGTTTACTTTCAACGGATAATTAATCGTTTATTTTGTTTTGGGGAAACTAATTAAGAGTTTTTTTTTAAAGGTTTCTTATTTGGATAAGTTTTTGTTGGTAAGTCTGTTAATTGTTTCATTTGGATTGAGTTGGTTCCACAAATAACTCTATTAAGAACTACTCTTCAAAGAACAATAAAGTTCGTTCTATTTGCACAATGGTATTGTATTATACAAATTTTAGACGAGTGATCCGTTTCCTTCCGACTTCTGCCTGAGTGAATGGTTATTCAACGGATAATGTTTTAGCAAAAGTGTATTATTGCCTACTTTTTCAATCCTTGGTTTAAAGGAAATTATTTCAACATAAAATACACTCATGGACAAAACGTAAGGAAGTAGAAATTATTTTATTTCGCCGGTCATCTGTTTTTTTTTAAGGAAACGGAGGCAATTTTGTTCACACTTGGTTATCTCTTGTGTCTTCAATAAAGGTCACTGTAATATCTTTCAGAGTTATTGTCTAAATCCCGATATACATGATAAAAGGTACAGTTTCCATAAGTTTGTTCAGGGTATACATGATAAAAGGTACAGCTTCCTTAAGTTTTGTTCAGGGTATACATGCTAAAAGGTACAGCTTCCTTAAGTTTTGTTCAGGGTATACATGATAAAAGGTACAGCTTCCTTAAGTTTTGTCTCCATGAGTAGAGTTGTCAAGTATTAGTGTGTGTGATTTGTAATTCTATAAATACGCTGTCTGTTTTATATTCCCATTTAACTTCCCACTCCTAACTTCTTCCCAGCTTAAATATCATAACCCATTTCTAATGAATTTAAGAACAAGTTTCATAAAAATAAAGCACTGTAATCCATGGATAGATTGATGAAACGATGTAGGAAGATGACATGTGAAGAGGAGGAAGGTAAAACCACAAGAGAAAATTTTGGATCACAGGGATATAAGGAACATAGAAGAGATCCGAGAGAAAGTTCTAAATCTAGAAACAATAAACCTGACAGCCAAGAACGAAGGTAAATCAATGCTAGGGAACTATCCTAAGTATCGGGGAACCACTAGGAGATATCAGAGAACGAATGCTGAAGAGCTGACATCAGGGGATTACAATTATTTTATTTCCAAAGCGCTATATCCCGCAAGGGATACTTGCACCAAACAAGGATAAAAGTTTATTTACATAAGTTATTTACATTATTCAACATATGAAAACACTAGAGATCCAGACTTTGTTGAAAGTTTAGAATGTATTTAGAAAATGAATTAAACTTTAAATATGGTTTTTTATCGGAAATTAGGGGATCATATCTGTGAGGGAAAATAATTCTTGTAAAGATAGAGGCTGCCTGGTCGGCATTCATAGTTCTTTAAATTAAAGATACTTCGGCCAGTAAATCTTCTTTATTGTCTCGACGTTTCGACAAAAATCTTTTGTCCTCGTTAGGAGCGAACAAAAATTAAAACATTTGGCAAAGCGTTAAAAATTGTTCTAAAAAGATTTACTGGCAGAAGTAGATTTAATTTGAATAATTCTTGTTCTTTCAAGATAAAATGCTTCAAGTAAATAAAATACTTATTTATACAGAGCACGAAACTAATAACAAACAGTCTCTAAGAGAGGAACTCTAAATGCCAGACTTAACTAAATGCCTAAATGCCTAAATGCTCTAAATGCCAGACTTGTATTATTATGAAAAAGGCATCTCCTTATCGTGCAACTGAAAGTTGCTGATGGTTTGCGCCATCTATCGGAATAAATATCAACTATTCTCGTTGATTTTTAATTATTATAGAATTGGCCAAATACCCATTCTGGAATAATTAAAAATCAACGAGAATAGTTTATATTTATTCCGATAGATGGCGCAAGCCATCAGCAACTTTCAGTTGCACGATAAGGAGAAGCCTTTTTCATAATTTATGCACCTTATCCCAGTACAATATCACATTTGTACTATTTTTTCAAAATATTATTAGTTCAAAAAACAACGACTGACTTGGCTACATAGCCAGAATAAATGTATGGTGAAATTTCCTTTCAAGACTTACGTGACAAAGGGTTAGACAACCAGGAAGAACCAGCTGGATACAAACCATCAAACTAACCTCGGTTCATACAGCGAACTTACACCAAAATACACTGAAGAAATACTGAATAACCTGGATATCTGTCTCTTTGACGGATAAGAATAAAAATAAGCAATAAATTAAAGGATTGTCGATTAAAATAAAGGTCACCTTCCCCGTCAAAATAGACGTTAAAACTAATAACCATTTATAAGACGTTGTCATCAACTCAATTCCACTATTTTGAAGAGACGGCTAATTGATGATGCTTAGTTTTGGTGTCTATTTTGACGGGAGAAATCTAATTTGTTTTTATAAATCAATATACACAACATACACTAATAAAGAAACTTACCACGCTGTTTACCTACTTGCTGTTTCAATTTATTGAGCGTGGCTATAATTATGTCTGATACACTCATGGGCAAAACTTAAGGGAGTTGTATCTTTTACCATGTATATCGGGATTCAGACAATAACTATGAAAGATACACTCATGGGCAAAACTTAAGGAAGTTGTATCTTTTAACATGTATATTGGGATTCAGACAATAACTATGAAAGATACACTCATGGACAAAACTCAAGGAAGTTGTATCTTTTAGCATGTATATCGGGATTCAGACAATAACTCTGAAAGATACACTCATGGGCAAAACTTAAGGAAGTTGTATCTTTTAACATGTATATTGGGATTCAGACAATAACTATGAAAGATACACTCATGGGCAAAACTTAAGGAAGTTGTATCTTTTATCATGTATATCGGGATTCAGACAATAACTCTGAAAGATATTACAGTGACCTTTATTGAAGACACATGAGATAACCAAGTGTGAACAAATTGCCTCTGTCTCCTTCAAAGAAACAGAAGACAGGCGATATCAAAGACTTCATACTTCCTTAAGTTTTATCCATGAGTGTATACGTAGAAAGTACTTTATACTTACAAAGTATCAGAGTTCTATTTGATTACTTGCGATATGAAAATTTATCTGAAAAATCCGATTCCTAGGTTTGTTGACAACTGGTGTTTAGGTGACAAGAATTTCTGGAAAGGAGCCATAGCATGGTGCCAAGTTTACCCTAACTCCCAGCTGTCAAGGAGTGTTAGCCAACTCCCACCTCTTCGATCATTGCTTGTGTCTTTCTCAATGTTACATTGTGGAAAGCTTTCGGTGACAGACCTTGTTCATTTATTTTTAGCTTGATTCTTTGTTGGCCGAATGTACCTCATCTAGATGACATGGTTACACAGAGTGACATATATACATTATAAAATGGAATACAATTCTATAAAACTTGGACATTAAGAAAGTTTTATTTATAGTAAAATATGTTTATATATAAACCGAATCAACATACAATAGTTGTAGCTTTGATCTGGTAGATTACATTGGTGAAATAGCTGGGAAGGTTCACCACTGATGAGCCAAGCCTTCCTAATTCTTTTTACATATATACAGCTCAATAATTGTAAAATTCGTTCTATATACCATGGTATATGGTATATATATATATTTAATTTATGCAACATCGTTTAAGTTTATTTCAAATACAATCACACGCTTATTTTATATATATGTATTATATTATCTATATAGATAATACCGTAACAGAGTTTTCCATTGTAAAGTCGTGAGCTATCTCCTCCGAAGATTCTGAACTACACATAACGATCTATATACCAAAATTTTCGTTATTTTTTTCTTCGTATGATAGGCCTGTTTTTATTTTCCTAATGTTAACAGTTATTTTTATTTTTTAATTTAATCTATTTTACAATCGTAGATTTTTGCATTTATCATCATCAATTCTTTTGTTTACAATTGCGTACTTTTATAGAGAGAAATAAAGAAATACATAATTGATTAGATACAAAAGTGTGAACCAGAAAGTCGATTTTTAAAAATGTTATTATTTAATATAAACTTATTTTAATTTAATTTTGAAATGAAAAGGTAGTGTAAAAGTGTATATGAGGTTAGATTCAAATAGGTTAAATTAAGTTAGTTTAATCGCTAAATAAGGTTAGTTTTAGATAAGTTGAATTAGGTTAGTTTCAGATAATTAAAAAAAATAATGTTCGTTTTTTAGAAAAATAATTCGAAATAGTAAGTATATATATTAATATAAAAGATCGAAATGTAAAAATCACTATGTCCAAAATCTTCGCTTTAACTCGTGTAAAACGGCTCGAAGGTACGGCGGTGTCAACGTACAGCGCCGCCTACCAAAGTTAACCTTTTCTGGGAACTCACCAGGTTATATTATTTTTCGAATTGTAGATTGAATTATTACTTTTAATCTATCTTTTATAGTGTCTTCAATAGTGTGTGACGTTTCAGCAACAGCATCAGACAGAAGAATAAATGAACTAAAGAATAAAATCTCATTTTTTCTTTTGTCTGATGATGGTGGCATTTGAATTAGGTCTTATTTTTTTTTATTAATTTGTTATAGTTTTTCATTTGAATTTAGCTCCATTTTTGTGTCTTATTTCTTCTTTATATTAAAACTTAGAATTAAGCTTTGCTTTTTTATATACATGTTTATTACACATTTAGCAATACTTTTTCTTTATATTTGCTCTTATTTACTCATTTTTTTACTCTTTCACAATCAGATTTTGAAAATGGCTAAATGGCTTCACTTCTCCCTATTTGCTTTTGTAGCTTTTCTTATAAAAAAAATATTAGAACTTAGAATTAAGCTTTGCTTTTTTATATACATGTTTGTTACACATTTAGCAATATATATACCAAAATATTTTTTTGAATACTTACCTCTTTTAGTGAATTTTTGTCAGGGGGGCTACAAAAGTGCCGTACTTATGCAGTATTTTGATGCTTTTCCTGTGAAAAGGATAATGAAATTTAAAATTAAGCTTTGCTTTTTTATATACATGTTATTTACACATTTAGCAATATATACACAGAAATATTTTTGGAATATTTAACTTTTTTGGTGAATTTTTGTCAGGGAAGCTATGGACTGCCGGAATCATGCATTATGTTGATGTTCTTCTCATAAAAACAATATTTGGGTTTGGAATTGGGCTTTGCTTTTTTGTATACATGTTTTTTACATATTTAGCAATTTACACACAGAAAAATTTTGGAATATTTAACTTTCTTGGTGAATTTTTGTCAGGGAAGCTATGGACTGCCGTAATCATGCGGCTGCAAAAGTGCCGTACTTATGCAGTATTTTGATGCTTTTCCTGTGGAAAGGATAATGAAATTTAAAATTAAGCTTTGCTTTTTTATATACATGTTATTTACACATTTAGCAATATATACACAGAAATATTTTTGGAATATTTAACTTTTTTGGTGAATTTTTGTCAGGGAAGCTATGGACTGCCGTAATCATGCATTATGTTGATGTTCTTCTCATAAAAAAAATATTTGGGTTTGGAATTGGGCTTTGCTTTTTTGTATACATGTTTTTTACATATTTAGCAATTTACACACAGAAAATTTTTTGAATATTTAACTTTTTTGGTGAATTTTTGTCAGGGAAGCTATGGACTGCCGTAATCATGCGGCTGCAAAAGTGCCGTACTTATGCAGTATTTTGATGCTTTTCCTGTGGAAAGGATAATGAAATTTAAAATTAAGCTTTGCTTTTTTATATACATGTTATTTACACATTTAGCAATATATACACAGAAATATTTTTGGAATATTTAACTTTTTTGGTGAATTTTTGTCAGGGAAGCTATGGACTGCCGTAATCATGCATTATGTTGATGTTCTTCTCATAAAAAAAATATTTGGGTTTGGAATTGGGCTTTGCTTTTTTGTATACATGTTTTTTACATATTTAGCAATTTACACACAGAAAAATTTTGAATATTTAACTTTCTTGGTGAATTTTTGTCAGGGAAGCTATGGACTGCCGTAATCATGCGGCTGCAAAAGTGCCGTACTTATGCAGTATTTTGATGCTTTTCCTGTGGAAAGGATAATGAAATTTAAAATTAAGCTTTGCTTTTTTATATACATGTTATTTACACATTTAGCAATATATACACAGAAATATTTTTGGAATATTTAACTTTTTTGGTGAATTTTTGTCAGGGAAGCTATGAACTGCCGTAATCATGCATTATGTTGATGTTCTTCTCATAAAAAAAATATTTGG
The DNA here is from genome assembly GCA_030710605.1 of Cordylochernes scorpioides. Lineage (NCBI taxonomy): Eukaryota > Metazoa > Arthropoda > Arachnida > Pseudoscorpiones > Chernetidae > Cordylochernes > Cordylochernes scorpioides. Next base: position 6,547,226 of record CP092864.1, on the reverse strand, counting down.
GTTTGGAATTGGGCTTTGCTTTTTTGTATACATGTTTTTTACATATTTAGCAATTTACACACAGAAAAATTTTGGAATATTTAACTTTCTTGGTGAATTTTTGTCAGGGAAGCTATGGACTGCCGTAATCATGCAATATGTTGATGTTCTTCTCATAAAAAAAAATATTTGGGTTTAGAATTGGGCTTTGCTTTTTTATATACATACTAACAACAGAACTACACTACTTTAAGGACATGAGAGCACATGCACTGTATCACCATACGTGTACCATTTTCAAAGACCCTGCTTAGGATTAAAACTTCTCAGATGCATAACAATAGTACCAACCTAGAGGTTAACTGGTGTGGATGCATTCCTCTGGGAGTGAGACTATTGAGAAATTCAGTAGGGAGTTATTTTGCTTCTCCGCATTCTAACACTCCAACTGTTAACACTGTGGAAACACTGACTCATGTTTGGTAAGCAATTTCAGGGAAGAAACTATAGACATTGGATTAAATAAATTATTAATTAAATTGCATTAAATAAAAATTATTAGATTTAAATAAATATTATTAGAGTGAAAAAAAAAGACAGAAATTAACAAATTAGAAAATAAAATTTCGAAAAATGCAACTATATTGCAGATAAGATAAGAGGACCTTATTAAAAAATACATAAACAAACTGTAATTCGACACTCGATAATTCGACCATTTTAAAAATCAAATTTACAAGGTTGATTGTTGTTTAAATACAACTTTGCTTTTGCATGCATAAACACAGGCTCTTGTAGCAAGAACCCAAATATTATTTATAGTCATAGCAAAAGCCAACTAAGTGAAAACTGATGCCTCTTCAGAATGAATGGAAGACTGAAATCTGAAGGAGCAGAAGATATGGGTCATTTATACTTTCACCAATGCCTTTAGGATCTTTGCGATGGAACGCGTATGGTGTTTCAGCGCATGTGCTCTCATGTCCTTGAAGCACATATACTGACAGTGCCCAAAGTTGAACACACTGTATAGTGTCTGAAATATCTTTGGCCCCTTCGGATACCAACCTTCGCTTCATTCTAGAGAGGCGTTAGTTTTCATGTCATATTTGTAATATAGTTTTGTTGTTTGCAATTTTCTTTTTTTTTCCTTTCAAATATGTATCCACTCTGAAATATAGTTTGTAAATTTTTATTCCAATTTATTTTCTTATATATATATATGTATTTTTTTTTCATTTCCAAAATATTTATTTATACTTTCACCAATGCCTTTAGGATCTTTGCGATGGCACACGTATGGTGTTTCAGCGCATGTGCTCTCATGTCCTTGAAGCACATATACTGACAGTGCCCAAAGTTGAACACACTGTATAGTGTCTGAAATATCTTTGGCCCCTTCGGATACCAACCTTCGCTTCATTCTAGAGAGGCGTTAGTTTTCACTAAGGTTGGCTTTTGCTATGACTATAAATAAGGCTCAAGGCCAAACCTTGGCTACAAGAGCCTGTGTTTACGCACGGACAACTTTATATGTGGCTTTTTCAAGTGTGCGAACATTGGATAGCATACATGTAAAGATGACCCATATATTCTGCTCCTTCAGATTTCAGTCTTCCATTCATTCTGAAGAGGCATCAGTTTTCACTAAAGTTGGCTTTTGCTATGACTATAAATAATATTTGGGTTCTTGCTACAAGAGCCTGTGTTTATGCATGCAAAATCAAAGTTGTATTTAAACAACAATCAACCTTGTAAATTTGATTTTTAAAATGGTCGAATTATCGAAAGTGTCGAATTATCGATAGTGTCGAATTACAGTTTGTTTATTTATTTTTTAATAAGGTCCTCTTATCTTATCTGCAATATAGTTGTATTTTTCGAAATTTTATTTTCTAATTTGTTAATTTTTTCTTTTTTTTTTCACTCTAATAATATTTATTTAAATCTAATAATTTTTATTTAATGCAATTTGATTAATAATTTATTTAATCCAATGTCTATAGTTTCTTCCCTGAAATTGCTTACCAAACATGAGTCAGTGTTTCCACAGGGTTAACAGTTGGAGTGTTAGAATGCGGAGAAGCAAAATAACTCCCTACTGAATTTCTCAATAGTCTTACTCCGAGAGGAATGCATCCACACCAGTTAACCTCTAGGTTGGTACTATTGTTATGCTTCTGAGAAGTTTTAATCCTAAGCAGGGTCTTTGAAAATGGTACACGTATGGTGATACAGTGCATGTGCTCTCATGTCCTTAAAGAAGTGTAGTTCTGTTGTTTGCAATTTCATTTTCGGATTTGTTAAAATTTTTCTTCTATAGTTTCTCACCTGCGGGTCCTTCGGGTAAACCCGGGGCGTTGCCCGGGTCACTCGGCTAGTTTTATATATTGATAGTTCAATGTCTTCAATGTTTTATTTGTGTGATATCATTTTTAAAAAATATTTTCCCATTTTCACTTATATTTTATTTCGAATTTCACAATTTTACATTTAAATTTTTTTAAAAATTTTATTTCAACCAACTTTTCAAACATTTTTTTACGCTTTGTGTTTCCAGAAAAAAAATTAGTTTAACCTTTCTTTTATATATATTTTGTTATTTTTATTTATTTTTATACGAAAAATATTTTTACACATAGTACAAATAATTTTAAAATATAAAATAGGCGTTATTGTTAATTTTCAAAATATTCACACCCATATTTTACAAAAATTATTTTGTTCATAATATAAATATATTTTTCAAATTTTTCTCCCCATTGAATATAACAAAATATTTTAAAAACTTAATGCTGTTGACGTTATGTGGCGCTGAGTTTGTTGTTGACACACTTTAAAATGTTATAACACCTTGATAAAGGTTGGCGTTCAGCCAGCTGAAATATTGGTAAAATAAATATTTTTTTTTGATCCAATATATGCCTTTTTAATTAAAGATTAATCTATGGATTGCTCTATTTAAAAAAAAAATTAATATATATAACACTTAGTGTATCTATATTGTTGCACCCGGTTGCGGCTTGGCAGACTCTTCAGCCTGGATTCTCTCCTGTGCTGGGTCTTGCATCTTACCAGAGCGTGTTTCAACCATCCTACAAATTTATAAAAGGGAATAACGAGATAAGTCTTCTTTAAGTAGCCACCAGAATCCTTTATTTATTTTCTCACATCAAAGAGAGCAGTGAAGTCACAGTGTACCTAAATACAAATGATGATAAATTAATAATCTGTTTTAAATAAATATCATAGAATATTTTATATAAAAATAAATAAATATATAATTTAAATTTCAAATATATTAAAACTAATATAAGAAATACGCCATTAATCATGATGTAACACTTCCCCCTCTCCAGAGGTCGTCACGTCCTCGTGATTGACCTCATCAATTCTTTCAAAATAGGGTTTGATTCTTGAGACATGGACAATCAATGGGTCTTGGCCAGGATTATCTTTTGGTTCAATTAAGTAATTTACGTTGGACAGCTTCTCTAATATTCTATATGGGCCAAAATATTTTCTCAGTAGTTTCTCACACTTTCCTATTTTCCTAATTGGTGTCCAAACTGCTACTAATTCTCCTGGTTCGTAGCTTCTTTCCATGTGTTTCTTGTCATAGTTCTTTTTCATTCTTTCTTGAGTCTTTATTGTGTTGTTAATAACTAATTTTCTTGTTCTGTTTATTTTGTCTAAGTGATGTTTTATGTATTCATCATAATCATCTTTGTCAATGTCCACCGAGATATTCCTGTCGTCCAAAAGAGACGTGGGTTCTCTTCCAAACATCAGGAAAAAGGGAGAATATCCTGTGGTTTCCTGAATTGTAGTATTGTAAGCGTGAGTGATGAATGGGAGTATTTCGTCCCAATTTTTCTGATCAGTGTTCACATACATACTGAGCATATTGATCAATGTTCTATTTAACCGCTCTGTCAATCCATTAGTCTGGGGATGATAGCTCGTTGTGAAGCAATGTTTAATCTTGCACGTTTTCATCACCTCTTTCATTAAATTACTGGTAAATTGAGAGCCTCTGTCACTAATAAGATATTGTGGGGCTCCGTGCCGAAGAAAAATATCCTCTACTAGAAATTTAGAAACTTCTTTCACTGTTGCTTCCGAGACTGCTCTTGTTTCTGCATATCTAGTGTAGTAGTCCGACAGCACGATTATCCATTTTTTCCTGTTTTTCGTAGATGGTAGTGGACCAACAAAGTCAATTCCAATTCTTTCGAAAGGAAAGTTGGCTGGGGGGATGGGCTGTAGTAGTCCAGAAGGTAATTGGTTTGAGCCTTTCCTACTTTGGCAAAGGTGACACGTCTTAACGAATTCTGAGACATCCTTTAGCATGGATGGCCAAAAGTATTTACTCTTTATTCGGTACATGGTTCTGGCGACGCCCAGATGGCCATTCGACATATGATTGTGATATTCTTTCATAATTTCTCTCTTTTTATTCTCTGGAACCACAAGCAACCACGCCCTGCCTTCAGGGTTCGGGTTTTTCTTAAAGAGGCATCCATCTTCTTCTTTAAAGTTTTGCGCAATTGATCGCCTGCTTCCATTAAGGTTTTTCTTAACACTTTCGATAAATTTATCCTCTTCGTCTGTTATTTGATTTAAAAATAGCCTTTCAAAATCCTCATCCCAATCAGTTTCTGGTAAGGGCCCCCTAGATAAGCCATCGGCGTCCAGATGCTTCTTTCCCGATTTATGTATTATATCGAAGTCATATTCTTGAATTTTCAATGCCCATCTTGCCAATCGACCTGTTGGATCCTTCAAGTTTTTGAGCCAGCATAAGGCGTGATGGTCTGTTACTATTTTAAAGTGTCTTCCATAAAGGTAGGGTCGTAATTTTGACATTGACCAGACAACGGCCAGACATTCTTTTTCAGTGGTTGAATAATTTTGCTCCGCTTTACTTAGGGTACGACTCAAATATGAGATCACCTTCTCTTCACCACCGATGTCTTGGACAAGTGTTGCACCTATGCCGATGTTGGACGCATCAGTATGAACATAAGTAGGTGCATTTGGATTGAAGTGACCTAAAATTGGTGGACTTAATAGTGCTGTTTTCAGGGTTTGAAACGCTTCCTCTTGTCTTTCCGTCCAGGTAAATGATACACTTTTTTTTATAAGGTTGGTCAAAGGGTCAGCAATTTTTGAAAAGTCTTTGATAAATTTTCTATAATATGAACACATTCCCAAAAAGGATTGTACTTCTTTGACCTTTTTGGGTCGAGGAAAATTTCTGACAGCTTTGATGTTATGTTCCGCGGGTTTTATACCATGTTTGCTCGTTATATGGCCCAGAATCTCCAATTCTTCAAAAGCAAATCGGCATTTTTTGTCGTTTAACCTTAAATTAGATTCACGAAAACATCTAAAAACAGCTTCAAGTCTTTTGAGGTGCGTTGGAAAATCCGGGCTATATATGATAACATCATCCAGATAACACAAACAAATTTGCCATCTCAGATTTCCAAGCATATTCTCCATATTTCTCTCAAAGGTAGCAGGCGCATTACAAAGTCCAAAAGGCATCACGTTGAATTCATATAATCCATGCGCTGTAGTGAAAGCTGTTTTCTCTTTGTCTCTTTCTTCGACTTCAACTTGCCAATATCCAGATCTGAGGTCTATTGCTGAGAAGTGTGTAGATCCTTGGAGAGTATCCATAACTTCGTCTATTCTAGGGATCGGATAGACATCTTTTACTGTCACATTATTCAGTTTTCTGTAGTCCACACAAAATCTGTATTTACCATCTCGCTTCTTGACCAATATTACTGGAAAAGACCAGGGGCTAGAAGATGGCCTAATTATGCCTTCTGTAAGCATCTCGTCAATTTGCTCTTTTATAATATCTCGTTCTTTAGCACTTACCCGGTAAGGCTTGTGTTTAATTGGCTTCGCGTCTTCTGTGTCTATCCGATGTTTTGCCAAATTGGTTCTCCCTAATCTCGATGAAAAAAGATCTCCATACCTTTCTAAAACTTGTTTTAACTCCTTCTGTTCCTTTGGTGAAAGATTTTCGTTTATTTGGAATCTAGGTTCTTCGTTCTTTTCTACCTCTCTTTCTCGACTCACATTTATTTTCGCTGGACTACTTCCAAAAGCCAATGTTTGGTTTTTCATTATTTTTAACGGTCGAGGATACGGATTAGTTATCCAGATGTGTGTTTCCCTATTTATAACATTGATCAAGCTTCTTGCTAGACGAAGTCCATTTGTTTGAAACATTTTGCTGCTCTCCTCGATAATATATTCTCCATCCTCTGTTTCTACCAATGCCTTGATCAATTTCATGGAACATTCCGGTACAATGGAATCCTTGGCACTCTTTATTTTCAACATTTCAAAATTGATTTCGTCATGATTATTCGTCAAATCATATTTTATAGTTTCTTGCTTACAATCTATTTTTGCGTTCATTTTCTTAAGGAAATCTCTCCCAAGAATTAATGTCCGTAAATGCGTTTTCAATATCACAAAGTTGTGTGATAATGTTTCGTCATCAATTTTTATATTTAAAAATATACTTCCTACCATGTCCAATTTTTTTCCATCGGGTCCTGCACAAATTTTTGCGAGTTTACTTATACCATGGCCTGTATCGAGGGCCGTTCTGAGGTCGACCACTGAGAGGTCAGCACCTGTATCAACCAAAGCTTCAAAAGTCCCTATCTTGTCCACATTAATTTTTAATTTGTATTTAGGGTCCAACTTCTTGATTCCGTTTATGGTCGACTTGCTTTGATTGACAGATTCAGGCGCGACGCTTAGTTTAAATCTTCCAACACGGAATATCTATTCCGGGTAGGAATATTTGTCTGTGTGCTATGACATACATCAGCATAAAGCCGAGGTCCTGATTTCTCTGATATTTCATTCATTTGGCATTTTTCTTCGACCTTCTCTTGGGTATCTGCTGGATCCTCTTCTAGGATTCTTATAAACTTGACCCTACAATAACGGGCCACGTGCCCTGGCTTGTTACATTTAAAGCAGATTGGTCTTCCATCTTCCGTCCTATTTTTGCTCACTTCTTGGCTTTTATTGTAAGTGTTTCTCTGAAGGTTTGGTTTCGGCACAAAGTTAGGATTATAAGGACGTCTAGGGGTAGAGGGCTGGGGAAAGTTGTTTCGATACTGTCTGGGGGTAGGAGGGGAGTCGTTCTTGTAATTATTGGAAACAGGGGCTTGGGGCCTGGAAGTGGTCTGGTAGTTTCGTGCGGCAGTCGGCGGCACGTACCTCGATTGTTGTTGGGGTCTAGAATAGCGTGGACCGTTATATAGGTTTCTGGATTTCTCCACACGTTCCCGATACTTCTTTTCAAAAGAATCCATTTTCTTGCACACGACAAGAAGGTCATCGGTCGTTTTAGGAGGGTTCAGGTAGAGCGCGAATGAGTACTCTTTTTTCAGTCCTCCAATAACATGTTCAATTTTTGTTTCTTCTTCCATTGCGGGGTCAACCTTGTTGCACAACACTAGAATGTCTTCCGCGAACCTGATTGCTGGTTCATTCCAGTGTTGCATTCTGTTGAGCTTCATTCTAAGTTCTTCTTTATTCGCGTCCAAAGAAAAATCCTGAATGAGGCGGATTTTAATATTTTCCCAGCTCGTGAAACTAGCTTTGTGTAAATTCAACCAGGTTTTAGCGCTTCCCGTCATGTTCATGGCGGCATAACGAGAGATAATGTAGTCTGCCCAATGGTACAAGAAGCCAATTTCTTCAAGAGATTCAATCCATGGGCGAGGGTCTTCCGTTCCATCATACTTGGGGATGTCGATGTTGGGATTCAGGACAACTGGGTCGGAACTAGCATCTCTACCAATTGTTGCACCCGGTTGCGGCTTGGCAGACTCTTCAGCCTGGATTCTCTCCTGTGCTGGGTCTTGCATCTTACCAGAGCGTGTTTCAACCATCCTACAAATTTATAAAAGGGAATAACGAGATAAGTCTTCTTTAAGTAGCCACCAGAATCCTTTATTTATTTTCTCACATCAAAGAGAGCAGTGAAGTCACAGTGTACCTAAATACAAATGATGATAAATTAATAATCTGTTTTAAATAAATATCATAGAATATTTTATATAAAAATAAATAAATATATAATTTAAATTTCAAATATATTAAAACTAATATAAGAAATACGCCATTAATCATGATGTAACAATATGGTATAAATATATATAACACTTTATCGTTGTATATCCTATACAATGTTGGATATATCATTCAAATATAAATTTTTATTCTTTAACCATAATTATTTGTGATTTGATAATCTGTGGTTATGTATTTAAGCTAATATAGATTTCTGAGATGGGTGAGGTAATTTATATAGATAGTTATTGTTAGAGAGATAAGTGATTTTTCTAAGAAAAAAAGACTAACTTAAATATATATAGAAATTTAAATTTATTTAGTTTGTACCTTCAATAAAGGAGATCTTTATTTAAAATGAGTAATACTTATGTTCCACTCAACATATATACAAAAGGTAATATGAAAAAATATAGTTTTTTTTTTGCTTATCCCTAGAACACGTGGTACAGGCCATGATAATCTTGGTGGGTAGAAGTAGGCGACTGCTTTTACTGTAAGTGCACCACATATCTACACATGTGAAAAGCAATTCGACTTTTGCACTTACAAATGTGCCAGAGCCCCGTTTGGTTACTTGCACTCGCTGGTGGGGTTGGACTTTTGCAAGAATCAGGGACCATTGAGTCATTTTTTTTTAATCAGAAAAAAAGTGCCCAATGCGGGAAAACGCGGTCGAAAACCAACGGTTTAGACCATCCTTTCACCGACCCCCAATAAAAATAGTAATATATATATAATAATAAAGTAAAATAATGATAATATAAAATAATAAAGAATAAAAAAAAAAATGAAAGTATAATTGTAGCATACATCCTCACAAGGACTGTATATTTATCTGCACTAGGCAGCGAAGGTAAACGCGCCCGAGCAGGCACACGCAAATAACTATGTTTTCAATTATTTTTGTATAAAGATCATTTTGATATTGTAAACAATTGTATTTGTGCCTGTGTGTTGAAGAGAAATATTTGCTCTAAAGCTTGCATAACTTCAAATATAAAAAAAAATATTACAATGCACTAGCGCGCCATTTGTTTGAATTCTTTTGAGATTCTTTGAAATTGTTTAATTTCCAAAAGAATCTTACGCTTCTAAAATACACTGGTGTCCAAAAAATAAGAAACTTAACCAATATTGACATTTCTCAAAAGCTAATTTATTAACAAATATAAAATTTAGTATACAAATAGTTTAAACTATGGAGAATTTGACTAGCTATATGAAAATTAAAAATATATATATTTGAAATTATGAAATATGCAAATTATTACCAACATTCCCAAAGCTAAGGTTCCAGATCTTAAAGAAATAAGATATCAATAGGGAGTATGATCACCTCTAACAGCTAGCAAGGTCTCACAGCGAGCCCTCATACTGTTTACTAGGCTTTGGAGGAGGTCCAGGGGTAGTAAACCCCACTCCTCCAATAGAGCAGTTCTTAGCTCAACGAGGGTTCTGGGAGAGGGGTGACGAGCTCCAATACGCCTCCCTAGAACATCCCACACATGCTCTATTGGATTCAGGTCCGGAGATCTGGCTGGCCAATCCATCCTTCGAATATTCTCACTCTGGAGATATTCATTGACTAACCTAGCCCTATGCGGACGAGCATTATCGTCCATAAAAATTGAATTGTGACCAATTTGATCTCTATAAGGTCTTAAATAGGGCTCAAGGATCTCGTCCCTGTACCTTTGTGCAGTTAAAGTGCCCCCAGAAAAAATGTGGAGGGGTGTGCGTCTGCTAGAACTGATGCCAGCCCAGACTAAGAGACTGCCCCCTCTAAAACTGTCTATTTCCCTGATGTTACTGGGATGATAGCGGGTTCCAGGCTCCCTCCAGATGAAAACTCGTCGAGAATCTGTGTTTAAACTAAATCTTGACTCGTCACTGAAGAGAACATTGGCCCACTGATCATAGTCCAGGCGTGATGTTCCAAGCACCAATTCAAGCGGGCTCTCCTGTGAGCAGAGGTTGAAGGGATACAGACCATTGGTCGTCTTGCATAAAGAGCACCTTCGTGAAGCCTTCGGTAAACAGTTTGTCTTGAAATTCTCGTTCCAGTAGCACTTGAGAGTTCATTAGAGAGTTGAATAGCTGTCATCTCCCTATGGCGCTTGGCAGTTACGACCAGATAACGGTCTTCAGAGGTAGCTGTTTTTCTTTTTCTACCAGAACCTTCTTTTCTTTTGATGGTTCATGTCTCAATAAACTGTTTCCATATTTTGCTGACCACAGATTTATTCACATTTAGCCATTTTGCTACTTCAACTTGTGATTGTCCTGCCTCCATTCTTCCAACAGCTCTCCCTTTTAAATCATCTGCAAAATTTTTTTAAACTCATAATTAACTAAGGATTAAATAAAATTATGATTGGACAATTCTTAGATGGGGTAAACGACACGCCAAATAGCACACTTATAAAGACAAGCAAAAATTTGCATATTTTCAATTTTACCGAATCGAATGGTTGCGATAAATAAATTCTACGACTTAAAATACCTAATTAAATTACTTTTTAGCTTTTAGCGTTGTATATTTTAAAACATATCATTAAAAAACAAAAGTTTCTTATTTTTTGGACACCAGTGTAGTTTCGAATTTTCATAAAAATTTATATTTACAAAAAAAAAAAAACTATCGTTAAAATGTCTTCTAAGTTAATAATATTAGAATGCGACTACTGATTTACCATTTCATCTATATGGAAAGAGCTTCTGTATTCAATTTGAAATTTGAAGCTAAACGTCTGACATATCGTAATGAAAACGTCCAAATAAATGGCATCAAGATGATTGTCATCAAACATGTCAATCAGGTGACATTATTGAATTAGAGTTTTCCGCCATTTTTCCACACAACCTGCCATCTGAAAGTCTTTATATTTAAAGAATAGTTGAAACCCGAGAATTTTTGATGGGGAAAATAAAAAAAGGCACTTCATTTTTTTTATAGGTGCTAGAAGAAAATAAGAAAGGTAAAACCCATTAGATGGTTTGATAAATTTTTCCTTTTCTTTTTTTTTTTTGCGCGATGAATCTTTTTGGGAAATTCTATTGACGGCATATCAGTAGATCTTTGTGGGGTCGAGCGATTGTTCTTTATCGCTTTCTAATCGTGAAGAAAAAAAAAGTGAAGAAAAAATATATTGAGAGTTAGTTTTAAGGAACTTAATTATACTTTTTTTAAAATAAAATCTTACATTTTAAATTTATTTAATGCTTTTAAAGTCATTTAAAGTTAGATTTATTTATATTGAGTGTATTTGACCCCCATTTTTGTAATTCTATTTTAATAAAAATTAAAAGGTGAAGAGCTATCAAGCCGTCCGAGGACAAGCCTCTTCTAAAAACTTTTATTTAACTTACTTCCATGTCTGTCTATCGATCCATCCATCTGTCTGTCCACAAATCTTGTAATCAATTTTTAATTATATACAGAGCACCTAGAAGTCTGAAATTTGATACACTTGTTCACACCTGATGACAATGCAAATTGATAAAATTTCAGAGTTCTGGGTAGTCGGTGTGGACGTGAATTGACTAATTTCTATTTTTCCTTTAAATTTTTGTGATCGCTTTTTAAAATACTTACCGAACAACCTAAAAGCCTGAAATTTTGTACACTTGCTTACATCTGATGACAATGTAAATTGATAAATTTTAGACTTCTGGGTGGTCGGTAATAGATTAATTTTATTCAAATTTTGTGATAATTTTATATATACTCCCTGACCACACGTAGAAGTCTGGTATTATATATATATACAGACTAATTCAATACTTATAATATTGCAAGTGTACAAAATTTCAGAATTCTAGGTGGTCGTAGTGGTTGGGAATAGACAAGAGAAGATAATTTGTATATTTCCTTTTAAACGGAGAAAAATAGGCGCAGCCATTTTGCTACCGTAATAAGCGGCTGGAGTTCCATTAAAAAAGGGGTCAGAGTGGTCGAGACTGGACTTATTTCTGTATTTTCTTTCAATTTTTGTGGCCAATTTTCTAGATACCTCCCGACAACATAGAAGTATGAAATTTTTTACACTCATTCAGTTCAGCTAACAATGCCTGTATACAAAATTTAAGACTTCTGGGTTGCCGATAATGGACTATATTCTATATTTCATTTCTAATTTTATGATCAACCTTTAGTGTATTTTTATACTATATGTATTTTTATATTTTAATAAACTTTTAAAAGGAGAGAAGTGCCACACTTTTGGTACATATACAGGGTGATCCAAAAGTCCCGCACAACTTTAAAAATTAATAACTCCCCGAATATTTGCGCTAGAGCAATGCGGTAAACACCATTGCATTCAGGATGCAATGGGATTTTTTATGGCAAATAATGAAAAATTCGAAATTGATTTTAGTTACAATTTTATTCGCCAGATGGCGCTCTACCAGAATCAGAGATTCAGCGGCCAAATTGTTTGATAAATTGAAAAATATAACTGATCGACACGTATTTTTCCTTTTTGAATACCAGGAAAGAACCCTAATAATATCAAATAACAAATTAATAAAACACCACTTCGCCAAAAGTTAGAAGAAATGGTTAACGATTTTCAAATACAATCAGAGATATGTAAAATAGGTATATGCAAATTAAAACATGTAGCAAAAATATGTATATTTTATATGGGGTTTTGTGAAATAGATTGAATGTTTGAAAAACACTGCTGATAATATACACGAATTTTTGAAATGTTAATATAGTACCAAAAATTATGATGGCACTATTAATAGGATTTCTTGCTATAAGAAATGTGTAGTTTCTTGACTGATTGGCGACCCTTGACTATTTAACTGGATATTTGTCATGATCCAACAAATGAAATATAGAGGGGAGTGACAAAATATATTTGTCGTACTTTATTCCAAATATCCTATGGGCTTGTCAAATGTTATCATTGTTTATTATACTGTACACAATTTTAAAAAATGTGTCCCCTCAAATAAAAATAATTTTTAAATCGACCTTTTGCGTTGAAAAACGTGGTAGTAAAATCATTATGTATTTTTTTTTCACAAAATTTCTAAAGTTATTGGTGTACAGAAAATATTCCTTATGCTATTTCTTCTAATGAGCGAAAAGCGAAAACTAAACATAAGGGGGAAAATTGTGTGTACCAGTGTTATTCGAGAAGTTATAACACTCTGGTTTGCACGACATAATATGTGAGCAAATGACGAACAAAATATTACTGTTCACAAAAAATAGAGTCATGATGTGAGGACAGCATTTATTATCCCCATATCCCAACACAAAGAGCTGCAAAATATTGGTAGATAATATAATACATGGCAGCTTATATAACACATGAGGTAACTGCTTTCTCTCTTGTATTAGGTCACAATCCTTGCTCAATGTGGCACCCTTCATTCTCAATCACCGCCTGCAGACGATAAATGACAGAATGGACAGCATTAAATAACATATCTGTTGAAATTGATAAAACGTGCCATCTGATAGAAGCTTTCAGCATGGCCAATGTGGTAGGCCAGCATCGATAAACACACGATTTAATGTACCCCCATAGACAAAAATCGCAAGGCGTCAAGTCTGGTGATCTTGGAGGCTACTGGTATATAAAGTGGCGACTTATCGTACGATTTTCACCGAACGTATCCTTCAGCAATTGTTTGGCACCTCGGGAGATATGAGGAGGTCCTCCATCTTTCATCAATGTTATTTCGCTTAGTGCTTTTGCCCTGCAATATGGGAATACCCTTTTCTCTCAAAGGTTGAACATAAAGTTCACCAGTTACCAAAACGGTTTTAAAAGTTCTTCCATTGATTTTTCAAAGAAAAATGGCCCAATAATAAAAGAAGTGAACCCACACAAAACTGTAACTCTAGGCTGGTAAAGTGGCATTTCTGTAAAATTCCTAGGGTTTTCTGTTGCCCAAATGCGGCTGTTTTGAATGTTAAATTCTCCGTTTAGAGAAAAGTGAGCATCATCTGTCCACAGAACATTCGACAGCCAGTTTTCATCAATATCAATTTGCCGTAAAACCCATGCAGCGAATTCTTGACGCATCTCAAAATCGCCAACTTTCAGCTCGTGAAATCTTTGAATTTTGTATGGGTACACACAATAGAGACATTAAGTGAAGCGTCTTCGGATATCACAATCATACTCGGCGAATTTAACGCCAAAAGTTCAATTTGGGGATCACCTGTCCAGGATAACAAAAGTCAGCAGGTTGAGGACATGCTAACCGACCTCGACCTTACACCGTTAAATAACGGAGAGAACACCTACATATCTAAGTCCACAGGCACAGAATCCGCAATAGACATCACAGCGATACATTACAACATCGCACCCACAACACAATGGGAAATCCTGAGAGGTGCAATCAGTGACCACAGACCAATTTTAACAACCCTAAACTTCAAAATTGAGAATGTCCATTAGAATAAAAGAACATGGAACTTTAGGAAAGCCGACTTGAAAAAAAATCACAGAAAAGCTTGAAGAACTGTGCAACGAAAAATTGAATTACAGAACGCTTGACAAAAACTTGAAAAAATTCTCTTCGAACATTTCAAAAGCTGCAAAAGCATCGATACCTAGAGTTAGACGTAAAGACCTGTGGATACCTTACTGGAAGGACCACAACATCGAGGCAATGATTTCAGAGAGAGACACAATATAAATGAACTTCTTAAAAAAATAAAACAGAAGAAAAGAGAAAGGAACTCATTGAAATTAGTCACAAAATAGAACAAGAAATTTGGATATGCAAACAAGAAAAATGGCAGAATTCTGCGAAAAAATGGATCCAAGAAAGGACAGCCAACACTGGAATATGATTAGAGTGTTGGAGAACAATCAAAACCAACACCAATCCTCGAATACTCTAACCGATATGAATAGGACAGCGAGAACGAGAACAAACAGATGGCTGACATAATTGCTGAATATCTTTCAAGCACTTCCATACTCAACTATACGAATGAAGACAGGACTCTAAAAATAATATAAACCAGTTAGTTAAACAAGCAAGAAACTTCCATCAACAAGATATTTTCTCGAGAGACTTCACACTGAATGAGCTAAACTTAACAATAAAAAAATCCAAGAGGTCACCAAGAGATAATCTAATCTTTGGTCAAATGATTAAACACTTTGAAGACAAAGCTAATAATCAACTCCTACGAATACTGAGCATTTCAAGGCAAACTGGTAAACTACCAAAGAATTGGAAGATATCAATTATAGTGCCAATACTGAAGCCAAACAAAGATGCCAAGGAATACAAGAACTATCGGCCAATTGCTCTCACCAGCATACTTTGTAAAATACCAGAACGAATTATCCACTCTAGGCTCATAGTCTGGCTCACTAACAATAATAAAATAAACCTCTACCAAACTGCCTATAGATCCCAACACTGTACGACTGATAAACTGTTCTACTTCTGTCAATCAATAATAGATTCTTTCCAGGAAAAACCGCCAAAGAAGACCACGGCTATATTCCTTGATATGACCTCAGCTTTTGATCGAGTGTGGAGGGAGAAATTACGTGAAAAGCTGCACAACATCGGAGTAAGAGGAAAACCCTTAATCTGGATTGCAGGCTTCTTAAGGGGAAGAAGGTTAAAGGTTCGGGTCAATGGAGAATTTTCCAAAGAAGGAAGAACATGGGCTGGTGTAACTCAGGGATCTGTGCTCAGTCCTCTACTCTATCTGCTATATATTAACGACATCCATCCTTACCTCACTGAAGACACAAAGGTTGCCTGTTATGCAGATGATATAGCCATATGGCACACAAGTAGCAGCATAGAAAATTCGTAAAAAATACTGAACACATCAATGAGAGGACTGGAAAAGTGGGCAATTTAACTCCAAATGACCATAAACCCAATAAAACCAAACCTATGCGTCTTCTCCACTCACAGGGAAAAAGGCATAAATATAACCACAAAATAAGCATGAACAAACAAATAATTGATAAAATTAGAAATCCATAATACCTAGGTGTGATACTGCAGTCCTGGATCTTTCAAGTTGGTCTCGAGGACCACGTCATCACCATCTCCTAAGCGGCGAAGTACGCGATCTACGTATTCATCGTAGATCGCAAAATGCGTGGTGTCGCTGGAGACCCACTGGCGATTCTCCACCAAATTCTGCAGCGCTGGCAGAGGCGCCATATTTATTGTACATAGTGTATATAATGCATATTATCTTTTTTTAATAGTGCAGACTGTGCATGTATTGACAAGATGTCAACAAAATTATTTTAATTATTATTGATGAGGAATTGGAATTTTCAGAACACATAATTAGCACCTCAAATAGAGCTATCAGAAAACTAAAAATTCTGAGAAGGCTATGTGGAACAAATTGGGGGGGCAAAACCCAGATTTCTCAGAACAAGATATACCACCTTAATAAGGCCGATAATGGAATATGCAACACCGGTCTGGGCTCCCTCAAGCTCATCACTAAAAGTAAGACTACACAGTGTTCAAGCAAAAGCGGCCAAAATAATCACTGGTGCTGTTTCATCCACCAACAATGAGAAAATTCAGAGAGAATGTGTTCTAGACCTACTCGCTCGAAAGCAGAAGACAAAATAAAAACAACTTGGATCGGCACTTCGGAAACGAGGAACCAGAGGACGAGATCTCTCTGACCACTTGTGGTTTGGTAGATCCGCCCTTTTCTGAGAATGAGGTGAAACTGACGGCTTTCGAATTCGGGAAAAGGAAATCTCCTGGTCCCGAAGGGATCGATAACACGGTCGTGAAAGCCCTGGTAAGGATGCACCCATCGCCTCTTTCCAGGTTATTCAATAGGTGCCTGGACACTGGTACATTTCCTGAGGCATGGATGGTTGCCCGAGTAGTGCTTCTCGAAAAGTCTGGTAGAAATGGTAATTCTCCTAATGATTATCGTCCGCTTTCTTTACTAGTGTGTCTAGGTATGGTCCTGGATAGCCTACTAGCTCAGCGACTGAAGCATTGGCTAGAGAGTAATGAACTCCTTTCCTCTTTCCAACATGGTTTTAGGGAAGGGAAGTCCACAACCACAGCTCTGAACGAGGTGTTAGAGGGGGTTGAGATGGGCTTAAATAAGGGTGCTTGGGTTCTTTTCGTGGCCCTGGACATTGATGGTGCGTTCAACTCCATGAGCTGGAACAAGTTGATGAGAAATTTGATGGACATGGGTTGTCCTGATAATTTGTGCAGCTTGGTTCGTGACTTCCTGAGGGATAGACGGATTAGCCTCAGTTTTGGTGGGCGGAAGTTGGAAAGAAACTGTGCTAGGGGTTGCCCCCAGGGCTCTTGCTGCGGACTTATTCTGTGGAATATCCTGGTAAACACTGTTTTCCAGGAGGAGCTCCCTGAGGGAGCCAGGCTGGTTCTCTATGCTGACGACCAGTTCCTCATCATTGAGGCTGCTTCGAGAGCGAAGGCTGAGAAGTGTGTTGGAACTTCTCTCCAAATTCTCTCGATCTGGGCCCATAACTCTGGCCTTAAGTTCAATGTCTCCAAAACTAAATCCCTCAGCTTTAAGCCTAGGGACATAAGAAATAAAAGGAAAGGGATCAAATGGGAACACAAGCCGGCTATCCGGATGGAAGGACGGAGGGTAGCGTTGGTCAATAGGATGACCATTCTGGGGGTGGTCATTGATGACAAGATGGGTTGGCAATACCAGGCGGAGGAGATGGTGGCGAGAGGCAGGGAGGCGTTGTGCAGGCCTGTCCTGGTTGGCTCTCAACAGGGGGGGGGGGAGAAGGAGGGTACTATTTTTAGGAACCTCTGCCTCTCCTGTGTCGAGCCAATCTTGCTATATGCTTCCGGGGCTTGGTGGCGTTGAAACAGGGATCAGAAGTTGGCGACAACTCTAGAGAGAGTGCAGAGGACAGCGGCACTCAGAATCACAGGGGGATATCGCACTACCAGCAGTGAGGCCTTATTGGTCCTCGCTGGGCTTATTCCCCTGGGATTGAAACTAGAGGAGGAGACCATCAGACAGAAGATCTGGGAGAACAGGGAAGATGCCCTGGGACTTGAAGCGGGGGCCCTGGAATCGAAGAGGGATCCAAGGAAGCCTCCGCAGTGGTTGCCAAAGTGGAATTGGAGTCCTGGAGGGCCGACAGGGATTGGCACGGAGGTTTTCACTGATTGTAGTAAGTCTGGAACCAATACTGGAGCTGGGGTAGTGATATTCACTAATGGAGAGCTGATCTTCCAAGAAAGTTTAACACTCAGAGTGGACGAATTGGTCTTTTCAGCCGAGCTGGTTGCGATCAGGGTAGCCCTCAGAGTGTGTGCCGAGAAGAACTTCAGCCCGGACCGCCTCTATTCAGATTGTGTGTCGGCCCTCGTCGCCATCAATCTGGAGAAAGGGCAACTCGCGCATCAAATAATCCAGGAGCTGGAGATGATGACGCGGGCTCCGGAGCTCCCTTGGTTTAGTAGACACAGCCTCATCGAAGGTAATGAGTTCGCAGACAGGATTGCTAAGGCAGGATGCTTTAGATGTAGATCACTGAGGACCCCAGTGACCAAGAAAGAAGTTTATAGGAGGATCAGGGGGCACGTACAGGACTTATGGTTGAACAGATGGAGGAACAGTGTGAAGGGGAGAGAGGTATTCAATGGGGTAACAACACCCAAGTACCTCTGTAAGGTAATGTCCCACAAACTCATTAGGGTAGTTCGGGACATGGGCTCTTCCCCAAGTCTCCACAGATTTAAAATTAAGAGAAACCCTGATTGCGTCTATGGAGAAAGGGATATGAATGCACGCCACTACGTCTTGGATTGTCCAAGGGTAGTGGGTGTGCAGGAAGAGAGAAGGAGGGCGAGGGGCGCGATCGAGAGTAAGCTGCTGAGAAATCACAGCAAGCTTCTTGAGAAAGCCCACAACGTGGCAGCTGAGCTTTTCCTCAGCTGTGAGTGAACAGAGTCGACCGGGGGCTGCCTCCCCTCGGTCCCTGCTGGACACAGTAGATAGTTTCCTATTTTGCTGTGATTAAAGGCCACCGGTATAGAAATCCTTCCAGACACGTTGTCTGGGAGGTGGTGTTTCCAGGTACAATGTCCAAGCACTAGCATGGATACCGTTACTTGGCTTATGAGTTGAACAGAATAGCAGCGAAGGGCATGCTTCGCATGCCGGCTTGTGGACCTAAAGGTCTGGATGGCCATCTGCTTCTAGGGTATACCAACTGTGCTTAGGTGGGATCCTCCAGTTCTTGTTTATTTTTGCTACTGTTTCTATTTCTTTAAAAGTAAGTTTATTTTTCTGTAGCAAGGGTTCTTTTGTGCCTTTTTTTCGCTAGCGCATCAGCAGCTTCATTGTCTTCAATGCTAACATGTAAGGGTATCCATTGAAGGTGAATTTTTGAGGTATTGAGAGTTTTTGGAGATAACCAATTATGTTCCTGCTTACTTTGTCTCTAAGATCCCCTGTGTGACTTAAGTGTTGTATGGCACTTCTACTATCAGTAAGAATCCATATATCGTGATGTTTAATGTTTCTGATGGATTTTAAGACTTCATAGATGGCTATAAGTTCTGATCTGAAGACTGAGCAAAATTCTGGGTTTCTTCTGTTTATTTTCTCAATGCCATTTGTGGTTTTGATGAGACAGCCACTGCCAGTGTGTCCCAACTCGTCTCTGCTACCATCGGTATAGATAGTTATTGCATTTTTAGGAATTTTATTAATTATTTCTGATGATAATTGTTTTAAGTATTCTGGATTTTGGTATTGTCTGTTGGTGGGTTCATTTAAAGTGGCATTAAACATAACATTTTGGTAGTGGTTCGCATGGAGATATTTTTTCATCTTAATAATATTTTTCCACTTTATATTTTAAAAATCCATTTCTTTTGGCCAGGTGGAGAGGGCCTTCTTTTTTGAATCTTATATTGGGTTCCCAATTAAGAGTATGTAATTGAAAGTTCTGTGTTTGTTTTCATAACTCTTGATTTTGTTTATATATTTTGGCAGATTGTAGCTTATTCTATCCTTCAAGGGCATAATGTCTGCCTCGTAAAGTACAATATTATTAGGGCAGGTTTTTCGAAGACCTGTAATATTTCTGGCTGCACTTAGTTGTATCCTTTCCAGTGATTTTAGATTTGTTTCAGATGCTGTACCATAGATTTGATATCCATATTCCAAGATAGGTCTCATTAGAGATGTGTAAGTTAATTTTAGTGTTGTTGCTTCAGCTCCCCACTCTTCCTGAAATATATTTCAAGATTTTTAGTCGGTCTCTTCATTTTCTAACAACTCCTTCAATATGCTTACTGGTTTTAATTTCTGGATCCAGGGTGTAGCCGAGATATTTAGGATGTTTATTATATTGTAATTGTTGTTCTTTCAGAATAATATTTGGTCTTATTTTGTATAGTTTCTTATCGGTAGTAAAAAGACAGGTTTCAGATTTTTGGGGGTTAAATTCTAATTTATTTTTATTAGCAAATTTTTCTAGGTGGAGAAGAGTCTTGTTCAAATCTCTTTCAGCTTTTTTCCAGTTAGTGTTACTGCTCCATAGAATAATGTCATCAGCGAAAAGTCCAATATTGGTTTTATTTTAAAAATTTTCTTCTATGCCTGCAATAAATAGGGTGAAGAGAGTTGGGCTAAGGTTTGATCCTTGTGGTAATCCTAGGTACAATTTGAAGGTTTTAGATAGAGTGCCATTATATTTGACCCTGATTTATATATTTTTAAGGGAATCATTTATCCAAGTGATAGCTTTTCCATCAATTTTGAAATGTTTCTATAATTTTGTAATTAACTTGTTTTTCCATACCTTATCAAAAGCTTGTGTAAGGTCTAAAAAGCAGCTAAGGTGTGGTTATTTGGTTTTTTTGTTTGTGCATCTTTTACCTTTTGTGTGAAAAATAAGAGTTGGTCTATTGTCCCATGTCCTTTCCTAAATCCATATTGTTCTTCTGGTAAGAGATTTCTTGTGTCAGGGTGGTAGGTGAGTCTCGTCTGAGTATGATTTTTCCATTAATTTGCAGCAAATATTTGTTAGGGAGATAGGTCGGTAGTTTTTTGGGTCATCAGCAGATTTGTCAAGTTTTTTAATGGGAATTATTGTTGCATTTTTACAGTCTTGAGGCAATTTTCCAGTTTTCCAGGAGTTATTGAAAATATTAAGAAGTCTTTGCCAATTTTGCCCAAGTTTGATATCATTCGGCCATGGATTCCATCTGGCCCAGGAGTCTTGTTTAGGTCAGTGTTTTCTAATGCATAAGCTAGCTTTTTCACATTGATTTTTTCATGGAAAATATTATGAGTGCTGGTGACATTTTACAGTCATGAATAATCTTTCGGGCCTTTTTTAAACCTTGATTTTACTACTTATTTGATATGAATTACCTAAAAGATTGGCAGGAATTTTGTCATTAGTTGCTGGTGTACTATCTGTATTCTTAATCATATTTGTGTTTTCAGTTTTTGGCTGGGCTCTGTCAATTTGTTTTGCCAAATTCCAAAGTTTTGTATTTGGGTTTCTTGGGTTCAGGTTTTCACAAGTTTGTTTCCATTTTTTCCTTTTCACATTTACGTATAATCTTTTTATTTTTGCAATCACAATGTTCAGTTCAGTTATACAATTTGTTTGGTTTTGGGTGCACTTTTTTTGTAGTTCATTTCTTTTAGTTATAAGTGTTTGAATATTTTTTTGCCTGGTGTGTATAATTTGGAATCCATTTCTTAATATTACCTCTTGGTATTGAAACTTTGGCTGCTTTAATAATGGTGTTTTCGAAAGATATCATATTAGCCTTTTTGAAGTTCCAGAATTTTTCTTAATTGAGCTAGTTTTGGGGTCTTGGTGCTAATTTCTATCAAATTAGGCAAATGATCACTTCCAAAACTTTTTAATATTTGCTATTTGCATTTGTGGAAAATGTCAGGATAGTAAAAACTTATATCAAGGGCTTGTGCAGTATTATAGCTTGTATGAATGATGGGTAGGATTCCCATCATTTAAGCACATGAAGGCATTGTCGTCAAATATGTTTGATAGTATTTTGCCTCTTGGGTTTGGCGTAGGACATCCCCATAGTTGATGTTTGGCATTAAGGTCACCTACAATAATAGTGTTGTCTGTAAGAAATTGAGCCATTGTTCCATCGTCAATAAATGTATTGTTTGGAGGGTGATACATATTGTATATGTTGACGGCTTTGTTTTGATTAAGGTAGACTTTGATACCTTGGGCTTCGAGGTCTAATGTGTTTGTAATATTAACGGCTATGTCCTCATAGTACAAATTATTGATTAAAAATGCTAGGCCACGCCCTTTAACAGCATATACAGATGGATCTTCAGACCTTACCCTGAGTAATGGAGAGGCCGGAATTAACATAATACTGCAAGATGGAACAAACATCAAAATCAAAGAAGGAGCAGGACAGATTTCGTCAAACTTCACTTGTGAACTGACAGCTATCTGGAAAGCTCTTGATTTATGCCTTAACCAACCATCCCTGCATCAAGCAGAAGGAATTTTAATATACAGCGACTCCATATCCGCTCTAGAAGCAATTCAGAAGGGCAATACTAGAATCACACAGAAAATACACTCGTTACTTACCCAACTGGAATCATTGGAGAATAACTGCATTCTACAATGGATTCCTGCCCGTGTTGAGATCGGGGTAATGAAATGGCAGATGAATTGGCAAAGGAAGCCAGAAAGCTGAGCCAAAATAAAGAACAAATGTCAGTAATTGACGCTGATGCTTTGGCAAAATACAAGATAATTAAACAAAAAATAAGAAAAGATCAAATATGTGAAATAAACTCTGAGAGAAAACTGACAAAAACTATAACAAGACTTAGGACAAAACATTATAAAGGAATGAAAATACATCCAGATGGCACAAGAACCTATAGAACATGCAACAACTGTCCTGGTGTGGAACTAACACCTACCCACATATTCTCATTCCCGCAGCTTTGCAGAAAATTGACATAGACCCAGAGCAGCAGCTTTATACATCCAAGATAGTGGACATTGCTGCTGCTGCTGTGATAGAAATGCATGGAGACATCTGAGGCTATTTATTGGACACGACAAAAACAACAACGGTATTCCAGAGTAAAATAAATTATCAGAGATAGATACATATTTTTCAAATGAATTAAAATAAACATAATCGATACTGAGTGAGAGTTGAATTAAAAATATTAGAAATTTATTATCTTTGGAAACAAACCGTATCTAAAATATCAATTTTCTTTTTGCTACATGTTTTAATTTGCATATACCTATTTTACATATCTCAGATTGTATTTAAAAATCGTTAACCAATTCTTCATACTTTTGGCGAAGTGGTGTTTTATTAATTTGTTATTTGATATTATTAGGGTTCTTTCCTGGTATTCAAAAAGGAAAAATACGTGTCGATCAGTTATATTTTTCAATTTATCAAACAATTTGGCCGCTGAATCTCTGATTCTGGTAGAGCGCCATCTGGCGAATAAAATTGTAACTAAAATCAATTTCGAATTTTTCATTATTTGCCATAAAAAATCCCATTGCATCCTGAATACAATGGTGTTTACCGCATTGCTCTAGCGCAAATATTCGGGGAGTTATTAATTTTTAAAGTTGTGCGGGACTTTTGGATCACCCTGTATTTATATACATAAATATGATAATATACACAAATATATATAATATACATATATAAATATATGTGTGAAAAATTAGTTCAAAAATGAAATTGTACTAGAATATTTAGAAATATTATATATAAAACAACACTTCTCGTGCGCGCATTACGCGGATAATAAGCTTACAAGGTTTTTTAATTTTTCCGAGAAGAAGATAGGTGAACAGCCTCGTCGAAATATTGAAATTTAATAAATATTTTGATCCAAAATATGCCCCTATTTTAATATTGGCATTTTGTATTAAATAAAATGTTTTGTTTTATTCTAGATCCAAAATTTGCCTTCTAATGAGTATTTATATATATATATATATATATATATGTGGAGAATCTTGCCGACTCTCTGTTTACTCTGTGTTAGTTGTGACAGCGAAGGTGCTGTCAACTGGAAGTTGGGATTGGATTGGTGAATTTTGCAGTCGTGATGGCAGGAGTGAGGACACAGGATAGGTTGGTCAAGGGAACCGATGCTGACAGACAGAGAGCATGGAGGAGAGTGAGCTTACGCCCCGCGATTTATGCTGGATCAGAAGACACGTCTAGTACGGATGAGACTCGGAGACGCTACTAAGGCTTCCCCAGTCGGGTGGTGTCACGTGGCCTTTATTGAGATTTTGATTGGTCATTCATTTCATCATGGAAGGTGAAGAATCGCCTTGATTGGTCCAAACGACTGGGAAGCCATCTTTGATAGTTATAGCAGAAAATGTGAGGATGGAGCATTGACCCAAATAAAGTTGTTTTTTAGCAAATTCAACTCCGGGGTCCTTTGTCTTGGAGTTCTCTGGGATAAGAGTGTCGTTGACCTAGCGCTAATGATGTGAGATGGGAATCTTTCCTCTTAACTCTAGGCCTAACTGCAATCGTTTATTAATATCTAAAATCGTATTATCTCCTTGTTTTTCTCTGTCTGTCTGACATACAGTCCGTATTTTATTTGGCTCTTAACAATACATCATGTTATACAGTAGTTATACTGTACAGGGTACAAGGTGATGGGACATATGCAGGGACATGGTAAAATGACTGGGGTTTTAAATTATCAGATATATATATTTATTCTTAATATATATATAAGGAATTTATTCCGACAGAGAACAACGTTCTACATTTATCATCCGAAGTTTTGACCACCTATTGTCATCTTTTCTAAAGTGAAAGTATCTTGGAGAAATTTGAAGGTTGATGTGTTTATAACTCTAATTGAAAGCTTAGGGGTTGTTTTCAAGTGAACAATACAACTAATCAAACAGTATACAGGATGGTGAAATTATGAAGAAAATCCTGATTATGCACATGAACGTTGCTGATGGCATTCACCATCTATCGGAATAAGTAATAACTAAATTTCGATTTTATTCCGATAGATGGCGCAAACTATCAGTAATGTTCATTGCACGAACAGGAGATACGTTTTTTTCTCACCACATAACACTATTATTGATATTTCAAAATCACAAGACACTTCAGACTTCCCACAGTCGTTTTTTTTTCTCTCTCTCTCTTTGCAGATTTTTATTTATTTTTCGAAAATGTTGAATGAAGAAAAGCTTAGAAATTTTCGGTAGTTTTGAGTGGTATTCTTGAGTTGTTCTGTCGCGAATGTGTGTTCATCTAGCTGTCTTAAAAGGAAGTGTTGGAGGTATGACATCTCTGCTAATTATTTTCTATATTTGGGCGCCAATTAAAAGGTCTCATTTAGATAATGACAGTTTTGTGTTCTACCTGCTGTTGCGAAATATCATCTTGCGAAGGATGAAGCAAACGATATATGAGATATATCAATTACGAAGCACTTATCTTGAATCAAAAATTCGTTATTGAAATCTTCCAATATTTCGACGTGGTTGATGTCCGCCTTCCTCAATGAAAGAACTCTACTAGAAACACACTGTCCAGTGGAGAATGTGTCTAT
The DNA here is from genome assembly GCA_030710605.1 of Cordylochernes scorpioides. Lineage (NCBI taxonomy): Eukaryota > Metazoa > Arthropoda > Arachnida > Pseudoscorpiones > Chernetidae > Cordylochernes > Cordylochernes scorpioides. The sequence goes on along the minus strand of CP092864.1, from coordinate 6,521,518 downwards.
TTGTTGTTTAAAACTCACAGGCTCACTTGATGTAAATGGTTTACATTTATGTCATGTCTTGTAAACTACTACGATCTTATTCTGAAGATAGAGGCTGCCTGGCCGGCATTCATATTTCTATGAAAAATAGACACTTCGGCCAGTTAGAGTTTTTTTTTTATTTTTCTCAACGTTACAACAAAAATATTTTGTCTTCGTCAGGATCAATAAATAAAAATAAAGAATTTGGCAAGGCGTTAAAAATTGCTTTGAGATTGCAAGAGCATTCTCACGCGATTTTTTCTCCTGATTAAGACAATGGATTTTTGTTGAAACATTGAGAAAATAAAAACTCTAACTGGCCGAAGTGTCTATTTTTTTCAGAAATACTATGATCTTCTCACTTGAACTCTCTGAAAACGAATAAAGGGGCTCGTAGAACTTGACTACGAGAAAGGCCGAGGGAATTAAATAAGGATACGTGAGACAGCCATATCTCAACAATCCAATCTTGATTTTTATATGATTTATATATGTGACAATCTCTTGTCTTTTGTTCGATTATTAGTTTACATGGAGAGAAGTCCGACCACACCTCCCTGCGGTCCACTCTGGACTCTTAGAATATTCGACCAAGTTCTGGTCTAAGGTAACTAACGTGACAACGGCACCCATTTTCCAATGAAGAGCAACCAAGATAGAGAACATGGCGGTGATAGAGTTGTAAGAGAGAGATAATTAACATACTTTTATCGACAATAAAGGAAAAGTGCACAGTTCGCACTATTTATGATAAATTAACAAAAATGAAGATGATAATTATAAAACGAAAGTAATTAAAATATATTCTATGTACATGTCGCCTCAGCCACCGCTGCAGAGTTTGATGAAAGATCGATAAATGTGAGAGAGAGAGAAAGATTGATTGAAACTGATTTATTACAATGTTCATATAAGATTATATAAAGTTAAATACAAAATTGAATAAATACGAATTAAATAAGATTATATAATGATAAATATAGGATTAAATATATATAAATGTATAAACTAATTGAGAAATATACATATATATAAAATATATACAATTCATTGGTGGTGCCCACCGCGGGAAAGACTCCGCCACCGATGGACTGCGAGAGTTCTTAGAGAGAGAGAGAGAAGACAAATCAAGCTCTTCATTGGACACGATAACAGCATTAATTTACATATTATCTTCTTCTTCTTCTTTCTTATCTCCACTCAATCACACTAAGGTATCAAGCTTGTAAAGCTTGAGATTTTTGATGGTTTCTTCCGGGGAAGAGTAGAGCTCATCAATGGATGAGTCAATACAGTCAATAATGTGTTTTGGAGTTGCAGGCTGAGAATTGCACTTAGTACATAGTGGGAAAACCTTGCAACCATTATCAAAATTAAACAAAATATAACAAATATATTTACTTTATAAATGAATAAAACAAATCTAACAAATTTAAAGATTTATCAATCTACCTATATGTTCTGTTCCTTACAGAACCTTTGATAAAAAAGTGTCCACTAACCTAGCATAATAGTTATAAAGTAGTTTTACTGTAAATATACCAGCGCACACAACTTTATTTATAATCGAAAATATATAAAAATGTTGAAATTTTATAAATTCTTCTTTAATAGAATGTTATAGGTAAGTTTCTCCATTCACTGACATATCTCTACACTCAGTAAATGATTCCAATATTCTATTTTACAATTTTGGAAAAATGACATGTGAACGTACAGAATAAATTATGGTTCATAGTCAAAAATTGCTGAGTCATTTTTCATAAATTTAATTAGAAAAAATATAAATTTAATTAAAGTGCGAAGTAGATTTTTTTTGCACGGAGATGAAAAATGATAAAAAATATTCGATATGTTATTAAAATTTAATTTATATTTTGCGCACCTATATATGGAGTTGATGTTTATTTTTATTGAATTTGATAAGGTCAAGAAATAAATCACTCCATAAAGAAAATTTTAAAGCAAAATACGAGTATAATAAACTCGTATAATCAATACTTTGCTACAATATTGTATATGCTCATATATCTGAAAGAAAGAAACACTCTAGACAAAATCGCCGATAAAATGTTTGGGAATATAAACTATTTATAAGGCACTTCGGCCAGTTAGAGTTTTTTATTTTCTCAACGTTTCGACAAAAATCTTTTGTCTTTGTCAGGAGAACAATTTTTAACGTCTTGCCAAATTCTTTATTTTTATTTACTTCTCCTGACGAAGACAAAAGATGTTTGTCGAAACGTTGAGAAAATAAAAAACTCTAACTGGCCGAAGTGTCTATTTTTTATATAAATATGAATGCCGGCCAGGCAGCCTCTATCTTTACGGTATTTATAAGGCGCCTGTTTATTTTAAAAATAAAATAAATGAGACAATTTTCTATTGCCTTTACTGCAATGAGAAAATATTCGGAGATCCCCTGACTCATCAGTGGCGAATCCTCGCAGCGGTTTCCCCAGTTTAATCTTTCAGACCGTCTAATATTGCATCATTGCAGTAAGGGCAGTAGAAATTTGTTTTCTAGAGTTATAGAGAGCTTAGATTTTCAAATATAGACGGCGTGCTATTATTGTCGAAATTGACAATTGCAGATATTTCTACGATATTTGATATGCAGATATTTGCATAGTTTTAGTATTGTCTATGCAAATTGACAACTCTGCCTATATAGCGCGGCCATGTTGGATTGTTAGTAGGCTAGCGGTTATTGGATAGGGCAGGCTGGCGTGAGCTGCTGATGTATATATAATTTGTCCTTCTTTTATTGTTTTATATCTTTAGGTAATAAAGGTTCTTGCTCTTAATCTACGACTCCATACATTTTTCAACAATTACATCATGCTTTAAAAAAATCATATTGATCCTTTGTTAAAATTATATATTAAAAATAAAAACATAGACTATTATCATGTTGAAAGGATGAAAAAATGGTTTTCTTGCCAAAAGAGATGGGGATAAGGTATCAATGTCTTTTCAAGGCTTTCGGCTCGTATGTTATGTCGGTAAAAATCTTGTAGGGATTAATCTTTCACAGCGGAGCGCTCAAGTATGGAAATTGGATTTCACAGAATGGACAGGGTTAATACCTCTTGTTTGTTTTCTGCATTTTTATAAATAGGCTGTTAGTTTAAGTTGACCTTTTGTGGAATATTATAGTTTTATAATTGATTACATAATTATAAACTTGATTGATGCAAGGATGTGAAGTTAATTTTTTGCCATTGATAATAAATAATAGAAAATAAGTATTTAGAAAAAAAAAATAGATAAATATTTGTCATTAGCACGTTAAAAGGTAATTATTTATCAGTTGTGTATCAATAACTCATACTGATATTTGTTTTTTATTAGTGTTTTTAAAGAATCGTAATCTTTTATTCTGCAATGAAATGTTTTCGTGGCGTCAGACAAGATAGATCGATTTAATTATATGAAATTTTTTATACGATTCATTGTATCCAAATTTTCATAGGTTAATTATCCTTGAGATTATGCCTTGCATATGCAAAGACGGGCTGATGTTATGGAAATTTACATATAGGTATATATACATGTGTAAAAGTAAGAAAAAAGGGTCATGTGTTGATAATAAAATAAAAATGGCATATCCTGACCGCTTACGTAAGTATTTTTAGATGGTAGAGCGCCATCTACTGGAACAAAAGTCAACTAAAAGTTGATTATGGTTTGTTACATAATATATAACCTACCCATTTTCTTGATAAATAAAGAAAAGCAAACCACGTACGTGTTTCAGTCTAATTTGGCCTTAAATACCCATTTCTTGATTTCTTAGGAAGCCTCTAGGACCAAAATTGTGGTTGTTGAGATACAGCCTTCACCACGCTGACGAGGGCCAACAGCTCGAAACAGGTACGTTATTGGAATTTCTTGATTTATCGGGGAAAGGGTTAGCCAAATATCATAGACCAACCCAAATCAACGTTTAGTGGATTTTGTTCCACTAGATGGCATCTAAAAGGCTCATGGCAGGATATGCCATAATCATTTCTAATATGCATATATGTAAATTGGTACTAATATTTGACGCTACTGTTTATTATATGTAATTAAACGATATATATTCTACCGACTTAATTGGAAATTTGAACTAATTATGACGTGTATGTTTTTTTAATTTAACAAATTTTCTACTGCCTTTGCTGGCCTGGCTCATTAGTGATGAACCCTCCCAGCGGTTTCGCCAGTTTAATCTACCATACCGCTCTATTATGGTATTTTCTGTTCTGGTTTTATATCGAATACTGAAGAGAAACTCTTCTTGGAAAAAAGTATTGTAAACAAACTATATGGGAGTAAACAAGAATTAAAGAAAGTAGAAATACAAATAATTATAAATTTATAAACATGCTGAAGATCAACTCTTGGAAAAAGTATTGTAAACAAACTATATGGGAGTAAACAAGAATTAAAGAAAGTAGAAATACAAATAATTATAAATTTATAAACATGCTGAAGATCAACTCTTGGAAAAAGTATTGTAAACAAACTATATGGGAGTAAACAAGAATTAAAGAAAGTAGAAATACAAATAATTATAAATTTATAAACACGCTGAAGATCAACTCTTGGAAAATGTATTTTAAACAAACTATATGGGAGTAAACAAGAATTAAAGAAAGTAGATATACAAATAATTATAAATTTATAAACATGATGAAGATCAACTCTTGGAAAAGGTATTCTAAACAAACTATGGACATAAGCTTCGATTTTTACTGTTCTCAAAGCATAAGTCCATAGGTTGTTCAAAATAAAATTTTCAAGTGTTAATCTTCAGTATCAGTATAAAAACAAAACAGCACAAAATACAATAATAGAGCGGTATGATAGATTAAATTGGCGAAACCGCTGGGAGGGTTCATCAATGATGAGCCAGGCCCTTACATTATTTTCATCATTGCAGTAAGAGCAGTAAACAATTATTTTATTCATAAGAATCAGACACGCCATAAATAGTTAACATTTTCAATAACAGATGGCGCACTAATGCATATTGTTTAAAACTTATCATGCGCAATGGTGACTAAAATTCAAAAAAGGGATTTAAAATCCTCAATCATTTTGCAGTATAAAGTAAGTAAAAATATCTTATATATATTATTGTTGAGATAGGAAAATTAATAAGCTTTTTAAATAAATTTTGTCTATATACATTATATTGCCTATATATTTAAAGAGACAAAGGTCGCCTCTCCCGTCAAAATAGACGTCAAAACTAGACACCATCTATTGACCGTCTCCGCAACTAGCGGCCTCGGGTCGGTGACAAACCCACAACACCGACCCGAGGCCGCTAGTTGCGGAGACGGTCAATAGATGGCGTCTAGTTTTGATGTCTATTTTGACGGGAGAGACAACCTTTGTCTATTTAGATCAATATCCTCCCGGCATAATTTCCATCTAGAGTATATATATTGTAACAAAGTATTTATTATTTTATTAACACAGTATCTATGTTTATATTTTGCTACTCTGTAAACTTCCCTCTTTGCTTATCTTTTGTTCATCATTCATAGTTTGTTCTTGTCTTAAATAAATTGCTGTGTCATCTTCAAGTTTGTCTTTCCTAATTTTCCATGTGGCAATATATTGTATGAAGTTGTGAAAACCCTTTTGAATAACAATACATTAAAACAACTTTAAATCACTACTTAATTAAGCTGGTAAAATCTTTGAGAATTAAATACCTGGCTTGAGGCGTAGAGAAAATTAATATATATATATATATATGACATAATAAAAATATGATTTTTATTATTCATTATATAATTAAAATTCTAGAACAAAATAATTACATAACCATAATATTTATTAAAATTGTTTTCCTAATATAACTGAAATTATAACATAAATAATAAAATTAAAAATAAGAACTAAACACAGGGTTAATTTTTAAAATGTAAAGGAATGCCAAACAAAAAGAATATAACCTAATTTGCTTTTTTTTTTAAATAATAATAATAACGTTGTTGATTGTCTATGTATGTAAAACTGTTTGCTTTGACAAATAATCAAAATAAATATAATTTAGGACATAAAAGGTTATTATTCATTTTTTTCTTTTTATCCACGACTGCATGAAAGGTAACGTATCTAGAATATACGTTTTTTTATGACATATATATATGCCGTATTCACATGTCTACAAAAAGGTCTGGCCAAAGTAAAACAACAATATAATGTAAAGCTGGGCTATTTGGCGGTTGATTTACAGAGTTTGTACAATATGTTTTTATAAATATATATATATTTTCATAACATATTTAATAAAATGCAGCGTTAAAAATAAATTAGTACTAATTATCAGCGATGGATAACTCCAAGGTTTAAAATAATGGCATAAATATATAGGAGACGTGTGTACAAGATCATAATGAAGTTTCACAGGACGACGGACATCAATAGTGGACAAGAAATCGAACAGAAAGAAGTTCCAGCAGAAAGGATGTTCCGAGTGTAATTCTGTCATTTGTCCTGTTTGAAGCTGGTTGAATGGAGTCCCCACTTGTAACTGATTCTTCTCCTTGTTCAACTTTCTGAATGGAACAGCACAATTGCTTTATTAACACATCTATATTTTATTGTATATATTTTTATTGTTCTTAAATCTTATGTTCATTGTTTTCTTAAAACCCTTAATTAAGATAATTCCTCTAAAATCTATAACAGCACAATAATAGAGCGGTATGATAAACTAAACTGGCGAAACCACTGGAAGGGTTGACGACTGATATTTTACCGTCGCGATAAAGAATTTCAAAGAAATATTTTGTTTTTCTTATGTGGAGACACGGTATTATTTGATTTTTAAAGAAAAATAGAATGAAAACAAATATATAATATATGTTTTACAATCAATTATACTTAAACCAATTAAGAATTATTTTAAAAAGTCAGATAAAAGTACACCTATCCCCCGATTTACACGGTAGATACGTTTCTGAGAAAAACGTGTAAATCGAGGGATAGGTGTATATTAAACTGTCAAATTTGAATAGGTGTTCGCCCCCTCATGAATCAGAGCCTCCCAATATTCTTTTCAACATAGGTAGTATAGAGTAGAATATCGCATTTTAGTATAGTGCGATAAAAACAAACAAAAAAAAAAACTTATTTGGAAAACCGTGTAAAACAAGTACCGTGTAAATCGGGGGATAGGTGTATTAACAAAATCTATTTAATTTGATGTAAGAGACTTTACTAGATATTAGTCCTTTCTTGGATCAGTACAGATAATACCGTTATACTATGTCTGTGGTCTTGAAATGTAACCTATTTTTGACCCTTATTTCTGAACTAAAACAATTTTATCGTAAAGATAGAGGCTGCCTGGCCGGCATTCATATTTCTATGACACACACACACACACAAAAGCCTTTATTAAGACACACTGGTCTTATAGAGGATTCTCCCCGAGATTACAAGAGAGATAGGCCTGTAAAAGTGGGGTATATACAGAAGAAGAAAAGAAATATTATGTAAGTATGATATATACAAACACATACATATATACAACATAACAACAAAAGCCCCCATTAAGACCCAAAGTCTATGAAAAATAGACACTTCAGCCAGTTAGAGTTTTTTTTATTTTCTCAACGTTTCGACAAAAATCTTTTGTCTTCGTCAGGAGAAGTAAATAAGAATAAAGCATTTGGCAAGACGTTAAAATTGTTAAAACAAATTTTCTACTGCTCTCTTATTGAAATGTTAAATATTAATTTTAAAAAGAATCATACGTGTCAAAATAGTTTACTTTTCTTGTACCAGATGGCGCGCTATGGCATCATTATTATTGTTATTGTTTGAAGAGAATTGCTCGAAGCAAATATTTGAAAGTAATTCTACTGTTCCTAAAAGCTTATGTCCATAGTTTACTTAAATACCATTTCTAAGATTCTACCCTTCAGTGTAACATATAAAAGCAGAATGATCCAATACAGTATTAGAACTCTAAAGAAGCGGTCTGGTAGATTAAAAATTGTCGAAACCGCTGGGAGGGTTCACCACTGATGAGCCAAGCCCTCCCAATATTTTTTCATCGCAGTAAGGACAGTATAAGTTTGATTTATTTGTGAAAAAAAAAACTTTCTCCTCTTAATATCTTCATTTGTTACTATGTCTGTAGTCTTGAAATGCTGGGTGCACTTGAGTAAAAGATGAGTAGAATCTTGAACCTTACATCTTACGTGTCATGTTACTCTTGGAAAAAAAAACTTTCTCACTGGACACTTATCCCCCGATTTACACGGTAGTTGTTTTACACGTTTTCGCTTTTACACGGTTTTCCAAATAAGTTTTTTTTTTGTTTTTATCGCACTATAATAAATGCTACTGTGATTGAACACATGCGCTGTGTACACATCTCACGAGGAATCCCGAGCCTATGTGCTGACTACATATTTTAACCTGTCAATGCATTTTATTTTTATTTCTGTGTACACCTATCCCCCGATTTACACGTTTTTCTCAGGAACGTATCTACCGTGTAAATCGGGGGATAGGTGTATTATTTTGATTATTTTTGAAAAATGATTATTTTATTTGTTGTTAAATTAAAAGCAAATAATACCGTACATAAGAAAAACAAAATATTTCTTTCAATGAAATAAATTGTAAGATCCAAACAGTTTAGTGGAAAGTTTTAAAATTTATTTCCCATTAAAAGGCGGTATTTAGACAGCGTGGCCGAACAAATATTTGGTTTGGCTTCGGAAATTAAATTTTGAAGTGGTGACTTTTACTCGGTGGTTTTTATTTGCGAATATTAATTTTTGCGAATATTTTGTGTTGAAATAGACAATGAAAACATTCCGAGGACATTTCCTTTTACCCATTTGGTTATTTACGTTCTCTTTAAGTTAGGGATAAATGGATTAAGTAAGTGTACCACAATTTCGAAATGGAATATTCACAGAAAAATATGGGTATATAGTTTAATAAAATATCGTTTATTTAAAATATAGAAACGATCTGTCAAAAGATTAGTTATAAAAACAATTCGCCATATGTTTTAATGGCAAAAGTAGTGAAAAGCAAACCCACAATACATTAGCTTTTGACAAATTCTGGAAAACAACACAGACAATAGTCACAACACAGATGATGGATCCAACTTGAAGAAAGGTCAATCCCCACTTTCTCTAGATAACTGTTATGTTTGTATCTGGGAGAATACTGTATGGGACGAGGGTCCTTAATAAAGGCTTTTGTTGTTGTTATTTGAAATATAAATTGATGAGTTATTTTGCACTTATTCCAAGTATGTATGGTGCAAATCACAATGATGCATAGAAATTTGCGACTTATTTTACTATAAGTAAAAAAATAATTCATAAGGATTTTAAATTATTTAAATAATAATAATAATAATAAAAACTTCCCACTGTCCGTACAGCGATAATAAAATGTCAAAAAGGCCTGGCTCATCGATGGTGAACCCATCCGGCGGTTTCGCCAACACGTAACTGGCGAATCGCTATAGGAGATTATATATATATATATTAAAAATAAAGAAGGCATTTCCTGACCACGAGCACATGTGCTTTTTAGATGGCAAAGCGCCATCTAGTGGAGCAAAAATAAAATGGGCGTTTATTTAACTTGCTCCGTGATATTTGGCCAACCCAATTTTTTGATAATAAATAAAAGCCATCCACGAACGCGTTTCGCGCTATTGGCACTCGTCAGCGTGGAGTAGGCTGTAGCTACTGCGACCAAAAAGATTTTTGGTCCCAGTGGCTTTCCGAATAATGTAAAAATATATAATTATATATATATAATTATCATTATATATACATCATATAATTATACATATCATTGCAGTAAGGTCTGTAGAGATAATATTTGATGATATTTAAAAGAAACGCATTGCCAGTAAATTTATTTTGTGTAAAATTATTTAATATTATTTACCAATAAACAAAACAAACCTCTTATGTTTTAACTTCACTAACATACTATAGATATATCTAAATCTAAAATATATATTAATACTCTGAATTATATCAAATTTAAAATTAGCTTGCTATTCCATTGCTGACCCAATGCCTAACAAATATTTAATATTTAAAAATTTTGGCTAATAATTTATTATTACCCATTCAATTTCCCCTTAAATATTTTAAAACATTAAAAATAAAAATGACATATCCTGACCAGGAGCACATGTGTTTTTCAGAAGGCGCTCGCCATCTGGTTATTTTTAATATCAACACTGACCTTTTTATTATTTATATTGTTTTTTTTTTCACATTTTAAAAGATAACTGTCGTAGCTGTCGTGGTCGAATGCAAGGGCTTAGCCGTTGTGCATGTAAGCTTTGAAAAATAACTTGTTCCACACTCGTGAGCGCGCGCGCACGCGGCGTGCCGTAACATTCGCCCGCGCGCGCGCTGGCTCCCACGTTTATTTTGTACAGATTTATAGATGGAATAATTTGTATTTACATTTTAACATTTTAATTATGGCGAAAATAAATTATACATATTGGGCATTAGGCAAATTATGACATATATATAATATGTGGTAATATATATATATATATATATTGTATCTGTACTTCTTTCGCACATAAAATGGGATCTATTTTTCATTATATAAATATATAAAAGGTTTTAATAATTAAATAATTGCACTTTTCTATAAAAACACTTCTCAAATATGTATTAATTAGCAAAATAATTCCGTTTCATAAATATTTTCCAGAATTAAAACTATAAAATCAAAATTTTATTATTATCAACATTTTATTATTATTTTTTATAGCAGAAGAAAAAAAAGTGAGAGACAAAAAAAAAAAAAAGAAACCGAGAACGTGATAGCTAACGGAAACCAACAAAGCAACAAAGAAATGGGATGACTAAAATAAAAGTTAAGGTTTTCAAGAAGATTATAAAATATATGCAAATATATTCACACAAAAATTCCACAGATTAGAATAGCCGTGTTTTTTTTTCATAGAGAGGCTGGTGAGAAAAAAAGGTACAGAATACCAAGATGATGCCCTCTCCATTTGAATAATTTCATTTTTTTTCTATTGTCAGAAAGAAAAAAAAAGTAGATTTGAAGAAACATTGATGAAGAAAGAATTTTAATTTTACTTTTAAATATTTCAGAAAGAGAATAGTTAAAACAATTACTATATTGTGTACGTGTTTCTAAAAAGGTTTTAAAGTTACAGCGAGATATAAAAAATACGCTATAATGTGTGGATTGTGTGCAATTAAAGAAATTAACTTCTCATTAAATTAACGTTAATTAATACAGAACCCCCCCCCCCTCAATATTGTAAACCATTTTTAAAATGACCACTTCCCTGAAAGAACACTTTTTATGAAATATCAAAATTACTTTTCTTATTCAACCATTAAATAAAATAACTATTTAAAAACCTTCATTATAAACCGTGGAAATGTAATTGCTAAATTGGATTCGCGTTAAATGTTCAACAATCGCTAAATCGGGGTTGGTTAAATTTTTAACAATTGCTAAACCGGGGTTGGTTAAAATTTTTACAATCGCTAAACTGTGGCTCGGTAAATATTTTACAATCGCTAAACCGGGGCTTGTTAAAGGTTTAACAATCTTCAAACCGGGGTTGGTTAAATTTTTAACAATCGCTAAACCGGGGCTCGGTAAATGTTTAACAATCGCTAAACCGGGATTTGTTAAATGTTTAACAATCGCTAAACCGGGTTACGTTAAATTTTTAGCAATCCCTAAACCGTGGCTCGTTAAATATCTAACAATCGCTAAATCGGGGTTTGTTAAATGTTTAACAATTGCTAAACGGAGCTTAATTAAGTGTTTAACAATCGCTAAATCGGGGTTAGTTACATTGAGTAAACCGTTAAATCGTGGAGATATCGATAAATAAAAGAAATCATTAAATCGAGGAAATCGTTAATTCGGGGATCTCTGTAAATAGAAGATATAGGTCTATGAATAATTTTACAGACTGGCTTTTTATATAGATTATATAAACTCTCATAGGAAAACACATTAATCACAATATTCTAAAAAAAAGCCAGATAGAATTACGTTAAACAACACAAAATTCGGCTGAGCTTGCGTATCCCTAAATAGATAATAATCCCTTTTGGCAAAGGGGAGCTCAGCAAAGAATCGACCAATCAGAGAGAGACGCTCTCATGACGTCACTCAATCGATAATTGCGTTTTGAAGGCCGGTATATACTCTGTGGTATATATATTTAATGATGATAGATGCATTAAACTTTTCTTTTTTTAGATCACAGATTAATAAAGTTCTATAGTATTCCACAAACGCTCGAAAATTTTTATGAATTTTTCCATTAAGCAATCAGTAAAAAAAGGAACGACCATAAATAAATTGCAGCCGATATTTAAATCTATTTTAAAATCGAATGAATAAAAACGCAATAATGTTTTCTTTTTTTATTAAATTGAAAATATGTTTTAGTAATGATTCTGTGATAATAAATAATAGTAATTTTGAAAAATATTTTTAGCTTTAAATATGTATAGACTCACGTATTAGCTATTTAAATGTTTTGAATTTTTTTTTAGAAATTGAATTTTCGCTCTTAACTTTTGTAATCATATTTGAAACATTTTAAATAATTGAAATTTTTTTATTTCTCTTTTTATCCATTGTTCGGCTGGGTTTATAGGCAATGACAACAGCTTCTCTCCATTTTGTTCAGTTATTAACCAATTGTTCTATTTGGGAATATGACCAATCACATTGATGATAATATTAATTTTAAAAGACATATACTCGATCAAAATATCATTTATTTTACCAATATTTCAGTTGGCTGAACGCCAACCCCTTTATCAAGGTATTATAATACCTTGAAAAAGGTTGGCGCTCAGCCAACTGAAATATTGGTAAAATAAATGTTATTTTGATCCAATATATGCCTTTTTAATTAAACATTTATTTATGGATTGCTTTATTTTCCAAATTGATGATATTGCCACGTGGAAAATTAGGGAAGACAAAAACTTCAGGAGGAAACAACAATTTATTTCAGGGAAGGACAAACTATGAATTGTAAACAAAAGATAAACCACGAGGGAAATTTACAGAGTCGCAAGATATAAACATAAAAAAATGACCACTCTGTTAATAAAAATAATAAAATTAATAAATACTATGTTACAATTTTGTTTAAATATTTGGATTCTGCTCCTTCCTCTTCTTATTTAAGACATTACATATTCATAAACATCGCAAAATAAACATTTACAATGTTAATAATTATTAAAAACACGGCTTCCGAGGATAAATTTCTTGCCCTATTTACATATTGTCTCAAGCTTTCGGGTTTATAAACCTTCTACAGGAATATATATGTCATAATTTGTATATAATTGTATGCACCCCCGACCCACTATGCATGTACAATGTATGATTTTCAAAGATTTAATAAAGAATAAGGTAACTGGAGGAAAGAAAGTAGCAGCAAGACATAGGAAGTAGGCTTAAAGCGGACACCACTATTAATAATTTGTACAGTCAACACTTCCTGACAGGGCCGGACGTATCTGGTGACCGCAGAAGTTATAAAAGTTGAGAGACGCCCAATATTTCCGGAGCAGGACCGGACGTATTTGATAACCGCGGAAGTTATAAGAGTCGAGCTAACACACAATACTTCCTGACCAGGCCGGACGTATCTTCCACCAAAGAAAGCCGCAGGGCCAATTAGGAAGCAATAACTAAGTAGGTCAACCAATAGAAAAACGGGCACGTTCCATCCCTCGACCAATGGGAAAGAAGCTAAGTCTTGGTGTTAAATCGAGAAGCAAGAATTGTCAGTGGCTCCTTCGCTCCCAACAAGGTAACATCTGCTCTCGAGACCTCCCCGCTCATCCCATAGCTAAGTCAATTACCGCCATGTGATAAGATAATTAACAATCAAAACCCGCTCCGCTCTTCTCAAGCTTTCTTTCCTCCAACCCAGTTGCCTTTTATTTTCAAACCCCATTGCGTACCCTGATTATTCCTAACTGTATGCTTCAACTTCCACTCAAACGACTGCGTTTCAATCAAATCTCACCATTCTCATCGAACAACAAGAAATTCCGCAACGATATTGTTACATATATATGTCATACACTCCTGTAAAAGGTTTATAAAACCCGAAAGCTTGATAAAATATGTAAATAGGGCAAGAAACTGATCCTCAGAAGCCGTGTTTTATTTTTATTATTGTTTATATTTTAGAGTATTTTATTTTATTTAGAATGTAGAACTCTTATAAAAAAAGTGTCAAGTTTCATTTTTTGTAACTCACAAGAGACCAATAAAAATAAACATTTTAAAATGTCTTATTTATTTGATAAAGGATATCCTTTAACACATATTAAATTTTAAATTGAAAATAAATTTGATATTTTCTGTTTGTTTTTGAATGATTTTTAAACAATCAGACTGTATTAAGAAGACTTGGGAGAGCCTGGCTCATCATTGGCAGACCTCCCAATCTGTTCCCCATATATTATTGCCTATCAAAGGTAAGCCAACAGAAGACTCTCCAGTGATTATTTCTGTGTCTGGTTAAAAGTTCTCTTAATGAACTGAGGGTAGCAGCTCTGTTTAGATGGTTTACCCATAGTTGGTTCTCCCAGGTATTTTATAATTTCATCCCTTCTTTTAAGCAGGCTGAGAATTTGCCAGGGTTAATTCTGGATTTGTAATTGGTGTTATATAAATGTACCAAATAAAGATACATATTCCTTTAAATATGCATTAGAACCCAATGCATTACTTTTATCACACAGGAAAAAAACTGACTAGCTGTAATAAGGAATAAGCCACAATACCAGTGTTGGAAAATTCAGACAAAAAGCCAACAACCAGTATACCATGGTTTCAGGCTATGGCCCTCATCAGTACAGGGACGGCTTCGATTTCATAACATCCTACGAGAGAGGTTATAAAATTGGTCAAATTTCCCAAAAAGGTGTTTAAGATGGCGAAGTGGAAAGGGCTGATTCTCAGGCTAGAATACAATATAGAGTTACGGGAAGATGGTATTTATGTACCAAAAGAGGAGTTTCTCCCTTTTATTTTATACTAGCCGAATGACCCGGGCAACGCCCGTGTTTTACCCGATTGAATGTTTTTATTCAAATACTATTTGTTACAATTATAAATTGGCGCTTTAAATAATTGCATATGTTAGTTAATAACTATAGCCTATGTGCTTTATCTGTCTATGTACTGTTGGCTTCCGTGGGCGTCTCTTACTAGGAAAAAGAAAGAGAGGATTCAATTTGGTTATTATCTAATATATGCATTTATTTAGGGAGCGACCCGCTCCAACACAATAGTTACAAAGACGAAATAGCGAGTGGGGGGGGGCAAAGGTGGCGTGACCGTAGCCAACCAATAGGAGGGCGCCATTCCAAAAAAAAAAAAAAGCAAACGGTGACAGAGATGAAAACTGATGACTGATTGATTAGGAGATGAGGAATGACGCGCTCGTAACTGTATATAGAATTATATACTAGACGGGTGACCCGGGCTTCGCCCCGGGATTGACCCGTGTGCACATCTACCCGAGTGATATATATTTAGATAAGATATTTTTAAATAATTGTTTGTTATTAGCATTATCTATTTGTTTGCATCAGCATAATTTAATCTAATATTTGATAGAGGGCGCTGTTCGTGAGCTAAGTAGAATAATTTGAATATATAGTTTTAATAATTGATTTATATATATTTTTAAAATAGCCTATCGTCTTCCCCGTATTTTTAACCTAGGTATGGGAATTTTGGTTTGAATTAGTGAACTACTGCGAATTTGTATACCGGACATACAAACAAACAAACATACAAACATTGATTTTTATATATATAAAGATATACGAAGTGAGATTGTTGTAAGTGTATTTTAATGGAATTACGGTCATATAAATATAGTATAAATATAAAACAATATTTTGGTAAATGAACTATCTAGATATTTCATTTCTAATTAAGATAACTTACAACAGATATAGTAAATGGGAAACCCCACTCTCCTAAAAACATACATAATAATGGTCTCTATACTGGAGGTATATGTCATTATCCAGTATGAATAGCCTATATGTCAATAGGTTCCCTATGTACCATAATAATGAATACCTTATGATGAGAAACTCATTTCCAGAAACCTCTGTTGCATTATTTTAATGTATATCCAGAAGATTCACATATCTATTGTATTTGCATATACTATATAAGTCAAATAATCCAATTTGGTTGACCTTCGGCACTTTAGAAACCTGGTTTTTGTTTATTTTCTCTGTATACAATTATGTCTTCTACAAGGTATAGAGTGTAAATGTGATAATCCTGTATAATTTTTTAATCGATAAATATATATTCAGTAGTTATTAGTAAAAACACACACAATAGTAGAATAGCATGGGGATTAATTTGGCTTTGATTGCTATAAAGGTTCACTACCGTTGATGTTTTGTGCTTGTTATTAAAGTTTAAAACATGTTTAAACTTTATATATTTTATTCAATGAAGATCAAAATTACATAAACATCACAATTAATTATATATCATAACTATATAATATTAAGCCATCCATATTTTAGTTTTATTTTTGTCACCCAGCCCAATATTTTTATTTTCACAGACAAAATTATGTTATTATATATTAATATATTACTATATTAATTTATAAATGAAATATTATGCAAAACAATTAGATACATCATATGAGTCATAAATGCGTTTCATAACAATGTAGGTTCAGTAAGGCTTGTCTCAAGGTAGTTTTAAATAATAATTATTTAGATTGTAAAAAATGGCTATTATTATATTACGATAACAATGTGTTAATGTTCAATTAACTGTTAACTCATCCGATTCTTGAATTAAAAAAAAAAGATGAAATATATTCATTTGAAAATTATATTTTATGTGAAAAATAGCTTTATATATATGTGAAAAATAATAAAAACCTTTTTGTGTATATATTAAAATTTTACAATTTATAAGAATAAAAGTATAATATTAATATAGTGAATTAAATTTATTTTTTGTGCCTCAAGAATTTAATAATAGAGGCAATTTAAATTTTTCTTTTTTTCTCATTTGAGGATATTAAACAACTTTTTAATATGAATATATTATAAATTTATATTCAAGAAAATATATTAAATTTGTGGCGAATTTAATTTTAATTTAGTTAATTAAAAAATGGGAGAAAAAACGATTTGATTAACTTTAAAAATCATATAAAAATAGAAAATTTTATAAATTTAGCTTTCGCTTCACATTTTTATTTTAGTGTGTAATGAATAAAAATACTTATTAAATACAATGTACCGAATAAAAACTCTATTTAAAATAAAACTTAAAATTTGATTAATTATGGAATTAAAATGTAATAAAAGAAAACTAAAATGTAATTAAAACTTGATTTTTCTATATTTTCAAATGTCTAATAATTCCAATTTGTAAATATATTTTAGCCCTCTAGACTACAATAAGTTATGATATAATAAACTATAAATATATGTTTATGTGTATCAAAATTTTCCTAAAGAAATTTTTAAAAATTAACGAAATCAATAAAAAAAAAAAACTATAAACGAACATCGCTTTATTAAAACAGACGAACGTGAGAAAGCGCGCGCCAATGAGAGGGATGTAAAAAGTCCGGCAACGCTGTCAGTTCAGCACCAGGTGGCAGCAGAGTCGGAGGTGAGTTTGTTATGTCCCTTAAACATCTTCTAGCTAGTTTGGATAGAGCGCCTGTGTGGTAGACTTCTTTTTAGTACAAAGTAAGTTCCTTTTTATATACAATAGCTAAAAAATAATGACAATATTTGCTATTAAATACAGCAAGATATATACTAATGAAATCGAACAACAAACTTTGTTTTAAAAGTTAAAATAGCAATTCCTATTCAAAAATGAATTTATAATATAAAACGTTTATAATATTCATTTAAAATATTGTTTAAATGTGTTTTATAAGCTTGCGAAACTTTTTTAAAAAATCGTTTGCATTTATTTATTGTTCTAAATTTTGAAAAAGACAATTACTCTAAATATATATACCAAAGAATATTAAATTTTAGTAGTTTATTAGGCACAAAAAATATTTTTTAATATTGTATTTTTGTATATATGATTTTATTTCTCATATTTATGAGTATTGAAGTCCATTTAGGTAAAATATTTTTATACTAAGAGTCCCAACGCTGTTTTTTCAAACTATTATCAATTTTTTAAAATACAAGTTTCAAATTTTCCCATTATTTTCGTTAGATTTTATCCCAGATATATATTTTTGAATATAAATTCAATAACCACCGAACAAAAAACGTGTTTACTATTTCTAAATAAATATACCTATATAAAATAATTAAAATCAAAACATATTTTGTGAGATTTAAAATAAAAAACATTGTTTATTAAAGAAATTGAACAAATGACATAATTTTAAATTTGTGTATGTAATTAATCTTTAAATTATCACACGAGAAAAGCGGATTATACAAATATTGTTCATTTATAAAAATTATATCTGTAAAGTATATTTTAAAAATTTTAAAACATCTAATATATATATATATTATAAAGTCAAGTTTTTAATTTGAAAATTTAAAATTGCAAATGGCCATTTTAAAATTGTGCCACGCATATTTGAATATTATGGAAATTTTATCAGTTGAAAAAAAAATAATTTTATAAAAGTTATTTGCATATTTACAAAATATACGAGATATATACACACACACACCAAAGGAGGCAAGCTAACATATATAATATATTAATAACTTTATTTATGTAAACATTTTAACACAAAGGTATATATATTTATTCATGGATTGCTCTATTTTCAAAAATATATATACAATTAACCTGTCTATAGCACCCCCTCTTGGGACTCAACAAAAAAGGGTGCTATAGAGAGGGAGGCGCTATAGGACAGGTTTAACTGTATATTTATAAATGAAATTAACATTTTACAC
>CP092864.1:6476797-6500471 GCA_030710605.1 Cordylochernes scorpioides | reverse complement strand
GAAATATTTTTCTCTTAACCACGAAAAAATAAACCTTTTGAAGGTACAATGAACATTTCCTAAACATTTTAGACATTATAAAACAAGAAATAACACTCAGGTACCAAGACAAAATACCTAGTAGTGTCATCTATAGTGTTATATAGATATCTAAAAACTTTTCACAATATAAGTTATGAAATAAATAAATTTATTGCGTAAATTAAGAAAAAGGCATCTCCTTATCGTGCAACTGAAAGTTTCAATCTTTCAGTTGCACGATAAGGAGATGCCTTTTTCTTAATTTATGCACCTTATCCCAGTACAATATCACATTTGTATTATTTTTTCACATTCTTATTGCGTAAAGTTTTTAGATATTTTTATAAAAGTTTATCGCTCCAATTTCTTATATTTGAATATAAATCTAGTGTTGAAATATTCCGTCATATATGCAATGGACCAATACTCTAGGTAAAACTGAAGCTATAAGAATGTGTGACCAGATAGATAAGATAAAATATAAACCATAGGAGAGAAAATGGCGCAGAGAATTGGATTCCTCCAATAAAAAAAATCATAAATTTCTGGGGTAAAGAATGAAGATGAATTAACCTAACATTAGGGAAATTCTGGGCCGTCTCCGATTTCCTATCTGAAATATTTGATGGTAGAAACTTTGGGGAATTTACTTAGAAACCATCGTGAGGGTTATTCTGGGGAGATTGGCTTCTGGTTCGATTCCTCTTATTATATATGATAGTGGATGTTTACAATTGGGACTTGGTGGATGAGTGGTGCAAACCATCGCTTTCGATAGCAAGGACTCAGGTTCGAATCCCGCATCGGGCACTTTTTTTTTTATGAAATAAAATGGTCTCAAATGCCCACCGATTTTTGCAAAAGTCCAAACTCACTAGTGAGTTTTCTTATTCTTTCTTATCTCCACTCAATCACATTAAGGTATCAAGCTTGTAAAGTCTGCGCAACGGCCGATGCAGCATAGTGGGGAGATTTGACAACCATCATGATTGGGTGAAGTAAAATGCGTCTGCCTTTGTTACATTAAGACTGGGAGCACTATCACCAGTGAGTACAAGTAACCAAACGGGGTTCTAGCACACTTGTAAGTGAAAAAGTCGAACTGCATTTTATATGTATAGACATGTGGCGTTCTTGCACTAAAAACAGTCTCTAAATACCTACCATGATTATCATGGCCTACATCAGTATTTAGAATTATTATTATAACTAGCGGATGTACCCGGCTTCGCCCGGGTTTTACCCGAGTAAAGGTTTGTATAACGAACATTTGTTAAAACAATTCTCTATAAACATATAAAAAAAAAAAAGATATATTTTGATAATTTGAAACTCGTAAATTTGAATCTCTCGATAAAGTGATCATTTTTTCCCGGTCCCTGTGTGCCGTGTCATCCTGAATTTTGTATTTCCAAATTTTCTACATTACAAAATAATCGTTTTATCTAGTGAACATTTTTTCCCGGTCCCTTAAAAATACTCGATAAGTTGATTTCGATAATTTGAAACTCGTAAATTTAAATCTCTCGATAAAGTGATCATTTTTTCCGGTTTTACCCGAGTAAAGGTTTGTCTAACGAATATTTGTTAAAACAATTCTCTATAAACATATAAAAAAATAATAGATATATTTTGATAATTTGAAAATCGTAAATTTGAATCTCTCGATAAAATGATCATTTTTTCCCGGTCCCTGTGTGCCGTGTCATCCTGAATTTTGTATTTCCTAATTTTCTACATTACAAAATAATCGTTTTATCTAGTGAACATTTTTTCCCGGTCCCTTGAAAAATACTCGATAAGTTGAATAAAATCATTATCGTTTATGGAAGATGGACGTAGTTCCCGGAGGTCACCCGCGAGGCTTTTTTCTTGTCTACTTGGCACAGCTGTGTCACCAACTCTGCTCCCGCGCGCCAGGACCTCTTGATCCCTCTGATTGGTCGGTGGGAACTTGGACTGTCCAACCGGCCGGCGGCCGGGGAGGGAGGGGGGTGGGGGGGGGGGCAGACCTAAGCCTATCTCCGTCGCAAGGTGGCGCTGCTTGCGAGTTAAAGCTACAAATCTGCAAATAACTCTAAGGATATTAAAGATATTCAAGAAATTATTTTTCGAAAACCTTTCCGGGGATATGCCTAATAATATCCCAAAATTTCACGGCGATTGGATCTACGGGTTTTGAATCTATAGAGTACACACACACAGACATTCATTTATATATATATATATATAGAATATATATATATATATATAAAATTGAATGTCTGTCTGTTTGTCTGTTTGTCTGTGGTCTGTGTGTACTCTATAGATTCAAAAACCGTACATCCAATCGCCGTGAAATTTTGGGATATTATTAGGCATATCCCCGGAAAGGTTTACGAAGAATAATATCTTGAATATCTTTAATATCCTTAGAGTTATTTGCAGATTTGTAGCTTTAACTCGCAAGCAGCGCAACCTTGCGACGAGAATGGATTCATCCGGCCGGCGGCAGTCCAAGGACAAGTTCAAGGACAGTCCAAGTACCCACCGACCAATCAGGGCAGAATTGGTGACACAGCTGTGCCAAGTAGACAAGAAAAAAAGCCTCGCGGGAGCTTGCCCAAGATGACCTCCGGGAACTTAATCCATCTTCCATAAACGACCATGAATTTATTCAACCTTATCGAGTATTTTTCAAGGGACCGGGAAAAAATGTTCACTAGATAAAACGATGATTTTGTAATGTAGAAAATTAGGAAAGACAAAATTCAGAATGACACGGCACACAGGGACCGGGAAAAAATGATCACTTTATCGAGAGATTCAAATTTACGAGTTTCAAATTATCAAAATATATCTATTTCTTTTTATAAGTTTATAGAGAATTGTTTTAACAAATGTTCGTTAGACAAACCTTTACTCGGGTACCGATTATATTATATATATATATATGAATGTATGTGTGTCCTTTATGCCTGACCAAACCACTAATTGGAACGCCATGAAACTTTGGGGAATTATTTAATATAATACTGAGAAGGTTTCTGAAAAATAATTTCTTGAATATCTTGAATATCCTTAGAGTTATTTGCAGATTTGTAGATTTAACTCGCAAGCAGCGCCCCCATTGCGACGATGTAACAAGTTTTTTTATCTATAAGTTTTATTACCACTAAGTTTATTATCTTAAAGATTATTTATCAAAAGTAAGATTAGTTAGTAGTAAGTTAGTTATCGAGTATTTTTCAAGGGACCGGGAAAAAATATTCACTAGATAAAACGATGATTTTGTAATGTAGAAAATTAGGAAAGACAAAATTCAGGATGACACGGCAATTTATTTGAGACAAGAATAATGATATAATTCCAAGGTAAGATACTATTCCTTTAACTTCCAATTACTGAGGGAACCAATTAATATTGATTTTATTCAACTTATCGAGTATTTTTCAAGGGACCGGGAAAAAATGTTCACTTTATCGAAAGATTCAAATTTACGAGTTTCAATTTATCAAAATATATCTTTCTTTTTTTTATATAAGTTTATAGAGAATTGTTTTAACAAATGTTCGTTAGACAAACCTTTACTCGGGTAAAACCCGGGCGAAGCCGGGTACATCCGCTAGTAGATTATAAAACAAATGGGTGAGATATACAGTTATCTGTAGAGAGAGATTTTGAAAATATTTTCTAAAAATTGAATATAATTCTAACGCCAATTTATGTTTTTTTTATCCTTTGTATCATTATACAATGTCATGGAGATTATTTACATATATCTTGTGCCATTATATATATATATATAATCTAATATATATAATCTAAAAACTCAAATATTTCTATATTTAAAAAATATATATATTTTATTTTTATTCATTGAAATTTCTACTTTTTGTTATAATCGTTTTTAGAATGACTTTCAGTTTTGTTGTAAATATGCGTACTTAACATATCTATCTTTTTAAATCACTAATATAGGATTAACTTTATAAATTCTATATAATTGTGAAAATAACTAATGTGTAATATTTCTTAAAGTAATTGAAAATAAAAGCTACTTGATGGTAAATAATTATCTTTTTTTAAAATCACGACTGCACCTTCAACCCTTTATCTTATCGATCCATTGTCTTATCAATCCTTTATCTAACAACAAACAAATTATTCATAACATATATATTGATAATTGAAGCATATCCAATAGAATGTTATGCAAAGATATACATACTTTTATTTTATTGAAATATTGTTTTGATCTTAAAAATGATACACACACAGGTTCGTCTTTCTCTAGAATTCTATTCAATGGATCGCTCATTTTAACTCCAAATATACAATAGAAACTTGCTAATTAGAATTCTCGGGATGATAAATATAATATAAATGCAGGTGTTGGGCAAAATGTAATCATGATTCCATTTTCTATAATTATAATTACAGGTAATTATGAGATTTGACACAAGGTAAATATGACCAAATCCAAATAAATAATTAGTATGCGACGTTTCGATAACAGCTTTGTTACCATCTTCAGATAAAAGTACAAATTGTGCTTTATCGAGATTATACTTTCAATAATCACAATTACAAGTAATTAATAAGGTACAATTAGTGTATTATAGATTTAAAAACAAAATACAGTTAAACCTGTCTATAGCGCCTCGTCTTGGGACTCACCGAAATAGGGTGCTATAGAGAGGGGGTGCTATAGATAGGTCACTTTTAATGCAAAATGTTTACATTCTAATGTTTAAAATCGGGTGCAATAGAGAGGAAGGCGTTATTTAGACGGTGCGCTATAGACAGGTTTAACTGTATATATATATATATATATATATAAGACACTAAACAAAATTATTAAATTTATTATTATACGTGCATGCTATTTATTAATTTAGATTTGGTCTTATTTTATATACATTTGTGTTTCCAATATATAATATATATAATATCCTTTCATAGATCCAGAGGTACGTCTTTTTTAAATAAAAACCTTTAAAATGTATATTTTTTTACTATTTTGTTTTTATCTTGTTTTTGTTGATGAAATTCGCTCGAGAAACGTGCATAAAAAACACGAGAATGGATGAAATAGTGATGACACCACTGAGATCTTCTATCAGATCAATTGGTTCTTAAACATTTTCACAGAATTGTTCCAATAATAGGAAGTAGAACGCCAAGGAGGTGTTCCAATTAGCGTTACAGAGTGTGTGCTTCAAATATTGCCAGAAATCTAAAAGCTGACATTGTTTTCTCCGATATTCGGGGCGCAGTTTCCTATCTTTTATTCCAAGACACAAAAGCAAGGAAGATAAGGATGGTTGACACTTTCTGTAAGAGTGACACAGTCTGAATGATAATCCTTATAACTGGACATATCTTGACAAGACAGTTTTTTCCCCAAGACATCTGTGACATCATAGGACCGCGCTAAACATTTTTGTGACTCTTACTTAATGTTTCTTAAAATTATATTAAAAAAAAACACTTACGCGGTGTTTATCTCTCTCTATATAAAAGTCAATGTCTGTCTGTTTCGCGATAAACTCAAAAACTACTGAACCAATTGGTACCAAATTTTGCATGTTGCTTTTTATAAACCCGAGGAAAATTTTCGGCTGCATTTTGATTAGTATTTTTGGCTATTTCTTTTTTTCATTTGAAGAACTTTTTTTTACGCGGACTAATCCGGAATGGAATGAATACCTGAATATGGCCATTTTTTAAAGCATCGGTGGTTCAGTGGTAGAATGCTCGCCTGCCACGCGGGCGGCCCGGGTTCGATTCCCGGCCGGTGCATTTTTTTTTACAATTTTTAAAACTCATTCATATTATATATAATATAAATATATATTATTATATCAACTATATTGATTAAATCAAATACCTAAACACTAATATAATACAATTTTTGCCATCACACATACTTTTTTCCTGTAGTTTATGTGTTACTTCTGTATTGCTATTCTATGGCACTTCTAATATTTATTATTGATATACTTTTAGTATGAAGGAAATTGCACCCAAGGGATTTCTCGGACGAAGCCGGGTCATTCGCCTAGTTTTATATAAATATAAACAAAAATATTCCCTACTGCCCTTATTATTATTAATTTTTAATTATCCCTAGTACACGTTGTAGAGTCCATGATAATCATTATCATGGACTCTACAACGTGTACTAGGGATAATTAAAAAAATAATAATAAGGGCAGTAGGGAATATATTTATATAAAATAAACACCGTGTAAGGTGGATAGAAATTGGCGACTGCTTTTACTGTAAGTGCATCACATGTCTACACATGTGAAAAGCAGTTCGACTTTGCATTTACAAATATGCCAGAGCGCCGTTTGGTTACTTGCACTCGCTGGTGGGGTTGGAATTTTGCAAGAATCGGGAGCCATTGGAGTATTTTTTTTTTATTTAACAAAACGTGCCCAATTCGGGATTCGTTCCCGGGTTGTAGCGGTCGAAAACCAACAGTTTAGACCAACCTTCCACTGACCCCCTTTGCCCTTATTATTCTGGGGGCTACACCTAAAATATAGCTTGTCTAATTATTCATTTATCTAACTTTTCAGGATGGTTGAAGCACGCTCTGGAAAGATACTGGAAATACTGTCAGAAGAGAAAATCAAGGCTGAAGTATCAGCTGAACCGCAACATATAGTGCAACAATTAATTGCGCCATAATGCAATATTATGCAATGATAAAATATAGAGTCCTGGCTCATCAGTAGTGAATCCTCTCAGCGGTTTCGCCAAATAATCTCCAGACCGCTCTACTATTGTATTAGATTATTTTTCTTATATAGCATGTAATTTATATTACGATGCACTAGCGCGCCATCTGTTATGAAAATTAGAAACTATTTTAGACGCGTAAGATTCTTTTTGAAATTAAACAATTTCTACTTACTGCAATTCAACTGGCGAAACCGCTGGGAGGGTTCACCACTGATGAGCCAGGCTCTCCCTTTAATTTTCCATTGCAGTAAGGGCAGTAGAAATTGTTTAATTTCAAAAAGAATCTTACGCGTCTAAAATAGTTTCTAATTTTTATAGTATGTAGTATGTCTAAAGTAAGGGTATTTATCATCAAATTTCATTAATTGACCGAAACATTTCCAAATTTTTTTTCCAAATCCATATTCTTATTTTCCATTGGATTATTCAAATAATAATAATCTGTATATATTTACCATGTGTATATAATCTTTCTCCATTTTTACCCCTTTGTTTATTTCCCACTTTCATAGGTTTCTCCATCTTGTAACCCCAAGGAGAATCCTCTGTAAGACCTGTGTGTCTTAATAAAGGTTTTTGTGTGTGTGTTGTGTGTGTGTGTGTGAATTGACCGAAGCACAAGTAGACCGTATAAAAGAGTTCTTACACTGTTTAAATTAAAGAAATCTAATGTACGGTCGATATCCAGTTTGAAAACAAACATTTTAATCAAGATTCAAAGTTTCTTATTTTAAATTCTTTCACAAAACATTTCAATTAAATATACATCGTAAAGAGAAAACTTGATTAAGTTTTTAGAAATTCTTAACTATTTGTATAATAAGGAATATATTCAGTTTTGACCAAGAAAAACATTATTTTATACAATTTAGAATTATAGTTGACTAAATGAATGGTCCGAGAAACGAACGGGTTTTGTCCGAGTGTACATTTTTACCCGCGAGTATATATAGAATTGATAAGCTTTCTTTATTAAAATCAAATTTTAAATAGAGGCTAACTGAGTACTTTTGCTGGGAGGAAATTGATCTATAAAAATAAAGCTCGTCTCTCCTGGCAAAATAGACGCTAAAACTAAAGCGCCAAATAGATTTGGCCTAGCCCCAACCTACCAGTTAAACACCTCTTTGGAAGACTGTGAAGATTTCATTTGATCCCTTGTGGATCTTTTATGAAATAAAGTCCGCTCTAGACTGACGAGGGCCATTATCCTGAAACCATGGTCTCTAGGTGGACACTTCTCAGTTTGTCAAAGCTGGTGTTGTGGCTTTGTCACCGACCTGAGTCCTCAAGTCGGTATATAGAGTAAGTCAATAGATGGCGCTTATAATCTATTTTTCCGGGAGAGAATCAATCTTTATCTATATATATATGTATATATTCCACTCTTATAATATGTAAATTAGCTCTGATATCACACTAATTTGAATATCACGATGTCAAATCCATGACTATTACTTCGGTCAGACTAACTCGAAAATAGTGTCAAAATTTTATTAAAATCGGTCTCTAATTATGTTGAAATGTTCAAAGATAAAAGTAATATGCAAATTAAAACTGTAATCTGGTTAATTTGCATATCCGGAGTTGAAGCTATATAACTCCTTCCATAATTCTCTCTTCAATTAAAAAGGCATATATTGGATCAAAATATCATTTATTTTACCAATATTTCAGTTGGCTGAACGCCAACCTTTTTCAAGGTGTTATAACATATTAACATATTCTCTCTATATCGTAGTCCATGTTTCAAATGGTCAAATATTGTGGAACCTAATGAGGAAGAACCTCCCAATTTACATATATATAGTGTGTAAAGTTTCTACACTCTACTTCATATCTTCCACTCTAGAAAGGAAAAGAGGAGACCATCAGTCCAATCTAAAAAGACCACACAACTTAAATATAAACAGCCCCAATCTAGAGAGTTTCGCAGGACATGAAGAGAATTAGAAAGATATTACCCATACTAATCTGGTTTAAAGAGATATTTAAAGTTGCTAATAGCTTCTGTCGAGCTAAGTAACAAGATTCGAATCACGGAACGGCGCAGCGTAGAAGAAATTACAACGATGGCAAATTCTTTGTTTGCTGGGAAGAGACTTAGTTTATTGTAATCTTTCTTTTATACGGTTATTCAACTAACTGATATGCAAATTATTATTTATTTACATAATCACCAGTGTTAGGAAACATATTTGCATAATAACAAATAAAAAAGGCAGTGGATCTGCAACAGCTTCCTTATTCTACATATACACTCATGGACAAAACTTGAGGAAGTTGTACCTTTTAGCATGTATGTTTAGAAATTTAGAATACAATTCATATTGGGTATGGTATTGAGTAAAATAATTTAAATTGAAATAAAAAAAAAACTATAAGTTTGCAAATTTTAATGAAAGCCGGACTATCAAAAGTTTGGGAAACTTAAGAATATAAGTGTTCCCCCAAACTTTCGCAACTTTCCAATTTCAGAAAGATGACAAAAATCGCAATTTTCCAGCAAATTTACTTTTAAAGGTTAAATTGGTAAACTTCAGCCGTCCAATCACAGCCCTTTTTGTGTGTGCCAGCTTTTCCTTTTTTTATATAAAATAAATATATTGTTTAGGCTTAGCCATTAAAATGGCGGGAAATCCGTCATAATAACGTCTGACTGGAAAATGCATTCCCTGGTTTACTCTATTCTAAAGAAATAAAACAAAATATTTGCATAATTTCTACCATTAAACATACTTTTGACATCAAAATGCGGCTAAACTTAAAATTACTTCTGGTAAAAAAGTCGGAATTGCATGTTTACCCTCCCAACACTCATGGATAAAACTTTGGGAAGTTGTACCTTTTAAAATGTATATCGGGATTATAACTCTGAAATATATTACAGTGACCTTTATTGAAAACACACGAGATAACCAAGTGTGAACAAAATTCTGTCTCCTTAAAAAAAATAAAAATAAAATAAAAACAGACGTCCGGCGACATCAAATATTTTATACTTCTTTAAGTTTTGTCTATGAGTGTGATAGGATATTTCTGACCATATATTGTATATTAAGAAAATTGATATCGTAATAAAACCCGACTAATGTATGAAACGATGTTAAGGATAAGTACAATATAGTGATTGTATAGTTTCT
The DNA here is from genome assembly GCA_030710605.1 of Cordylochernes scorpioides. Lineage (NCBI taxonomy): Eukaryota > Metazoa > Arthropoda > Arachnida > Pseudoscorpiones > Chernetidae > Cordylochernes > Cordylochernes scorpioides. The sequence goes on along the minus strand of CP092864.1, from coordinate 6,490,572 downwards.
GGTTGAACTATCTGCAAGTCTAATTCCCCTTGTTTCTATGGAATTACAATCTCCTTTTAGGCGTAATAGGATTTAAGACTTACTGGCTTCAGCCATCCTCTTTACATCGTCAGGTGGCGTCTCTTGAGTTGAAACCGCCCTTTGTGGGTTTAATAATTTCTTGAATAACACCGTTACCAATCGTAGAATCAATTCTGTGTTTTTTTTTTAATTTGAAATATTCTTTCAATATCTTTCTCGTTCTTTATTTTGGTATTTTGGAAGAAAAATAATTTGAGAAAATTATACAGTAAAACACCCTTCTGTAAGTTGCTATTTTTGTAAAATCAAAGATAAGATGAACAGAACGTACCTAATCTCCAGTAAGCGACCTCCTTCTGGAGAGACCAGACAATAACTCTGAAAGGTATTACAGTGACCTTTATTGAAGACATACAAGATAATGTATATAGATAATGTACTTAACCTCCATTAAGCGACGTCCTTCTGGAGAGACCAGAAAATAACTCTGAAAGATATTACAGTGACTTTTATTGAAGACATACAAGATAATGTATATAGATAATGTACTTAACCTCCATTAAGCGACGTCCTTCTGGAGAGACCAGACAATAACTCTGAAAGATATTACAGTCACTTTTATTCAAGACATACAAGATAATCAAAAATTAAAACATTTGTTCGCTCCTGACGAGGACAAAATATTTTTGTCGAAACATCGAGATAATAAAAAATGATTTACTGGCCGAAGTGTCTTCAATTTGAAGAACCACTATCAAATAGTAATCCTATTTCCGAGGGAGACATCTGGGGAGAAGCACATACATCGTGAGTGAGCGAGTGAGTGGGGGTCAGTGGCCGCAATGTTGGGGCCACTTTAACGATCAGAAGACCTAATTGGGACCTCCAGATATCGCCATCTTGTTTTCATTACCCTCCTCCAGCCGACCTTTCTTCCCCGTTCTTAGATCAAATACAGCTAGTGGCCTGTAGGTCAGCAGTATTTACCAAAATCGTCTCTTCCACAACCACTTCTTTAACGACTACGCCTCTTTGCCGACCACGGCTATTTACAAACAACACCTCTATAACGACCACACTACTTTATAAACCACGGCATATCACTTTAATGACAACGCTTCTTTAAAGAACACACATCGTCTCTTCAATAACCACACCACTTAAACGCCCACGCCTCTTTACCGACTGCTCCCTGGGCCACCGTTACTGGAGCTGCCAGTCCATCAGGCTCCTCGTCCGGGAGGCCTTCAACACCATCGGGCGACCCCCTGACCTGCAGGCTTGGATCTTCGGGTCCGGCCTTGAGGACGAGGCCCTGACCATCCTCACGTCGGCAAAGTTACGGATCTACCGCCACTTTGTTCAGGTTGGGCTCGGTAAAGTGGAGGACCCGCTCATCGCCTGGAGGAGAACACTCGCGCGCCGAGGATGCCTCCCCTCATCCTCTATTATATAACTTTTTGTACATATTTTAATTTTCCTATTTATTATTATATTATTTTACTATTATAACTCTCTTTGAGTGTAAATATTGACAAGATCTCAATAAAAGTTGTTTTAATTGTCAATTGTCTCTTTACCGACTACGCTTCTATATAAACCACGCCTCTTTAACACGACCACATCACTTTACAAACTATGGCACACCACTTTAACGACAACGCTTCTTTAACGATCACACATATTTAACGACCTCGCCTTTTCAATAACCACGTCACTTTGATTGACAGCGTTTATTGTCTGTCACAAAAAAATACCTCGCCAAATAATTTTCCATCTTTTGAAAATGGCCTCAGTAGGTTGCTGAAAAACGTCAAGGAGAATAAAATTTTTAAAAAGTTGACAGAGTCTTTAATTTGAATTAAAAGCAAAAAATGCATATCATTTTATATAACATAAGCCTATAAAAGAGAGAAGCTTTTTTTTTAGAAAACAAATTAATATAAAAACTAAAACAAACAAACCCCAATTATATATAATTATTAAATTACTTTAAAATAATATATAATTATTAAAATAAATAAAACCTCAACAACAATACAACGTATTAAAATCCAATAAACGCAGACGATGACAGTTATATTGCGAGTGGTAAATTATGTAAATTCCCCAGTGAGAAGTATTTTTTAAAGTAATTTAATGTAAACCTCGGCTGATTTGTCAGTTTATTGTCTCCGATTTCTCAGCAGACGAGTGTTTGTTTTAGAAGAAAAAGAAATGGCGGGAAGGGCGTGCAAATAGAATTTGGTTTAAAATTTCAATTAGTTTCGTTAACCAGCTTCTTTGTTCAAGGATTTATTTCAAATATTCTTCTGCTCTCCTATTTTCTGATCCTATTTCTCGTAAATAGGAATTTCTAGAACTTCCCTTACGATAAAAATAATATATATATATATATATTTTTTAATTAAAAAGCCATATATTGGATCAAAATATCATTTATTTTACCAATATTTCAGTTGGCTGAACGCCAACCTTTATCAAGGTGTTATATTTAATGTGTGTCAACTGACACGACTTGACACACATTAAAATGTTATAATACCTTGATAAAGGTTGACGTTCAGCCAACTGAAATATTGGTAAAATACATTTTTTTTCAATTCAATATATGCCTTCTTAATTAAAGATTTATTTATAGATTGCTCTATTTAAAAAAAATATATATATATATATATATATATATAATAATAAATAGTTATTTAATTTTATAGTCCATTTTTGTATTAAGATTATCTTCACTATTATGATCATTTAAATTCAAATTATAAAATTTGTAAAATGTTATTAATTTGTAGATAGAGAGAGAAAAAAAAAAAAATCCTTTACTTCTACTACATCCTCAAGTTAATTATATATTTATAATTAATAACAATTAAAATTAACAAAGTAACGTCTATTACATCGGCTTTTACACGTCATTCAGACATACTCTAATCCTATATATAGAATAATCGAAGAGAGAATATATATAATAGTTAGAAAAAAGAGAGAAAGACAGAACCATGCACTTTTAATCAAACTAATAATAAGGAAAAAAAAAAAAAGAGTTTTATAAAGAAGGTAGATAAGATTGTTAGTATATATATATATATATTTTTTATGATTTTATATTTTATCCTTTTTTTTTTTTTAAAGATTTTTAAAGGTTTTTTATTTTATAATATGATTATAAATAGTTGTATTTAGTAATATATCTATAGTATGAATTAACATTTGTTATAAGTTTGGATATTATGTTTTGAAACCCTAATGGTAGACCAGACATACACAAAAGACTTTAAATTGAAATGAATTGGAAAAAGAGATCTGCTGGAACGGGGATCTTCAGATAAAATAGATATAATAATAAATATAATTATAAATTTATCGACTCAAATAAAAAAATCATTAATTATTTAATGAACAATTGGACAAACATTGAAACAGTACACACATTTGACTTTGAGGACCTATATTCTAAAATAAATTTAAGAGATCTAAATAATAAAATAACCAATTTATTTAATGAATTCATTAATGACAAAACTTTCTACATTAAAATTATTCATAACAGATATAAAACATTTAAATTAGATCTTAAAACAGCAAAAACTCTACTGGAAAATTTTTTAAATTTTAACTATATAGAATTTAAAAATAAAATATATATTCAATCAGAAGGCGTTCCCATGGGTACTTCTTCTAGTCCGTTATTAGCAAATCTAATATTGTTCTGGTACGAAAGAGAATACTTTCTACAAAATAATATTAATTGGCAAATATTCCGATATGTAGATGACATAATAATATTTAATAATCCACTGTTTAAAAAATTAATACCTGAAATATATCCTAAATACTTGAAACTTAAGAACAATGAAAAAATTTATAGAAACAAAAAAGTTAACTTTTTAGACTTGAATATAGACCTTACAAATAGTGCTGTTAGAGTTTATAATAAAAAGAGTAATTATAATTTCAATATTATAAAATACTGTAATATGAATTCTAATATATCATTAAATTGCTGTAAAGGTATATATTATGGTCAGTTTCTAAGATTTTATAGAATAAATAATATATTAGATAATTTCATAGAAGATGTTAAAAATTTAAACATGGAATTTATTAAAAACAAATTTAGTATCAAACAAGTAAAATATTTCAACAGTATATCAATTATAAAATATTAAAAAAAAAATAAATGGAAATATCCATTTATGAAATCAACTTTCTATAATTTCTCTTAATATTAACTAATACAAATTTATAACCTTTAACAGTTAATTAAACTTTGATTAAATAACTGATTAAAAGATTTTTTCACAAGATTTTTAAAGTGTTAAAGTATATAGTTCATTTTTGTTTAATCTCCAATTTCTGGGGAGGAAAATGGAAGTTAAATAAAGATGAATTTGCACAATTAATAGCTTTATTAAACTCTTATAATTTGCCTTTTTAAAGGAATATTAAAAGATGAATAAGTGTTAAATCAGTTATTTTGATATAACTAGCTGTAAAGATTATAAAATTTAGCTTTCTTCCTTTAACTATTTTTCCTTTCTTCTTTAATTTTCTTGTTGTTCAAAAAAATTCTGAATAAATGGTCTAAATTTGAAATGTGGGGGGACATTCCCCTCCCGCGACATGTGTCAGCCAGAAATAGATACTCACAATGGAGGACGCAGCGGCCGAGGTAGGTTTACAGTTTGAATTTGTTAACACTTGTATCTGTTATATATGTTCATTTAAATATTTCACTGAAACAACTTAATATTAACACATAAAATCCGGTTTAAAAGAGATCTATGACATAATAAAGAAGGGGTGAAATGTCGCTGGAATTTTTATCTGAAGATCCCCGTTCCAGCAGATCTCTTTTTCCAATTCATTTCAATTTAAAGTCTTTTGTGTATGTCTGGTCTACCATTAGGGTTTCAAAACATAATATCCAAACTTATAACAAATGTTAATTCATACTATAGATATATTACTAAATACAACTATTTATAATCATATTATAAAATAAAAAACCTTTAAAAATCTTTTAAAAAAAAAAAGGATAAAATATAAAATCATAAAAAAAAAATATATATATATACTAACAATCTTATCTACCTTCTTTATAAAACTCTTTTTTTTTTTTTTTCCTTATTATTAGTTTGATTAAAAGTGCATGGTTCTGTCTTTCTCTCTTTTTTCTAACTATTATATATATTCTCTCTTCGATTATTCTATATATAGGATTAGAGTATGTCTGAATGACGTGTAAAAGCCGATGTAATAGACGTTACTTTGTTAATTTTAATTGTTATTAATTATAAATATATAATTAACTTGAGGATGTAGTAGAAGTAAAGGATTTTTTTTTTTCTCTCTCTATCTACAAATTAATAACATTTTACAAATTTTATAATTTGAATTTAAATGATCATAATAGTGAAGATAATCTTAATACAAAAATGGACTATAAAATTAAATAACTATTTATTATTATAATTAATTTAGATTTAGCTTGCTAATCTAATCAAATCTAACTGATATAAGTTATCATTATTATCAGTTTGCTCCTTAAGTTTTAAAATTAGAATCACTGTTATAATTTTGTTATATAGTTTCTACACTATATTAATTCATATGAGCTTGCTCTATGATATATTTTTTATATATAACATAATATACAAATTAAATTATATTAGATATTCTAATATAAATAAATCTTCATACAAATTTTAATTATCTTTCATTGTTTGATTATTAAAAATTAAATTATAAAAGTAATTCTAGAAAAAATAATTTCAGAACTTTTGTTTTTTTCATTGTTTAGTTAGTTTAAAGATGTTTTTTTTTATTAGTTATTCTTAAAAATATAACAGATAACAAACAGTAATATCTATATATTTATAGATTAATTATTCAATTTATTACAAATTTTATCACCACAAAAACAATTAAGTAAAATATATTTAAAAATTCATAAGAATAACAAACTAAAAAAACTAAAAAAAACTACAAACATATTAGTGTTAGCACCTCTTTTATGTTAATTTAAACTCGCTAAGAATTGCCTAAGAAAAAATTGTCAAACTTGTCCCTCTCTTAAGAACCATGACACTTTTCAAACAACTAGTTGTAAATTAGTGAATACTATTTATAAATTAACATGCCAAATTTGTCAACTATCATATATAGGACAAACTTGTAATCCATTAAATATACGAATAAACCTACATAGAAACCACGCTAAAAAATCAATTGGTAATATATATATGAAAGAACACAATCAATTACATACTTTTAACAACTTTAAGATAGAAATACTAGACATATGTCAAAACAAAAAACAACGACTATTATTAGAAAACAACTACATTTATAAACACAACACATTATTCCCTTATGGACTTAACGACGAATTAAACTACACATACAAACCACAAACAGAAGAAATTTCAACCTATGAAATCAGTTGCAAATACAAAAAAAATGAATTTAAAACTAAACCTAATAAAACTAGAGGTAAAACTACAAATAAATTAGGTTACATTGAATTTGAAGAATTACTGGACCCAAAACAAATGTACACTAACAACTTCGTCGATAAATTTATTAAAACATTATTTAAACTAAATAATAATAAATTTATCAAACTCATAGAATATATTAAAATTCATAATCTGACTAACAGATTAATAGATATCACACACGACATCTTTAAATACAGAAAAATTAAACAAACTACTAATAACATTAATATTATCATTAAATTTAATAACAATTTATTTAATCATATTAAATTTAATGATATTTTTAATAACCAAATCATCAATAATCTTTTCCCTATAAAAAATTTAAATTTTAAAACAATCTGGAGATACAATAAAAATATAGGTAATTTAGTTTGCAATTATAACCAATTTATTAATAATTTGGCAAATTTTAAAAAAATTAAATGTAATTGCAACAACTATATTGATAAATATAAGTTCTCAGGTCATATATTAACTAGCAACTTTTCTTTTTTAAATCCAGAATATCAAGAAATTTTAAATAAAGGGTATAAATATATACCTCAAATTAAACACAATTATAATAATACAATTAAATCTATATTAAAAGATATAGATATTTTCATAAATAAAACTAGTATAAAATACAGTATTCCAGAATTTACTTTTCTGGAATGGAAACATAATATTAAAAAGGAAATTATAAATTATTATAATAATACACTTAAATACACAAAACCCAATTCAGACATTCCTTCTTTTAAAGAAAATATAATTAATTTACAGAAGGACTATATTATCACTCCTATAGATAAATGTCCCAATAATTTATCTTTAATTTGTAAAAATCTATACCACGATATACTAAAAAAGGAAATTGATAATAATCATAAATACACTTTTGCTAGAACTACAGGCACAAAAATCAAAAAAGACATAAAAAATGTTGAAAATTCACTAAAAATTTATAATAACCACAAAAATCCAAACATACCAAAGTTCTATATAATTCCTAAACTACACAAAAAACCTATTTCTTTCAGAACAATCACATCTGGTATAAATTCAGTCATAAAAAATATTGATATACAATTAGCCTCAACACTACAATTTATTATAAATAAATTAACTAATAAATATAATTATAAATTTATCGACTCAAATAAAAAAATCATTAATTATTTAATGAACAATTGGACAAACATTGAAACAGTACACACATTTGACTTTGAGGACCTATATTCTAAAATAAATTTAAGAGATCTAAATAATAAAATAACCAATTTATTTAATGAATTCATTAATGACAAAACTTTCTACATTAAAATTATTCATAACAGATATAAAACATTTAAATTAGATCTTAAAACAGCAAAAACTCTACTGGAAACATTTTTAAATTTTAACTATATAGAATTTAAAAATAAAATATATATTCAATCAGAAGGCGTTCCCATGGGTACTTCTTCTAGTCCGTTATTAGCAAATCTAATATTGTTCTGGTACGAAAGAGAATACTTTCTACAAAATAATATTAATTGGCAAATATTCCGATATGTAGATGACATAATAATATTTAATAATCCACTGTTTAAAAAATTAATACCTGAAATATATCCTAAATACTTGAAACTTAAGAACAATGAAAAAATTTATAGAAACAAAAAAGTTAACTTTTTAGACTTGAATATAGACCTTACAAATAGTGCTGTTAGAGTTTATAATAAAAAGAGTAATTATAATTTCAATATTATAAAATACTGTAATATGAATTCTAATATATCATTAAATTGCTGTAAAGGTATATATTATGGTCAGTTTCTAAGATTTTATAGAATAAATAATATATTAGATAATTTCATAGAAGATGTTAAAAATTTAAACATGGAATTTATTAAAAACAAATTTAGTATCAAACAAGTAAAATATTTCAACAGTATATCAATTATAAAATATTTAAAAAAAAATAAATGGAAATATCCATTTATGAAATCAACTTTCTATAATTTCTCTTATTATTAACTAATACAAATTTATAACCTTTAACAGTTAATTAAACTTTGATTAAATAACTGATTAAAAGATTTTTTCACAAGATTTTTAAAGTGTTAAAGTATATAGTTCATTTTTGTTTAATCTCCAATTTCTGGGGAGGAAAATGGAAGTTAAATAAAGATGAATTTGCACAATTAATAGCTTTATTAAACTCTTATAATTTGCCTTTTTAAAGGAATATTAAAAGATGAATAAGTGTTAAATCAGTTATTTTGATATAACTAGCTGTAAAGATTATAAAATTTAGCTTTCTTCCTTTAACTATTTTTCCTTTCTTCTTTAATTTTCTTGTTGTTCAAAAAAATTCTGAATAAATGGTCTAAATTTGAAATGTGGGGGGACATTCCCCTCCCGCGACATGTGTCAGCCAGAAATAGATACTCACAATGGAGGACGCAGCGGCCGAGGTAGGTTTACAGTTTGAATTTGTTAACACTTGTATCTGTTATATATGTTCATTTAAATATTTCACTGAAACAACTTAATATTAACACATAAAATCCGGTTTAAAAGAGATCTATGACATAATAAAGAAGGGGTGAAATGTCGCTGGAATTTTTATCTGAAGATCCCCGTTCCAGCAGATCTCTTTTTCCAATTCATTTCAATTTAAAGTCTTTTGTGTATGTCTGGTCTACCATTAGGGTTTCAAAACATAATATCCAAACTTATAACAAATGTTAATTCATACTATAGATATATTACTAAATACAACTATTTATAATCATATTATAAAATAAAAAACCTTTAAAAATCTTTAAAAAAAAAAAAAGGATAAAATATAAAATCATAAAAAAAATATATATATATATACTAACAATCTTATCTACCTTCTTTATAAAACTCTTTTTTTTTTTTTTTCCTTATTATTAGTTTGATTAAAAGTGCATGGTTCTGTCTTTCTCTCTTTTTTCTAACTATTATATATATTCTCTCTTCGATTATTCTATATATAGGATTAGAGTATGTCTGAATGACGTGTAAAAGCCGATGTAATAGACGTTACTTTGTTAATTTTAATTGTTATTAATTATAAATATATAATTAACTTGAGGATGTAGTAGAAGTAAAGGATTTTTTTTTTTCTCTCTCTATCTACAAATTAATAACATTTTACAAATTTTATAATTTGAATTTAAATGATCATAATAGTGAAGATAATCTTAATACAAAAATGGACTATAAAATTAAATAACTATTTATTATTATAATTAATTTAGATTTAGCTTGCTAATCTAATCAAATCTAACTGATATAAGTTATCATTATTATCAGTTTGCTCCTTAAGTTTTAAAATTAGAATCACTGTTATAATTTTGTTATATAGTTTCTACACTATATATATATATATATATATATATAGGAAATTTACGTTTTTTTATATCTACTCGCGTGCGCGAGTTGAATATTTTTTACTTTGGAGACTATATTGAAAAAACGACGAATATTTACGCCTGGGTTCTAACCAGGTGAATAATTGACCCGAACATATATTATTATGATAAAAATATTATTATTCACCTATAAGACCCGCTAGTACACATTTTTAGCCAATGCTGCTATCGTATGAAAGATTTGCCACAGATGCCGTCTTTCTATTTGTGTGAACACAGTTTATCCTATATATACTTATATATATTATATATATATATACTTGTGTATATATATGTCGTGATCGAATGGAAGGGTGCAACCGTTATGCATGCAATCAAAAATAGTTCCAGCCAATTGAGCAGCGTGACGTGCCATAGCATTCGCCCGCGATGTCTGCCACGTTTATTTTTGTACAGTTTTTATAGATGGATGAATTTGCATATTTACATTTTAACACAAGCTTAACATATTTACATACTTATTTTGGCGAAAGGAGATTATACATATTTGATATTATACAAATTATGACATATATATATATTATAGTAACGTTATAAATAATTTAAAATTTCACATATGTATAGGTACTTTAGTCTCCTCCAAGTAAATTGTATTCACGTCAAACAAATGTTTCTTTAAGGAACATTATTTACACACGGATCATTTAAAGAATTTACATAGCAATGCATTTATCGTTGTTTCAAGGATTGTGTGTTTAACTCTTTTTCTATGGTAAGTTATTCTGCATCAGTGATTTTCGCTGATTTCTATTGTTTATCGAGAATCATCTACTTTTAGAGAATTTAGAAAGAACTTTTACGTAGATATGAAAAACTAGGAAAGACGAAGATGTATCTTCTGTTAAATTGAATATAAGAAAGATTGAAACAATTCTCTCAGCAGGCTAACAGAATTCACAATGTGCCAATAACATAATCCTCTGTAAAAATTTCAAGTTGAAAGCATCAGACTTCTAGGGATAATCCTGAAGATAGAAGTTGCCTGGCCAGCATTCATATTTCTATGAAAAATAGACACCTCGGCCAGTTAGAGTTTTTTATTTTCTCAACGTTTCAACAAAAATCTTTTGTCTTCGTCAGAAGAAGTAAATAAAGCATTTAGCAAGTCGTTAAAAATTGTTCTAGGGATAAGTTTCTTTTAAAAAATGTTAATTTATAAATATCTAGCTTTCAGGAACGAAAGATAGAGATTTGTAAATTATTTTTTTTAGAATAGAAACTTAGAAACTTATCCATGGTAGCCTTATGTTTTAAACTTAACATATTTACCAAAATAAACAACATAAGTAATATAGAAGGATTTATGTTGTCATGTACCTTGTGTTATAGCCTGTTGAAGGAGGTTATTGTCTGAAAGCTCTCTCGCCAAGCTTATACAGTAGAACTACCTCCCTGTAAAGGACAAAACCTAATTGCAGAGCCAAAGTGTCCTTTAGAGAGAGGTGTCCTCTTACCGGAGTGTTGCTAAATAGTAAAAATGGTAATTTTGCAAATGAGGTTTCCGCTAAAACAGCTTATACAATAAAACCTCCCTGTAAAGGACAACACCTAACTGCAGAGTCAAAATGTCCTTTAGACAGAGGTGTCCTCTTACCGGAGAGTTGTTAAATAGTAAAAATGGTAATTTTGCAAATGAGGTTTCCGCTAAAACAGATTATACAGTAGAACCTCCCTGTAAAGGACAACACCTAACTGCAGAGTCAAAATGTCCTTTATACAGAGGTGTCCTCTTACCGGAGAGTTGCTAAATAGTAAAAATGGTAATTTTGCAAATGAGGTTTCCGCTAAAACAGCTTATACAGTAGAACCTCCCTGTAAAGGACAACACCTAACTGCAGAGTCAAAATGTCCTTTAGACAGAGGTGTCCTCTTACCGGAGAGTTGCTAAATAGTAAAAATGGTAATTTTGCAAATGAGGTTTCCGCTAAAACAGCTTATACAGTATAACCTCCCTGTAAAGGACAACACCTAATTGCAGAGTCAAAATGTCCTTTAGACAGAGGTGTCCTCTTACCGGAGAGTTGTAAAATAGTAAAAATGGTAATTTTGCAAATGAAGTGTCCGCTAAAGGGAGGTTCTACTGTATATCTCTCGTCACAGTAAGTTTTTATTCCTCCTTTAAAAATAATATCCAGCGATATCTCCTGTTGTCATTATACTTGTGATAATCTGATAATCTGTGAAATATCCATGTCTGACGTAATCTCGACAATGGGGGCTCCATCTGGACTTTGTCTTGTCTTGGTCTTTTGTCTTTTCTTGGTCGCTGTTCATTAATTTATTGTCTTATATAAGATTACATGATCGCCAAGGGTTGGTTCTATATACATTTAGGGGGACTGTCACACTTTTATTATAATTCTGGTACATGACAATCTAGAGTATATTGACATTTATATTACTATAAATACACTCATGGACAAAACTTAAGTAAGTTGTACCTTTTAACATATATATACTAGTATGTATTCAGACAATAACTCTGAAAGATATTACAGTAACCTTCATTGAAGACACACGAGATAACCAAGTGTGAACAAAATACACTCATGGACAAAACTTAAGTAAGTTGTACCTTTTAACATATATATACTAGTATGTATTCAGACAATAACTCTGAAAGATATTACAGTGACCTTCATTGAAGACACACGAGATAACCAAGTGTGAACAAAATACACTCATGGACAAAACTTAAGTAAGGTGTACCTTTTAACATATATATACTAGTATGTATTCAGACAATAACTCTGAAAGATATTACAGTGACCTTCATTGAAGACACACGAGATAACCAAGTGTGAACAAAATACACTCATGGACAAAACTTAAGGAAGTTGTAAATTTTAGCACGTATATATGTATTCAGACAATAACTCTGAAATATATTACAGTAACCTTCATTGAAGACACACGAGATAACTAAGTGTGAATAAAATTTACACTGTATCCTTAAAAAAAATATAGATAACCAGCGACATCAAAATATGAAACTTCGTTAAGTTTTCTCAATGAGTGAAGTAATATGTGAAGTAAAATCTTATTAGGTTGTTTGTTTTATCTGGGAAGCGAACACCACTATAATATCACGGATGATAAAAATGATAATGATAACTTACAACTACCTCTAAATGAGCTTATTTGAAATTTAATCTAGAAAAAAAAGGAACTCTTATTATGACATTTATATGATATTATGACACTCGGGTAAAAATACACTCGTGAAAACCAGGGTATTACTCGAGGTTCATTCATTTAGTAAAATACAGTTTACAAACTTTAACATCCGTTGAATATATATAGAGATTTACAGATTCAAAATCTCAACGGCGACTGGTAAAAAGCACAAATGCTCTATGAAGAACTTAAAAACAAATCTAAAAGACTATATATATGTTTTATCCTTCAAGGTTGGGAGGTAGCCAAGAGTGGGGTGTCGGCTTCACTGAGGCAAACGGACTCCAGTAATCTCGTTTATTGACATAAATTGACTGACTGCTGGTAGCTAAAAACTGTCGCTATTTATATACAAAATTCTATGAAAACCATTATGCGAAACAGGATATTTGCATATCCATAATTCAATATGCAAATACACTACATATAGAAAGATGATAACAAGTCTGAAAAAAAATCAAAGGTAATTTTCTAAATAAAAAAAATAAAGGGATGTCCCAACGGAGAACAAATTACCTAATAACGAAAAATCGAATGAAAAACTAGAAGCTCAAAGGAAGGGAAAAAAATGTATTTAGTGTTAGGTTTTTGTTACAAATTTTAAATCTCATTTGTAAATATTTGCATACCTTTGTTA
>CP092864.1:6427280-6476697 GCA_030710605.1 Cordylochernes scorpioides | reverse complement strand
TTTATTTTTACTTGCTTACTCACGATGACAATGACATTATTCTCTGAACTGGAACGTTTCTATTTGTATACATAGAAACAACATTTTAAATTCTAATCACTTGCGGGCCATCTATATAGACGAAAAGAAACCATTCATTAAGAATATTTTCCTGTTTTTAAATAAAATAAACCCATAACTCTCTCCCCTATAGTGTTGGTTATATAAAAACAGAATAGCCCAATACACAAAAGCGGTCTAGTAGATTTAACTGGAAAAACAGCTGGGAGTGTTTACCGCTAATAAGTCAAGTTCTACCAACATTGTTTCAAAAAGGTATACACCGATAAAATTAATTGCAAAAAATATTCTTTATTTTATAAATAAAAAATATAAAACGGCAAGTTTTCAAGCGTTAGCTCATCATCAGGCCCTTTTGCATCTTTTTGCAATTAATTTTATCGGTGTATACCTTTTTAATCTTTATTGCATTTATTCCACAATCCAGCATTGTTTCATCGCAGTAAGCACAGCAGAAAGTCTGGTTTTATTCGAAAATGAGAATGACGTACTAAATAACTTCGTTTCGTATAAACAGAAATCTTTAATCGAATGTGCATATTTCAGATCAAAATAAAAGCCATTTATTCTTACATTCCAATACACTCCGATAAGCTGTCCGCTTTATCTTCTTGTGTGATATTTCTTCTATTCTAAAATATTTTGGATAAACCGGTTTGACGGAGAGTAGTTTCGAATAAAAGGAATCCTGAAGAAGATAAGCGTTGAGATTATCGAAATATATGGAAAGAATAAAAATGGTTTTATTTTATCCAATATATGCACATTTTCAATTATAATTGGATTGTTCAGCTTTCAAAAAATAACTATGTATACATACAACCGGACAGAGTGGGTTTTGATGTTTTTTCATATAGATATAATGCTTTTGTATTCATTCCATGCTGATTGGATCTTCGCTGTTTATTTTAATATTATTTAGGCTAAAAGATACATAAGAAATTGTAACTATTTTGACGCGTGTGGATATTATTTTTTTAATAAAACAATTTCTTACTGCCCTTACTGCAATAATAAATTAATGGGAGGGTCTGGCTCATCAGTGGTGAACCCTTCCAACGGTTTCGACAGTTAAATCTACCCACTGATAAACCAGACTCCCACATTAATTTATGATTGCAGTAAGGGCAGTAGAAATTGTTTTTTTAAAAATGATAATACGTGTCAAAAATAGTTACAATTTGTATATACCAGATGGCGTACTAATACATCACAAAAGATACATATGTAAATAGGATTAGTATTCTGGTGTAATTTATGTATCTCAATTCTCATGTATTATAGTCTGTAATAAACTCGATATCCAATATTCTCCCTCTGCCGCTAAAATTACCATTACAGAATAAGCGTCAGATTCCAATAATATAAAGAATTAAAAAAACTTAATGTTTCAAAATAATTTATAAAATCTCCAAGATGGACCATTCTTATCGTATTTTATGGATCGCAGTATTTTTTGGGAAAAAAACTGTTAAAAGATTTTTTAAGTACAGATAAATTTAACAAATTTGAAAACATTATCAAAAATATACAGAACTTTCTAGTATCAACCCTCCATGCTCTAATATTTATTATGCAAACTTTGAGCAGAAGAAACACTACTCGCTAATTGGACTATAACCTTAACGCTTATTGGCTGAATAAGGTCACGTGATAGTGAACAGCCAATCAGAACGCGGATAAAACGTACATTCTAGATACATACCTACATATATTTAAAAAAAAGCATTACGGCGTATATTTTATAGTGGATATTCCTTGATATACTGGGACTGTGATGATTGATATTTTGGATGTTTTCCTATATGGTTATAACCATTGTAATTATAATTACAATATACAACTACAAATATTTATTAATATTTAATATATTTCTCAAATAAACATATATATTTATTTAATAGCTGCTAACTACACTTATTTTATATATTTTACATTCCAATAATCAACTCTATAATATTTTACAAACCTATTCTTTTAAAACGTAAACACTAGGCTGAATATACACACAAATATTAATGTGATGAAGTCATCAATAATATATGTATATATAGATAGAATAAATTTATTGAAATATTCAACTAATAAATTTCCCTTGGGAGTCACTGAGGTGTCGGAAATTAAATAAATAATTAGTTAATGTAGCTATATTTGTTCCAAAACTAATAAAGTAGTTTAATTAAATAGAAAATCCTGCCATTACTTATTTACACATTTACAGTTTATATTTCTAGAGCGTCTGTTACACGTTCTTCCCTGATTTATACTATCATGATATAAATAAAGCTTCCAGGGTTAAGTTTCTTGTTCAACTTCTTATTTACAAGCTTTCGAACTTGTCAGTCATTCAACAGAAGTAACACATGTTGAAGGACTGACAAGTCCGAAAGTTTGAAAATAAAAAGTTGAACAAGAAGCTTAACCCTGGAAGCTTTATTTATTTTATAATTTACAGCTTATATTTCTAGAGCGTCTGTTACAGCTTCATTATAAGAATAAGAAAACGCGACAGCTATAAATTAAATAGGTAATATGTTGCTAAGCCATGCTATCGTAAAAAAACTCCAACTGGCCTAAGTGCCTATTTTTTTATACAAATAAGCCATGCTAGTCTATTAGAAAGATGGATTGAAGGATAAATTGAAGGTACCAGATCAATACATACCCTCGTACTACATTTCTGTGGACCAACTTAAGATTAAACCACTTATCCAAATCATCACCGGTTCAAACCATTGAAACAATTAGAAGAACTTCAAAAACTCAATAGATATCAACAAACAGTTTTAGCAAGACTAAGAAGGGGCCATATAAAAACCTTAAAATTTCAAAATGGATAAAAAAACTCCAATAACTGCTTGAAATGCAATAGTGCGGAACCTTCTCCGGAACATATCATGCTCAGAACTGACAATAGAAGACCTATTTTCCAGGCCTATAACTACCATCGCAAAATTGAAGAGTAGTGGACCTCAGGAATTGGTTTAACCATGGAGATAAACACCAACACCACCACAAAGATTAAACCATGGTCACTAAGTCTTATCACCAGTTGCAAACTCTAGTTATGGATCGAATGATTTAGAAGAAGTTTCTTGAAGGAAGACATTCCATTGTGTCTGTGAAATTTTCCACACCTAAATAATTAAACTGCGATATTTTCTCTCACAATAATCAATTGTAATTACTACTGATTTATGTTTTACTCATAAAAAAAGATGCATTCTTTATTTGATATTTACTGATAATTAGAAAGGAATTTTGGTGTTTACGCAACGAGTCCTAATTGTAATGAGATTTGAGCTATATGTATCGACTTGTATAGTTGATTAATTACCAAGCGACAAAATAGCAATTATTCACATTCCTATAAACACGGTGTAATCATTAGCTAAATCAATATACACACTCTGTCTATCTTTGGATTTTTCTTTAAAAAATTCCTACCAGGTAGCCGAAAGAAGAATTTTAATTATCATCAAACTATATTTTAAATAATTACCTTTTTTTCTTCAAATATTTGCACATTTAGTCTGATTACTTTTCTAATATTAAATATATTTATACTAATTTAGAAAGTTGATGCCTTTTGTGAATTACATTATTTTTAAATAAATAAAATAAAAATAACTTTTTAATTATTTTTTTGTAAACTTTTAATTATTTTTAATAAACTCTAAGTGTAAACTTTTATTATCCGTGATATTTCTGTTTTTATTAGTTTTGACCAAGATCACTCCAGTTATCTATTGCTGTTTCATTTAGTACTTCTCTTAAAAGTTGACGTGAAATGATTTTTTTAGATAAAATTAAAGTAATTTTATATGTGTAGGTATATAAGAATTCAAGCAATTTAAGTCAAATATTATTTTTATTTCAGATAAAATTAAATTAATTACTGTTTCTAATGATATCAAAAAAATACCGGAAAAGGACCTGGCGCAGCGGCCTCCCAGCGGTTTCGCCAGTTTAATCCACTGTTATTTGAAGGAATACATAGCGAGATTTTAATGTTATATGAATAGTGTATTCATATATAAAAATAAAGGCCGCCTCTCCCGTCAAAATAGATGCTAAAACTAAGCGCCAGTTTACCAAAGCTAGTGTTGTGGTTTTGTCACTGACCTGAGTCCACTAGTTTGCGGAGACCGTCAATAGACGGCTCTTAGATTTAGCGCCTATTTTGACGCAATAGACACCCTTTATTTGTTATATCAATTTCCTCCCAGCAAAATTCGACTCCCCATATGCCAGACTCACATTTTTAAGCATCCTAAATCCACATGATACCGGCCATGAAAACCATGGCGGATAGAGATTCACAAGTAGGCATACAGTAAATACATCAAATATATATATAAGTGAAATATGAGTTGGACTTTTGCACTTAAAAAGTGAAAGATCCCTGTTTGGTTACTTGCACACTCACTGGTGACACTCGACTTTTGCTAGAATTCCATTTAAACAATTAATTATCATTTTAAAACCTTCTCTTCAATGAGGGTTTCGAATGTGAATTCTGGTTTACAGAAACCAGAACTTAGTTTATTTGACAAGTCACATTTTACAAATAAATAATTACTCAAAAAAAGACGCATTTTAAATTGTAAAACTTGAACTGTCCATTATTTCGATGGACAAATCACCTATCTTCTATGGTGATTTGTTTATATCACCAAGGTTGAGTTTTTTTGTTCACAGAGTTTTACTTTTCGTCTAAATATACATAAAATAGTTTAAATATAGTGGGAAGTTAAATTGACGTAATTGAAATTTGTTTTTAATCTTTTTTAAAGGAGACAATCTTTGAAATAGACGCTCTGACAATCGAAATATTGGACAAAAGAAGTTTTGTGATCCTAATATGTTGTGTCCAATTTGATTATTATCATTATTATATACAAACATTGTGTTACAACACTTGTGTTACAACACTTGTGTTACAATACTTGTGTTACAATACTTGTGTTACAATATTTGTGTTACAATACTTGTGTTACAATACTTGTGTTACAATACTTGTAAAATGAATTGTTCATAATTAAAATAATATAAAGAATAATACGTAGCATTGGAGTGGGAAACATCTCCTTAATAAATGCATTAAAACAATGTTTATCACACAGCCCAGTATAGAGAATGAAACAATGTTTATCACATGTGTATGTGATATTCATCATCACTCTTCACAATTCATCCTTTCATATTTCATCTCTAAGGTTAGAAATAATCGTTATTTCTCCTTAAAATAAATTTCGATTTTTCGTTCAAAAAAAAAAACACATGCGGGATAATTTTCAAATGTCGTTCTACAATTATAAGCCGTATTATATTGTATTATAAATGTTTATCACATCCGCCAGTACAGAGATAAAGCTATCAATAACACGAATGTATGTACGGACTATGTGTGAGTCCATTGTAAGTGTGGGCCAATGGATGGAGATCACAAGGTGGCGCTGAGAGACAAAGAAAGACTCTGTCACCAGATTGAGACGAAAGGTGTTAGAGAAGAGAACAAAAGAAGGAAAATAAATAGGAGGGATTCTTTCGCCGACCGAGTTCTTTGTTGCTGATGGTCGTTGTTAATAGGTCTCCTCTAGAGTGGATCACACGGCGAGTAGGACTCAATGTGTTTATCTCGGAGATATGCAAATATACCACGTAGTTATTCCATTATTTTGGAAGTTCCTCAATGATGACTTATCCCATAGCATTCTGTCTTTGGTAAGCTTTTCATTTTTTCCAGATGTTGGTCAATCTGGCTATTTGTCGAAATCTTCTTAGTGTTTTTCGATCTGTTTCAAAAATCTCTTGAACGCAATAGTTTTCCTCGGACATTCCTCTTCCATTCTGTGTGATGTTATGTCCATGGTATTTCAAAATTGTTACTCATCAATAAACTAAAATCCTACTTTTCTTCAGCTCGTCTATGATGTTGCTCCCATTCGTATTATATACACGTATATGTTTTAGAAAAATTATTTAATTTTAAAATAATGATTTCTAGAATAAAATACTCTGTAAAGTCGACCGCCAGATGACGCGGCTTTCCCTTAATAAACCCATTGTTGTTGTTTCCCGTTGGCCGGCTCAAAAAATGTGTAGATATGTAAATATATATTTTGTTTACTTTATTCTACTCGTCTTAAGTCAGGTAGCACTTTCTCAAATTATGTATTTTATACTTTGTTAGCACAATTCAAGCAAACTAGCAAATAATGATAAAAACTGTTTTTTATTATTTTTTACCACGACTGCAATATCATAACATAAATATATAATAGCCTATATTGGATTTTTAAAAATGGTTTATTTACCAATATATTACAATCCAATATATGTTTTTTTATTATCTAAAATTTAATTTATGGATTTCTCTATTTTTGAACATGTATAAATAGAGAGAAATATATATATATATTGGCAATACCTAGTCTTCAAATATAACCAATAATAAGGTATATTTTAACAATTCAAAATAGCCAATATCGAAACCTTTTTTTAAATGTGTGCAATATTTCAAGAAACAGAACGGCTCTTTTTTTCAAGCAGTTATCACTAGTTATACGCGCGTCTCCGTAAGTGCTGTGAACTGTTTATAGGATTTTTTGGAACTGTATCTTATGTATTGTATGGAGTCTAACAGAGGATATATTAATATATATGTGAAAAAACAATAAAAATATATAATAGGTCAGGTGTTGATAATAAAAACAAAAGGGGCATATCCTGACCAGGCTCACATGAGCTTTTCTAGATGGCGCTCTGCCATTTAGAAAAGCTCATGTGAGCCTAGTAAGGATATGCCCCTTTTGTTATTAATGTATATATTTAAAGAAAAAAGCATATTCTGACCGTTCACATGGGCTTTTTTTGGATGGCAGAGTACCACACATATATAACATAGAAGAATAGAAACAAGGCTTATCAGAAGTCACCAAATTCCCCCTTCGACTTGAGTAGATCAGGGGTGTCAGCGCATCGTTTCATTTTACGGCCAACTTGAACGCTCCCCCTCTTAAGAGCTAACCCACCGCGACAACTTGGCGACAACCCCAGCTGGGTATTTATAGCTGTGACCGCTACTCTGCCAATCTACTCGAGCAACTTTCATATTTACATCCCCCCTTCTTACAGTAGTCTCCTGTATAGGACAACACCAGAGAGAGAATTCATAGAAAGTGACAAATTTCTTGATTTTTCAGGAAGCCTCTAGGACAAAATATGAGGTCGTTGTCTCACCATCTATCGGAATAAGTAATAACTATAAACTTTTTGATTTTATTCCCATAGATGACACAAACCATTAGTAACGTTCAGTTGCACGAACAGGGAGTTACGTTTTCAAATCGCATCCCATTATTATTATTGATATTTCTCAAAATCATAGGTTTTTAATATTTATCTTTGTTGACTCCACATATTATTAGAGATAGGAAAGTGAAAGAAAAGGTAAAACCGAAACTGCTGATGTTGTCAGGCGCTGACATGCAGGATAAAAAGAAGTAATAGAGAGCTGGGAGCGACCACCTAGAGGCAATAACTCCGGAGAGATTAGAGGGAGATTAAAGTTTCGTCGGCATCTAGAGGGGATAATCTCCATGCCGGGGAGAATACTTATCAGTGGAGGTAAGTAGCTCGGAGAGTCGAAAGTTCTGTCTTTTTATACTTTGGTGTGATTTGTGCCGATTTATATTGATGCGAGGAAATGAGTGTGTGAGTGTGTACGTCCCTATGTTTGTGAGTGTGTACGTCCCTGTGTTTGTGTGTGTGTACGTCCCTGTGTTTGTGAGTGTGGACGTCCCTGTGTTTGTGAGTGTGTACGTCCCTGTGTTTGTGAGTGTGTACGTCCCTGTGTTTGTGAGTGTGTACGCCCCTGTGTTTGTGGGTATGTACGTCCCTGTGTTTGTGAGTGTGTACGTCCCTGTGTTTGTGAGTGTGTACGTCCCTGTGTTTGTGAGTGTGTACGTCCCTGTGTTTGTGGGTATGTACGTCCCTGTGTTTGTGAGTGTGTACGTCCCTGTGTTTGTGGGTATGTACGTCCCTGTGTTTGTGAGTGTGTACGTCCCTGTGTTTGTGAGTGTGTACGTCCCTGTGTTTGTGAGTGTGTACGTCCCTGTGTTTGTGGGTATGTACGTCCCTGTGTTTGTGGGTATGTACGTCCCTGTGTTTGTGAGTGTGTACGTCCCTGTGTTTGTGGGTATGTACGTCCCTGTGTTTGTGGGTATGTACGTCCCTGTGTTTGTGAGTGTGTACGTCCCTGTGTTTGTGGGTATGTACGTCCCTGTGTTTGTGAGTGTGTACGTCCCTGTGTTTGTGAGTGTGTACGTCCCTGTGTTTGTGAGTGTGTACGTCCCTGTGTTTGTGGGTATGTACGTCCCTGTGTTTGTGAGTGTGTACGTCCCTGTGTTTGTGAGTGTGTACGTCCCTGTGTTTGTGAGTGTGGACGTCCCTGTGTTTGTGGGTATGTACGTCCCTGTGTTTGTGGGTATGTACGTCCCTGTGTTTGTGAGTGTGTACGTCCCTGTGTTTGTGAGTGTGTACGTCCCTGTGTTTGTGAGTGTGTACGTCCCTGTGTTTGTGAGTGTGTACGTCCCTGTGTTTGTGGGTATGTACGTCCCTGTGTTTGTGAGTGTGTACGTCCCTGTGTTTGTGAGTGTGTACGTCCCTGTGTTTGTGAGTGTGGACGTCCCTGTGTTTGTGGGTATGTACGTCCCTGTGTTTGTGAGTGTGGACGTCCCTGTGTTTGTGGGTATGTACGTCCCTGTGTTTGTGAGTGTGTACGTCCCTGTGTTTGTGAGTGTGTACGTCCCTGTGTTTGTGAGTGTGTACGTCCCTATGTTTGTGAGTGTGTACGTCCCTGTGTTTGTGAGTGTGTACGTCCCTGTGTTTGTGAGTGTGTACGTCCCTGTGTTTGTGGGTATGTACGTCCCTGTGTTTGTGAGTGTGGACGTCCCTGTGTTTGTGGGTATGTACGTCCCTGTGTTTGTGAGTGTGGACGTCCCTGTGTTTGTGGGTATGTACGTCCCTGTGTTTGTGAGTGTGTACGTCCCTGTGTTTGTGAGTGTGTACGTCCCTGTGTTTGTGAGTGTGTACGTCCCTGTGTTTGTGAGTGTGTACGTCCCTGTGTTTGTGAGTGTGTACGTCCCTATGTTTGTGGGTATGTACGTCCCTGTGTTTGTGGGTATGTACGTCCCTGTGTTTGTGAGTGTGGACGTCCCTGTGTTTGTGGGTATGTACGTCCCTGTGTTTGTGAGTGTGTACGTCCCTGTGTTTGTGGTATGTACGTCCCTGTGTTTGTGAGTGTGTACGTCCCTGTGTTTGTGGGTATGTACGTCCCTGTGTTTGTGAGTGTGTACGTCCCTGTGTTTGTGGGTATGTACGTCCCTGTGTTTGTGAGTGTGTACGTCCCTGTGTTTGTGAGTGTGTACGTCCCTGTGTTTGTGAGTGTGTACGTCCCTGTGTTTGTGAGTGTGGACGTCCCTGTGTTTGTGGGTATGTACGTCCCTGTGTTTGTGAGTGTGTACGTCCCTGTGTTTGTGGGTATGTACGTCCCTGTGTTTGTGGGTATGTACGTCCCTGTGTTTGTGAGTGTGTACGTCCCTGTGTTTGTGGGTATGTACGTCTCTGTGTTTGTGAGTGACAATTGACAATTAAAATAATTTTATTGACTGTCAGTCAATGTAACAACTCAACCAGGAGGGTGAAAAAGAAATATTTACATTTGACAGTTGTCAGGAATCAAGGCATCGCCGCCTAAGACTGGCCAAATCGGAGCTAACATCGGGATGGTTGCCCCGAGCCGGTTCTATGGCCGCGCTGAGGAACTCAGCGAGGACTCCCCTCATCGCAGGTGTCAGTCTCGCCATGAGGGACTCTCTTTCATCGATGAAGAGAATGGCATCCTTGAGGTCATTCGGTTGGATCCCTGATTGATATAAGGGCCTTAGGCAGGTTAAGTGGTTCAGTTTCTTGAAGATTTCAATAACCATACACTCCTCCCTCATGATCGGCGTCATCTCCTCCTCGTCGGGAGCAGGTGGTATCGGCCCGGCAGGCTGAGGCGCGGGCAGTGGGGGTGTTGGAGGCACTGCGGCTGGCGAGGTCTTGAGCGCCGCCCTAACCTGCCCGAGGACTTTGTATATGTTGGAGTTTCCTCCGGGCTTCAGGCCCAAGAGCTGACGGATTAAGCCGGCGAGAGCGTCGCCCTGCGAAGGTGACAGGAGGGGTCCCCGCTTTCGAGCCTTGGTCTTCGAGGAGAGGAGGTCCAAGACCTCCTCCCGCCCGAGGCCAAGGGCGTCCGTCTGGGCGAAGGAGACGCCCGGGTTCCTCTCCAGGAAAGTCACGAGGCCTTCTCTCGTTGATGTTCCCGACGAGGAGGTGGAGGATGTCGATGTCTCCTCGATTGACATCTCAACGTCCAGTGTAGGGACTGCAGGCCCGTGACTCCCAGGAGCCCGCAGGGACGGAGCAGGGGTGACAGGTGGAGGGGCAGGAGGCGCCATCTCCGTAGGTATGGCCGGGGCCACTGGTGGTGATTGCCGGGGTGCTGCAGGTGGATGTAGCGCAGCTCGGCTTGTGGAGGGCACTTCGGAGACCTCCATGGCTGGACTGGGGGACGCCGGTGGTGGAGGCTGGGCAGAAGGCGGCTGAGGCGGCCTGGGCGTAGTCACTGGGGGGACGCCGGTTGGAGAGGTTGGGGTGGCCGGTCTAGGGTCGTTGGATCGCCCTGCAAGCAGGGGGCAGTTGGCCCTGCGGTGCCCCTGCCCGTGGCATCTGGAACACCTGATGCCATAGGACAGGTATGCGGGCCAAACCTCGCCTTTGATCTTTATCTCGAGGCGGGTAGGGAGCCTCTCGGTGGTTACTCCTTCGTGGAGGACGATGAAAGCGTCTCGGCGGCCGTCGTTATAGATGTAAGGGCCGGCTTTCATTAGTTTGGGCGCGATTGAAGTTACGCGCCCGTAGGGTGTTAGGGCGCTGATGATGGTAAAATCCTCCACGAAGAAGGGGAGGTTGCCCACGGTGATTTTCATCGCTCTCTTGCGGAATGGGAAGGCCCTGAATAGAGTGCCTTCAACCTCGAGGCCCTCGCTGATGAGGCGCTCGGCCAGGCCTCTGTTGTTCAGTCCCATCAGGTAGTGCCCGTTGATTTTGGAGACCTGGAAGACATTGTTGGTGCCACCGATCATCCTGTCGACGGCCCTTATGTAGTGGTAGGGCTCAAGTTCGGGGCTGTACTCCACGTAGACGCAGTTGTCTTCGGCGGAGGACGCCTGCCGCGCCCTGGCCTCCGCAATATGCGCTCGAGTGGTCTTGATCTCTTCCGCCCGCGGCACCCATCCCGTGGACGATCGTGGCCGGGAATTGGCTCCTGCGCCCCTGGGGTTAGAGTGATGTTTCGCCGCTGTGGGTGAACCCGGCGAGTCGCGGCGCCTTCTCTTATTCCTGACGACGGTGAAGTCGTCGTCCTCTCCAGGGCGTTGGTCCTCAGTGTAGTCCGCCCAGTTTCCCAGGACACGGGCAGCGCCATTGGATGACGTGGCTGCTGCCGAGCCGGTCGTGACGTCACCGCGCGCGGCGGCCAGATTTGCATTTCCAACGCCTGTCGGCGGATTTGCATACCTTTGATCTTCGCTAGAAGAAATTGAAAAATTCTTCTGAAGATCTTGTTTCGCTGTTAGTTCAGCACATGGTTGCGCTTGCATGCCGTGCCTTGCAGGTTTCTCTTCGGCTTTTGAAGGGCTCTCAGCCCGTACCAAACTTGTCGCCATCCGCGACGTTATTCCGCTCGCCAGAGGCGAAAAAACACGGAGCTCGCGCGACGCGTGGCCGCACGGCCGAGTGTTTGTGAGTGTGTATATTTGTGAGCTTGTATGTATGAGTGCGTCTGTGTGTGTGAAAGAATAAGTGAGATTGTGTATAAGAGTGTACGTGCACGTGTGTTTGTGAATTTTTGCGTGTACTAGAGGGTACGTGTGAGTATACATGTAGATATATGAGTGTGTGTGACAATTTTTTTTTTGACAATTAAAACAATTTTATTGACATCTCTTCAATTTTACACTCAGCGAGAGTTATTTAGTAGAAATTTAAGATAAGAAAATAATATAATAATAAATGAGTGTGTGTGTGTGTGTGATAGTGTGCGTGTATATTCGAATATGTGTCAGTTAGTTTGCGATCGTGTATGTGTTCAAATGTATATGAGTGTTAATGTGTTAGTGTGCGAATGTTTATGAGTGAATGTATGTTGGAGTGTTTATATGAGATTCTGTGAATGTGTGATAAATAGATAGTATATGTGAGGGGGTTAGTTGGTGTGATAGTGTGCGTGTATATCCGAGTATGTGTCAGTTAGTTTGCGATCGTGTATGTGTTCAAATGTACAGGGTGATCCAAAAGTCCCGCACAACTTTAAAAATTAATAACTCCCCGAATATTTGCGCTAGAGCAATGCGGTAAACACCATTGTGTTCAGGATGCAATGGGATTTTTTATGGCAAAAAATGAAAAATTCGAAATTGATTTTAGTTACAATTTTATTCGCCAGATGGCGCTCTACCAGAATCAAAGATTCAGCGGCCAAATTGTTTGATAAATTGAAAAATATAACTGATCGACACGTATTTTTCCTTTTTGAATACCAGGAAAGAACCCTATAATAATATCAAATAACAAATTAATAAAACACCACTTCGCCAAAAGTATGAAGAATTGGTTAACGATTTTCAAATACAATCAGAGATATGTAAAATAGGTAAATGCAAATTAAAACATGTAGCAAAAAGAAAATTGATATTTTAGATACGGTTTGTTTCCGAAGATAATAAATTTCTAATATTTTTAATTCAACTCTCTCTCAGTATCGATTATGTTTATTTTAATTCATTTGAAAAATATGTATCTATCTCTGATAATTTATTTTACTCTGGAATGTCGTTGTTGTTTTTGTCGTGTCCAATAAATAGCCTCAGATGTCTCCATGCATTTCTATCACAGCAGCAGCAGCAATGTCCACTATCTTGGATGTATAAAGCTGCTGCTCTGGGTCTATGTCAATTTTCTGCAAGGCTGCAGGCATGAGAATATGTGGGTAGGTGTTAGTTCCACACCAGGACAGTTGTTGCATGTTCTATAGGTTCTTGTGCCATCTGGATGTATTTTCATTCCTTTTTATTTTTTGTTCTAAGTCTTGTTATAGTTTTTGTCAGTTTTCTCTCTGAGTTTATTTCACATATTTGATCTTTTCTTATTTTTTGTTTAATTATCTTGTATTTTGCCAAAGCATCAGCGTCAAATACTGACATTTGTTCTTTATTTTGGCTCAGCTTTCTGGCTTCCTTTGCCAAATCAACTGCCATTTCATTACCCCCGATCTCAACACGGGCAGGAATCCATTGTAGAATGCAGTTATTCTCCAATGATTCCAGTTGGGTAAGTAACGAGTTTATTTTCTGTGTGATTCTAGTATTGCCCTTCTGAATTGCTTCTAGAGCGGATATGGAGTCGCTGTATATTAAAATTCCTTCTGCTTGATGCAGGGATGGTTGGTTCAGGCATACATCAAGGGCTTTCCAGATAGCCGTCAGTTCACAAGTGAAGTTTGACGAAATCTGTCCTGCTCCTTCTTTGATTTTGATGTTTGTTCCATCTTGCAGTATTATGTTAATTCCGGCCCCTCCATTACTCAGGGTAATCTGTATATGCTGTTAAAGGGCGTGGCCTAGCATTTTTAATCAAGAATTTGTACTATGAGGACATAGCCGTTAATATTACAAACACATTAGACCTCGAAGCCCAAAGTATCAAAGTCTACCTCAATCAAAACAAAGCCATCAACATATACAATATGTATCACCCTCCAAACAATACATTTATTGACGATGGAACAATGGCTCAATTTCTTACAGACAACACTATTATTGTAGGTGACCTTAATGCCAAACATCAACTATGGGGATGTTCAACGCCAAACCCAAGAGGCAAAATACTATCAAACATATTTGACGACAATGCCTTCATGTGCTTAAATGATGGGAATCCTACCCATCATTCCTACAAGCTATAATACTGCACAAGCCCTTGATATAAGTTTTTACTATCCTGACATTTTCCACAAATGCAAATAGCAAATATTAAAAAGTCTTGTAAGTGATCATTTGCCTAATTTGATAGAAATTAGCACCAA
Organism: Cordylochernes scorpioides; assembly: GCA_030710605.1. Lineage (NCBI taxonomy): Eukaryota > Metazoa > Arthropoda > Arachnida > Pseudoscorpiones > Chernetidae > Cordylochernes > Cordylochernes scorpioides. The sequence goes on along the minus strand of CP092864.1, from coordinate 6,462,443 downwards.
GACCAAAACTAGCTCAATTAAGAAAAATTCTGGAACTTCAAAAAGGCTAATATGATATCTTTCGAAAACACCATTATTAAAGAAGCCAAAGTTTCAATACCAAGAGGTAATATTAAGAAATGGATTCCAAATTATACACACCAGGCAAAAAATATTCAAACACTTATAACTAAAAGAAATGAACTACAAAAAAGTGCACCCAAAACCAAACAAATTGTATAACTGAACTCAACATTGTGATTGCAAAAATAAAAAGATTATACGTAAATGTAAAAAGGGAAAAATGGAAACAAACTTGTGAAAACCTGAACCCAAGAAACCCAAATACAAAACTTTGGAATTTGGCAAAACAAATTGACAGAGCCCAGCCACAAACTGAAAACACAAATATGATTAAGAATACAGATAGTACACCAGCAACTAATTACAAAATTGCTGCCAATCTTTTAGGTAATTCATATCAAATAAGTAGTAAAATCAAGGTTGAAAAAAGGAAAGATTATTCATGACTGTAAAATATCACCAGCACTCATAATATTTTCCATGAAAAAAATCAATATGAAAAAGCTAGCTTATGCATAAGAAAACACTGACCTAAACAAGACTCCTGGGCCAGATGGAATCCATGGCCGAATAATATCAAACTTGGGCAAAATTGGCAAAGAAAGACTTCTTAATATTTTCAATAACTCCTGGAAAACTGGAAAATTGCCTCAAGACTGTAAAAATGCAACAATAATTCCCATTAAAAAACTTGACAAATCTGCTGATGACCCAAAAAACTACCGACCTATTTCCCTAACAAATATTTGCTGCAAATTAATGGAAAAATTATACTCAGACGACTCACCTACCACCCCGACACAAGAAATCTCTTACCAGAAGAACAATATGGATTTAGGAAAGGACATGGAACAATAGACCAACTCTTATTTTTCACACAAAAGGTAAAAGATGCACAAAACAAACAAACCAACTAACCACACCATAGCTGCTTTTTAGACCTTACACAAGCTTTTGATAAGGTATGGAAAAACAAGTTAATTACAAAATTATACAAACATTTCAAAATTGATGGAAAAGCTATCACTTGGATAAATGATTCCCTTAAAAATATATAAATCAGGGTCAAATATAATGGCACTCTATCTAAAACATTCAAATTGTACCAAGGATTACCACAAGGATCAATCCTTAGCCCAACTCTCTTCACCCTATTTATAGCAGGCATAGAAGAAATATTTTCACATATAACCAATATTGGACTTTTCGCTGATGACATTATTCTATGGAGTAGCAACACTAACTGGAAAAAAGCTGAAAGAGATTTGAACAAGACTCTTCTCCACCTAGAAAAATTTGCTAATAAACATAAATTAGAATTTAACCCCCAAAAACTGAAACCTGTCTTTTTACTACCGATAAGAAACTATACAAAATAAGACCAAATATTATTCTGAAAGAACAACAATTGCAATATAATAAACATTCTAAATATCTCGGCTACACCCTGGATCCAGAAATTAACTCCAGTAAGCATATTGAAGGAGTTGTTAGAAAAGGAAGAGACCGACTAAAAATCTTGAAATATATTTCAGGAAAAGTGGGGAGCTGAAGCAACAACACTAAAATTAACTTACACATCTCTAATGAGACTTATCTTGGAATATGGATATTAAATCTATGGTACAGCATCTGAAACAAATCTAAAAACACTGGAAAGGATACAACTAAATGCAGCTAGAATTATTGCAGGTCTTCGAAATACCTGCCCTAATGATATTGTACTTTACGAGGCAGACATTATGCCCTTGAAGGATAGAATAAGCTACAATCTGCCAAAATATATAAACAAAATCAAGAGTTATGAAAACAAACACAGAACTTTCAATTACATACTTAATTGGGAACCCAATATAAGACTCAAAAAGAAGGCCCTCTCCACCTGGCCAAAAGAAATAGATTTTTAAAATATAAAGTGGAAAAATATTATTTAGCTGAAAAAATATCTCCATGCGAACCACTAACAAAATGTTATTTTTAATGCCACTTCAAATGAACCCACCAACAGACAATACCAAAATCCAGAATATTTAAAACAATTATCATTAGAAATAATTAATATAAAATTCCTAAAAATGCAATAACTATCTATACCGATGGTAGCAGAGACGAGTTGGGACACACTGGCAGTGGCTGTCTCATTAAAACCACAAATGGCATTGAGAAAATAAACAGAAGGAACCCAGAATTTTGCTCAGTCTTCAGATCAGAACTTATAGCCATCTATGAAGTCTTAAAATCCATCAGAAACATTAAACATCACGATATATGGATTATTACTGATAGTAGAAGTGCCATACAACACTTGAGTCACACAGGGGATCTTAGAGACAAATTAAGCAGGAACATAATTGGTTATCTCGAAAAACTCTCAATACCTAAAAAATTCACCTTCAATGGATACCCTTACATGTTAGCATTGAAGGCAATGAAGCTGCTGATGCGCTAGCGAAAAAAGGCACAAAAGAACCCTTGCTACAGAAAAATAAACTTACTTTTAAAGAAATAGAAACAGTAGCCAGAATAAACAAGAACTAGAGGATCCCACCTTGGTATACCCTAGAAGCAGATGGCCACCCAGACCTTTAGGTCCACAAGCCGGCATGCGAAGCATGCCCTTCGCTGCTATTCTGTTCAACTCATAAGCCAAGTAACGGTATCCAAGCTAGTGTTTGGACATTGTACCTGGAAACACCACCTCCCAGACAACGTGTCTGGAAGGATTTCTATACCGGTGGCCTTTAATCATAGCAAAATAGGAAACTATCTACTGTGTCCAGCAGGGACCGTGGGGAGGCAGCCCCCGGTCGACTCTGTTCACTCACAGCTGAGGAAAAGCTCAGCTGCCACGTCGTGGGCTTTCTCAAGAAGCTTGCTGTGATTTCTCAGCAGCTTACTCTTGATCGCGCCCCTCGCTCTCCTTCTCTCTTCCTGCACACCCACTACCCTTGGACAATCCAAGACGTAGTGGCGTGCATTCATATCCCTTTCTCCATAGACGCAATCAGAGTTTCTCTTAATTTTAAATCTGTGGAGACTTGCGGAAGAGCCCATGTCCCGAACTACCCTAATGAGTTTGTGGGACATTACCTTACAGAGGTACTTGGGTGTTGTTACCCCATTGAATACCTCTCTCTCCTTCACACTGTTCCTCCATCTGTCCAACCATAAGTCCTGGACGTGCCCCCTGATCCTCCTATAAACTTCTTTCTTGGTCACTGGGGTCCTCAGTGATCTACCTCTAAAGCATCCTGCCTTAGCGATCCTGTCTGCGAACTCATCACCTTCGATGAGGCTGTGTCTCCTAAACCAAGGAAGCTCCGGAGCCCGCGTCATCATCTCCAGCTCCTGGATTATTTGCCGCGCGAGTTGCCCTTTCTCCAGATTGATGGCGACGAGGGCCGAAATACAATCTGAATAGAGGCGGTCCGGGCTGAAGTTCTTCACGGCACACACTCTGAGGGCTACCCTGATCGCAACCAGCTCGGCTGAAAAGACCAATTCGTCCACTCTGAGTGTTAAACTTTCTTGGAAGATCAGCTCTCCATTAGTGAATATCACTACCCCAGCTCCAGTATTGGTTCCAGACTTACTACAATCAGTGAAAACCTCCGTGCCAATCCCTGTCGGCCCTCCAGGACTCCAATTCCACTTTAGCAACCACTGCGGAGGCTTCGTTGGATCCCTCTTCGATTCCAGGGCCCCCGCTTCAAGTCCCAGGGCATCTTCCCTGTTCTCCCAGATCTTCTGTCTGATGGTCTCCTCCTCTAGTTTCAATCCTAGGGGAATAAACCCAGCGAGGACCAAAAAGGCCTCACTGCTGGTAGTGCGATATCCCCCTGTGATTCTGAGTGCCGCTGTCCTCTGCACTCTCTCTAGAGTTGTTGCCACCTTCTGATCCCTGTTTCGGCGCCACCAAGCCCCGGAAGCATATAGCAAGATTGGCTCGACACAGGAGAGGCAGAGGTTCCTAAAAATAGCACCCTCCTTCTCCCCCCCTGTTGAGAGCCAACCAGGACAGGCCTGCACAACGCCTCCCTGCCTCTCGCCACCATCTCCTCCGCCTGGTATTGCCAACCCATCTTGTCATCAATGACCACCCCCAGAATGGTCATCCTATTGACCACGCTACCCTCCGTCCTTCTATCCGGATAGCCGGCTTGTGTTCCCATTTGATCCCTTTCCTTTTAGTTCTTATGTCCCTAGGCTTAAAGCTGAGGGCTTTAGTTTTGGAGACATTGAACTTAAGGCCCAGATCGAGAGAATTTGGAGAGAAGTTCCAACACACTTCTCAGCCTTCGCTCTCGAAGCAGCCTCAATGATGAGGAACTGCTCGTCAGCATAGAGAACCAGCCTGGCTCCCTCAGGGAGCTCCTCCTGGAAAACGGTGTTTACCAGGATATTCCACAGAATAGGTCCGCAGCAAGAGCCCTGGGGGCAACCCCTAGCACAGTTTCTTTCCAACTTCCGCCCACCAAAACTGAGGCTAATCCGTCTATCCCTCAGGAAGTCACGAACCAAGCTTCACAAATTATCAGGACAACCCATGTCCATCAAATTTCTCATCAGCTTGTTCCAGCTCATGGAGTTGAACGCGCCATCAATGTCCAGGGCCACGAAAAGAACCCAAGCACCCTTATTTAAGCCCATCTCAACCCCCTCTAACACCTCGTTCAGAGCTGTGGTTGTGGACTTTCCTTCCCTAAAACCATGTTGGAAAGAGGAAAGGAGCTCATTACTCTCTAGCCAATGCTTCAGTCGCTGAGCTAGTAGGCTATCCAGGACCTTACCTAGACACACTAGTAAAGAAAGCGGATTATAATCATTAGGAGAATTACCCTTTCTACCAGACTTTTCGAGAAGCACTATTCGTGCAACCTTCCATGCCTCAGGAAATGTACCAGTGTCCAGGCACCTATTGAATAACCTGGAAAGAAGCGATGGGTGCATCCTTACCAGGGCTTTCACGACCGTGTTATCGATCCCTTCGGGACCAGGAGATTTCCTTTTCCAGAACTTGAAAGCCGTCAGTTTCACCTCATTCTCAGAAAAGAGCGGATCTATCAAACCACAAGTGGTCAGAGATATCTCGTCCTCTGGTTCCTCGTTTCCGAAGTGCCGATCCAAGTTGTTTTTATTTTGTCTTCTGCTTTCGAGCGAGTAGGTCTAAAACACATTCTCTCTGAATTTTCTCATTGTTGGTGGATGAAACAGCACCAGTGATTATTTTGGCCGCTTTTGCTTGAACACTGTCTAGTCTTACTTTTAGTGATGAGCTTGAGGGAGCCCAGACCGGTGTTGCATATTCCATTATCGGCCTTATTAAGGTGGTATATCTTGTTCTGAGAATTCTGGGTTTTGCTCCCCAATTTGTTCCACATAGCCTTCTCAGAATGTTTAGTTTTCTGATAGCTCTATTTGAGGTGCTAATTATGTGTTCTGAAAATTCCAATTCCTCATCAATAATAATTAAAATAATTTTGTTGACATCTTGTCAAGACATGCACAGTCTGCACTATTAAAAAAAGATAATATGCATTATATACACTATGTACAATGAATATGGCGCCTCTGCCAGCGCTGCAGAATTTGGTGGAGAATCGCCAGTGGGTCTCCAGCGACATCACGCATTTTGCGATCTGCGATGAATACGTAGATCGCGTACTTCGCCGCTTAGGAGATGGTGATGGCGTGGTCCTCGAGACCAACTTGAAAGATCCAGGACTGCAGTATCACACCTAGGTATTATGGATTTCTAATTTTATCAATTATTTGTTTGTTTATGCTTATTTTGTGGTTATATTTATGCCTTTTTCCCTGTGAAGACGCATTGGTTTGGTTTTATTGGGTTTATGGTCATTTGGAGTTCCATTGCCCACTTCTCCAGTCCTCTCATTGATGTGTTCAGTATTTTTTACAATTTTTCTATGCTGCTACTTGTGTGCCATATGGCTATATCATCTGCATAACAGGCAACCTTTGTGTCTTCAGTGAGGTAAGGATGGATGTCGTTAATATATAGCAGATAGAGTAGAGGACTGAGCACAGATCCCTGAGTTACACCAGCCCATGTTCTTCCTTCCTTGGAAAATTCTCCATTGACCCGAACCTTTAACTTTCTTCCCCTTAAGATGTCTGCAATCCAGATTAAGGTTGTTCCTCTTACTCCGATGTTGTGCAGCTTTTCACGTAATTTCTCCCTCCACACTCGATCAAAAGCTGAGGTCATATCAAGGAATATAGCCGTGGTCTTCTTTGGCGGTTTTTCCTGGAAAGAATCTATTATTGATTGACAGAAGTAGAACAGTTGATCAGTCGTACAGTGCTGGGATCTATAGGCAGTTTAGTAGAGGTTTATTTTATTATTGTTAGTGAGCCAGACTATGAGCCTAGAGTGGATAATTCGTTCTGGTATTTTACAAAGTATGCTGGTGAGAGCAATTGGCCGATAGTTCTTGTATTCCTTGGCATCTTTGTTTGGCTTCAGTATTGGCACTATAATTGATATCTTCCAATTCTTTGGTAGTTTACCAGTTTGCCATGAAATGTTCAGTATTCGTAGGAGTTGATTATTAGCTTTGTCTTCAAAGTGTTTAATCATTTGACCAAAGATTAGATTATCTCTTGGTGACCTCTTTTTTTACAGAAATGCCACTTTACCAGCCTAGAGTTACAGTTTTGTGTGGGTTCACTTCTTTTATTATTGGGCCATTTTTCTTTGAAAAATCAATGGAAGAACTTTTAAAACCTTTTTTGTAACTGGTGAACGTTATGTTCAACTTTTGAGAGAAAAGGGTATTCCCATATTGCAGGGCAAAAGCACTAAGCGAAATAACATTCATGAAAGATGGAGGACCTCCTCATATCTCCCGAGGTGCCAAACAATTGCTGAAGGATACGTTCGGTGAAAATCGTGTGATAAGTCGCCACTTTATATACCAGTGGCCTCCAAGATCACCAGACTTGACGCCTTGCGATTTTTGTCTATGGGGGTACATTAAATCGTGTGTTTATCGATGCTGGCCACCACATTGGCCATGTTGAAGGCTTCTATCAGATGGCACGTTTTATCAATTTCAACAGATATGTTATTTAATGCTGTCCATTCTGTCATTTATCGTCTGCAGGCGGTGATTGAGAATAAAGGGTGCCACATTGAGCAAGGATTGTGACCTAATACAAGAGAGAAGGCAGTCACCTCATGTATTATATTATCTACCAATATTTTGCAGCTCTTTGTGTTGGGATATGGGGATAATAAATGCTTGCCTCACATCTTGACTCTTTTTTTGTGAACAGTAATATTCTGTTTGTCATTTGCTCACATATTATGTCGTGCAAACCAGAGTGTTATAACTTCTCGAATAACACTGGTAGACACAATTTTTCCCCCTTATGTTTAGTTTTCGCTTTTCGCTCATTAGAAGAAATAGCATAAGGAATATTTTCTGTAGACCAATAATTTTAGAAATTTTGTGGAAAAAAAATAATACAAAATGATTTTACTACCACGTTTTTCAACGCAAAAGGTCGATTTAAAAATTATTTTTATTTGAGGGGACACATTTTTTGAAATTGTGTACAGTATAATAAACAATGATAACATTTGACAAGCCCATAGGATATTTGGAATTAAGTACGACAAATATATTTTGTCACTCCCCTCTATATTTCATTTGTTAGATCATGACAAATATCCAGTTAAATAGTCAAGGGTCGCCATCAGTCAAGAAACTACACATTTCTTATAGCAAGAAATCCTATTAATAGTGTCATCATAATTTTTGGTACTATATTAACATTTCAAATATTCGTGTATTGATATCAGCAGTGTTTTTCAAACATTCAATCTATTTCACAAAACCCCATATAAAATATAAATATTTTTGCTACATGTTTTAATTTGCATTTACCTATTTTACATATCTCTGATTGTATTTGAAAATCGTTAACCAATTCTTCATACTTTTGGCGAAATGGTGTTTTATTAATTTGTTATTTGATATTATTATAGGGTTCTTTCCTGGTATTCAAAAAGGCAAAATACGTGTCGATCAGTTATATTTTTCAATTTATCAAACAATTTGGCCGCTGAATCTTTGATTCTGGTAGAGCGCCATCTGGCGAATAAAATTGTAACTAAAATCAATTTCGAATTTTTCATTATTTGCCATAAAAAATCCCATTGCATCCTGAATACAATGGTGTTTACCGCATTGCTCTAGCGCAAATATTCGGGGAGTTATTAATTTTTAAAGTTGTGCGGGACTTTTGGATCACCCTGTATATGAGAGTGTGTTACTGTGCATAGGTGTGAGAATGTGTGCGAGTGTTTATGAGTGAGTGTATGTTGAAGTGTTTATATGAGAATTTTTTAATGTTTGATAAAGAGAATATATGCGAGTGTGTGAGTGGGTTAGTTGGTGTGAAAGTGTGTTTCTGATTGTGTGTGCACGTGTGAATGTTTCAAAATGTATTCATAAGTGTATGTGAATGCGAGTGTATGTCAATCTGTATGAACGTACGTGATTGCGTATGTGTGTTAGTATGCGTGCACGTGTAGAAATTGGGTTCAAACAGAGAGTGTAAAATTTTTATATTTTTTTAGATCGGAACAAACCGAGAGCAAAACTTAATGAAGGAAAAACATTGACGATAAGTGATAGGTCCTCTCTTTGACGGGCCAATTAAATTTAGCAAATATGCTATATGAATTCTGTTCTTCTTAGCTTGCAAATTTATGAATTCCAGATACGGGGGTCTCTCCCGGCGTGTTATTCTCAAAGATTCCGTTAGTTTCTTGAATGTTACTAAGACCATTGTGTTTATCATCCTAGAACTTTGTTTAGAAGGATGGCCCGAATAGTTTGTTCAGTTTCTTTACTTCGCTCAGCAAACGGTGAAATGGAACTGTGTAAACGATGGCCTATGTATTTATATTTTTCTTTTATTTCTATTCAGTATCCCTACTGAGGTAATCTTCACCGTATGTGCATATAGCCTATTTACATACTGGGAATATTTTTGATTTGTAGTCTCCCGAGTATTTCCATCTTATTTGGCCAACTGGCTCCCAGATATCGAATCCATCCTTCCCGAGGATGTACTCTGAAGATAGGAATGTGCGGGATGCAATACGGCGGGAACTTTGCGGCCCCTAAGCCACTACAACATCCGTGAAGACCTTCAGAGAACCATGAAAATGGCTGACTTAGAAATCCCGGGTTAAATTAAGAATCACAGCATCAGGAGATCTGACGGAATAAATGATAACAGCAGAAAGATCAGCTGACATTTGAATACCCATCAGTAAGCTCATCAGTACCGCGGTCAAGTTAGATGACCCCATCTCACTGAAAGAGATATCACAAACTGCCAACAATGGAAAAACAGAGAAAATTACAACTACCACACTTTCTGAGGCAGAGAGATTATCTAATATAAAGTTTTCGAGTTTTTTTTATTTCAACTATCAAATGTCTCTTCATCTATGTAATTTTTTAAAATTCAGTTGTCTGATTACTTGTGACAATATGAGTATGTCAATAAGTAATTATGCAAATTAACGGTCAACCAAAACAAGGAAAATTTCGAATCTGTCCGGCGGCCAACCTCAAAGAGTTCTACGAATGAAGTTTTATCGTGCTCTAGCGAGAGATAAGTGTGATAGGGCAGGCTCGAAGGTCACTTGATGGTCAAACCCTCCGTGAGTGGAGAGTTTGTTTCGGAAGACGGACCAATTCATATGCTTTAATTTCCAGTATAGTTTTCCCTTTTGCATATTAGAGGGTTGGTTAGTTGGTTGAGGCGTTTTAAAAATCGTCCACTTTCGACAGCCATGACTCGGGATCGAAACCCGTATTTGACACTTTTTTTAATTAAAAAACGCTTCAATGGTCCCGATTCTTTCGAAATTCTAACCCCGCCAAGTGAGTGCAAGTAAATAAACGGGGTTCTGGCATTTTGTAAGTGCAAAATTCGAACTGCTTTCTTGTTACATGTGTAGACATGTACTTATAGTAAAATAAGACGCTTACTACCCACCATGATTATCACGCAGTATTTGGGATTAATATCACCACGAATTCAGCGTTTTACATTTATTTTGATCAACAATGAAAGAGGGCGACTCTCTCTTTTAAAAATACATCAAAACAATGTTTCACTTTTATGCCGAACGGACATATTTAGATGAAGGAATGTGCTACAGCAAGAGGTTTGCCAAATCCAGACAAACCTACATTCCACGTTTTCGAGCTATGGTACAACAAAAGGCTTCTAATTCTCAAATTCCTAAGAGAGGAATTATTACATCGGTCAAAAATGTAAAAAGGATATTTTAGGTTGGGATGTGGTAGGGCCTATATTAGGTCAAAATCCTTGTAGTTTTACGGAAGGAAGATATTCATGTGAAAATGGGGCACTTCTCCTGTTTAATTATGAATGAAAACAATTTGTTTATCGTTTCCCTGTAAAATTCACAGACTCAGATTATGGAATGTGTCTATTTTGGTAGAACACCAGGAAATAAAATAATGGAAGAATACTACTTTCGACATGGATTTGATGTTAACAGAACACTATATAAGGAAGTTAATTTAGGAACAACTGTCGACAATGGTTTGATTTTAACATAACACAAAAGAAGTTAATTTAGAGACAACTATGAACAATAGTTTTGATTTAAACAGAACACCAGAGGAAATAAATAATGGAGGAACTACATTCAAGAATATATTTGATTTTGGCAGAACACCAAAGAAATTAATTTAGAAAAAACTGCCGACAATGGTTTGATTTTAACATAACACAAAAGAAGTTAATTTAGAGACAACTATGAACAATAGTTTTGATTTAAACAGAACACCAAAGGAAAATAATGGAAGAACTACATTCAAGAATATATTTGATTTTGGCAGAAGACTAAAGAAGTTCATTTAGGAACAACTGCCGACAATGGTTTGATTTTGACATAACACAAAAAAAGTTAATTTAGGGACAACTATAAACAATAGTTTTGATTTAAACAGAACACCAAAGGAAAATAATGGAAGAACTACATTCAAGAATATATTTGATTTTGGCAGAAGACTAAAGAAATTAATTTAGTAACAACTGCCGACAATGGTTTGATTTTGACATAACACAAAAAAGTTAATTTAGGAACAACTGTAAACAATAGTTTTGATTTAAACAGAACACCAGAGGAAATAAATAATGGAGGAACTTCATTCAAGAATATATTTGATTTTAGCAGAACACCAAAGAAATTAATTTAGGAAAAACTGTCGACAATGGTTTGATTTTGACATAACACAAAAGAAGTTAATTTAGGGACAACTATAAACAATAGTTTTGATTTAAACAGAACACCAAAGTAAAATAATGGAGGAACTACATTCAAGAATATATTTGATTTTGGCAGAAGACTAAAGAAGTTCATTTAGGAACAACTGCCGACAATGGTTTGATTTTGACATAACACAAAAAAAGTTAATTTAGGGACAACTATAAACAATAGTTTTGATTTAAACAGAACACCAAAGTAAAATAATGGAGGAACTACATTCAAGAATATATTTGATTTTGGCAGAAGACTAAAGAAGTTCATTTAGGAACAACTGCCGACAATGGTTTGATTTTGACATAACACAAAAAAAGTTAATTTAGGAACAACTGTAAACAATAGTTTTGATTTAAACAGAACACCAGAGGAAAAAAATAATGGAGGAACTTCATTTAAGAATATATTTGATTTTAGCAGAAGACTAAAGAAGTTAATTTAGAAACAACTGTCGACAATGAACTTGATGTTAATGCAATAGAGCATTCACGTACTCTGTGAAAGTTCGACGTTACAAAATATTGAGGTTCTTTATATACAAATTTACATACTTTTAACTCTATTTTGAAGTTCAAGCTGAGGCGAGTTCTCTCTTGAGAAGCGAAAGACTCCTTGTTTTTGATATGTCACAGTACGGAAGATTGCTGAAGATTTTATATGTGAACCGTATCACTAATAAAGAAGTAAGAAACAAGAAAAAAATTGTTTGAGGGACAATGCAAAAACATTATTACAAGAATCAAAAGAAAACCTGGTTTGTCCATATAGTTCTATATAACGCTGTCAGGTCTTGGAGAGTTAACCTCAGGACAACTATGCAAATTGGATTGATAAGCAATGAACGAACTCATCTTTAGACAAAAATAATACAGACAATCACAACAACATTCAGTGAGAAACAGTTCATTTGATTAATTGAATAACCACCTGGAACAGTATAATATCAAAGGAAGAACAAATTCGTGAAAGTGAAGAGTTACAAGAAACTCTTTTTCTCACGATTATTTTATTCTTTTGACAATTTATTTGAGTTACGTAAAATAAAGTAATTAGCGTATAAAGAATCTAAAAATATTTGTTTTTACCACATTTGAATTTTCCCAAGTGGTCCTAAATGGACCATGGTTTACGACAACATTTCGAGGTCATTTTAATGGCCCTTTTCAAATGTATGTGTAAATAACCCCATTTACATATATATATGCATACCGAAGTATGCAATTTGAATTTTAAACATCGTCCTTAAAGGAACCCCAAATATATCTACAGTGAAAATAGCCGTTTGAGAGAGTAAATTCATATTACGACTCACTCGAGAAAATTTAAAGATAAAAATTGAAGTTTTTTTCCCCTCGCCTTTTGAAAAGCTCCATTTACCAAATGGAATTCTAATGTAGTATATTACAAAGAAAATGTTCTGGGAAATAATTCCCACTTTAATGAAATTAGCCAAGCAAATAGTGCCATAGATATCCGTTAAAATGGTTGCATTAAGGAAGAATTTATTTAATGTTTTTTTTTTACTGGAGAATAGAATGGAATGGAAACAACTAAAATATCGTAAGTATAAAAACGTAGATAGGGTTTGACTTACTAATAGCAAACTAAATATCAGAATAATTCACAGTTCTCTCAATTAGAGAATAAAAAGCTTTTCCTATAAACCTATTCCACTTATTGTTCTATTGTATTGGTACCTAATTGTCTTTAATGAATTTATCTAATTTTCAGGGGGTCGGTGGAAGGCTGGTCAAACCGTTTGGTTTTCGACCACTACAACCCGGGTTCGATTCCCGCATTGGACACTTTTTTCTGTTTAAAAAAAAAATGCTCCAATGGCTCCCGATTCTTGCAAAAGTCCAACCCCACCAGCGAGTGCAAGTAACCAAATGGGGCTCTGGCACATTTGTAAGTGCAAAGTCGAACTGCTTTTCACATGTGTAGACATGTGGTGCGCTTACAGTAAAAGCAGTCGCTAACTACCCTCCTTGATTATCATGGTCTGTACCACGTGTACTAGGGATAAGAAAAAAATCTAATTTTCAACACTAACCGTTATTAAAAGATTCCGGATTTCGACAAATTACAAAAAAAAAAATTATAAGACACCGCTCAACTCTTTTTATTTACATTAATTAAAGGAAGCTTTCAGGTAATCTCTTCTTCAACTAACTAAAACATATAAACAAGGCAATGGAGAGAGAGATTATATAGCATTTTAAAAGAGGAATTTATGTAAATACAGGAAATAAGAATTTAAGAATAAAATCCTTAAATTCTTATATTAGGCGGTTGTGTCCTTCATTAGCCTGGTGAAAGCTGTGCCTCGAAGACAAAAGAATCTATTTATTATCAAATCAGACGACATATCCCCACAAAGGATGTCAAGCAACAACACCAAATTCAGAGAACTATTTCACAGAAACAATTGAAACCAAAAAAAAAAAATAATAAATAAATAAATATAACCAATGAAACAAATACAACAAATATATACATAGTTAGCAAGTCGAGATTTTCTGATGCAAATAACTCTTAGTTGCATAATCGGTAGGTATCTTGATTTATTACCTCAGTACAATTTCACTTTTCATTTTGTTTTTTTTTTTATTTCTATACAGAATTTATTCCGTAACACACCAAATCCCCCCAAAAAAAACGTATTCAATATTTAATCCAATAAATGAAGTTATAGTAAATTTACAAAACAATTACAAAAGATATATATTATTAATGTATGTAGAGGGGGGGGGTATTAGTTCATATCAAAAATTGACATAAAACCAAGCTGTCTAAAAATTATTAAGTCGAACGACATTTTTTTTATCACAAATATAGGATTTAAAAAAATAAATAAAACGAACTGGTCCTCCTGCAGCGATTGCCCTCTTTTTTTAAATCACAGAATTCCCTAGTCACAGAGCGTAAATTTCACAGAGTATTCTCTTTAAGAAAAAAATAAAAACGCTCGGCAATAATTTATTTGGAAGGATGGTCAATATATAGAACCCTTGGGAGACTAAAATCTCTTCTAAATTTTTCTTCTCTTTTCACTTAAGAGTTTGTATTTTGATATGCTCTAAACTCACAAAATTGCATAGTATACTATCCTATTTACATAATGTCCGTTTCACTTTTTACCCTCCACCTCTCATTCCTTTTACTGACAAAATCTTCAGTAATTATGGCAATATATAACTTGGGGAAGTGTACTTCAAAATGCAGGAATAAATATTTAAAAATCTTATTGAGCTAAAATAAATACCCTGATAATTTATTTCAAATAATGGCCTAATATATGTTTAAATATATATTCAAATATAGGTTCGAATAATTTCACCACAAAGACTTACACACAATGAGTAACCTTTTTATTCAACTTAAACAAACAATTTTCACGCGGTCTCGCTTCATCAGGCGACTTTTTGAGATGGATTTGATGAAGCATGACCGCGTGAATGATTGCTTGTTTATTCAGTTTAATTAAAATAAATATATATTGATTTCTAGTCTTTGTAATAATATAAATTGATATTCTCTAACAATCCTATCATTCTAATTCAACTTCTTGTCTATTTTTATATGTAAATTATCGCATATGTTAGACACACGGCTTCACCCGGCTATTATAGGAGTGAATGTTTGTCAGGAGAATATATATGGCTTAAACATCAAGAATTGCCATGTGTAAATAACATGAGATAGTTGAACATAAACAGACAATTTTTAAAAAAGGACTTCATGTGGTTTGATAATAAACAGACAATTTAAAAATGGATTTCATTTGGTTCTGATATTTACTATTAAGAACAAAACTGGTAGGGCCATTAAATAAACTTGATAGGTTGCTATTCTTTACATAAAAAAATTAAAATTATCTAAACGATTAAGGGGATTCTTAACAAAATCAGAAATAAATACAGAAACATTATGAAGCGCAATGTATGAACAAATTATTTACAAATAAATATAGAATATAAGTATTAAGACAATATAATGATAAAATGATAATATTAACATATGGTTAATTACAGATGACCTTTACATATATATTCAACAAATATTATAACATTTAAAAATAATAAAAAGTATTAGAAGATATGGATTTTTAATGCTACCTTTCTTCTGAAAAAATATATAATTAAAATGTATTTCTACAGCCTTTATTCTGCAATCAATAAAAATTTAAAGAGGAGGGAAGGGTATGGCTCAGTGTGTACCTCTTTCAATTTTTATCAATTTCAGGATAAGGGATCAATAAATAAGTTTCAATTATAAATATTTTAGAATCAAAATAGCGTTAAAATATGTTTATAATTTTCAGCTATATATGGTGCTAAGTTAACGATGATATTTAAGATATAAATTGTTTATAAATTTCTCTCGCTAAGACAAATGTCAATTTGTTTTTTTATATTTCCTCAATGTTCTGTGATTATTTTACCAGCAACAAATCCATTCTGTCTCCTTTGTTGACTTTCTCTCTCCTCCCTGATCATATTATTTATTCAGTTTCTTTTCCTTTTTTTTACCTTCTTCTTTCGTGTAGCGCTTACTTCTAAGACAAAAGGCAATCCTCTTTTTATAGATTATATCTTGAACTCAGTTTTTTTTTTATTATTTCTGTCATTAAATAATTTGTATCAATGGATATAAATGATATTTTAAAATACTGCTTTATTGTATCCATTATAATTTTAAATCAATTTAAGTTGAGTTTTTTTTTTCAGAAATACAATTGCGTAAGGAAGAATATGAATTAAACAAAAATAGATGTGCTTCAATATCATTCTACAGTTTAAAAAATATATATATTACTTTAAAAATGTTGTAAGAAAATAATGAGGAGTTTCGGATTACCAACTACATGTCAACATATGTAGAAAGCAGTTTGACTTTTGCGCTTATAAGGTGACAGAGGTCTATTTGGTTATTTGCACTCATTGCGGAAATTAGACTTTTGCACTTATTAGATGACAGAGTCCTGTTTGGTTATTTGCAATCAGACTTTTGCACTTATAAGGTGACAGAGTCCTGCTTGGTTATTCATACTCATCGGTGAAATTAGACTTTTGCACTTATTAGGTGATAGAGTCCTGTTTGGTTATTTGCAATCAGACTTTTGCACTTATAAGGTGACGGAGTCCTGCTTGGTTATTCATACTCATCGGTGAAATTAGACTTTTGCACTTATTAGGTGATAGAGTCCTGTTTGGTTATTTGCAATCAGACTTTTGCACTTATAAGGTGACGGAGTCCTGCTTGGTTATTCATACTCATCGGTGAAATTAGACTTTTGCACTTATTAGGTGATAGAGTCCTGTTTGGTTATTTGCAATCAGACTTTTGCACTTACAAGGTGACAGAGGTCTGTTTGGTTATTCGTACTGATTGGTGAAATTAGACTTTTGCACTTATTAGGTGATAGAGTCCTGTTTGGTTATTTGCAATCAGACTTTTGCACTTATAAGGTATAGGAGAGTTCAGTTTGGTTATTTGTAGCCATTGGTAGAATTAGACTTTTGAAAGAATCGGGATGTAGATTATGTAGCTTACATATTTTATTTGAGAAATTTAGAAATTTGCCGTAATTTTTTTTTTTTTTTGTAATACAGATTGAGAAAGGGCAAGATCCAAAAGCCTCCGCTAAAATTTATTTTGAAAAACACTTTATAGTGTAAAAGTTAAGTTTAATAATCATTTTACACACATTTCACACATACAACACCCACAGGATTATTAAACAATATATATACATATTTTTGTTGCTTATCCCTAGTACACGTGGTACAGGCCATGATAATCATGGTGGGTAGAAGTAGGCGACTGCTTTTACTGTAAGCGCACCACATGTCTACACATGTGAAAGCAGTTCGACTTTGCACTTACAAATGTGCACTCGCTGGTGGGGTTGGACTTTCGCAAGAATCGGGGAACCCATTGGAGCATTTTTTTTTTAACAGAAAAAAAGTGTCCAATGCGGGAATCGAACCCGGGTCGTAGTGGTCGAAAACCAAACGGTTTAACCAGCCTTCTACCGACCCCCCATTAAACAATATAAATACAGAAAATATTGGATTAAATAATTCAACTGCCAACATTTGATGTAAAGTTTGAGGCAGCGGTGAAACCAACCTAAGAACCCTTTCAATATTTATTTTATCAAACAAAAAGGAAATAAATGTTGATAGAGACTTTAGAACAAAATTCCCAAAACAATCCATCAGTTTGTATTATTCCAGCTGTCGCCGCCAACGCAGTCAAATCCATTTTACATATTCACTGAATTATTGCCCCTTTTCCTTCTCTGTTATTATTTTAAATGGAAAAACTGCTCTAATGACCTCTATTTTCTTCTTTTGAATAATTCTTAAGGAGTTATTTTACCCCGTTTTTTCTTTAAACTCTTCATCTAAATTGCATATTTCACTATCACCTGCAGGTATGAGTGTTTTTTTTATATATTTTAAATACCTCTTTTTTATTGATAATAAAAGTATGTTCTTTGTAGAAAGTTACATGTAAGACGTATAAAAAGGTTAGTTTTTATTTTATATTTCATTTAAATAAATGTATAACATAATAAAAAGCGTTTTTCTTAATATTTATCTTAGAAATAATGTTTATTTTAAATTAATTTTGAACCAGCGAATATACCCGGCTTCGTCCGGTTTTTACCCGAGGGAAAGTTTGTCTAACGAACATTTGTTTAAAACAATATTTTTGATGCGAGCATAATTATAATGGCCTGTACTACGTGTATATCTTAGGGGGAAGATAATTTTTAATTTTAATTAGTATTCATGATGTTTCCAATAAATATACCATCATATTTACTATCAAACAATCATTTTGTATGTCTAGATTTTATATTTTATTTTCGGAAACTATGTCACTTTAGAATGCCAATAAGATACATGATGTGAAGAGAATAATGAAGGACAGAGAGAGTGAACTATAGCGTCCCATGATGGTCAACTTCGGAGATGGTTATATACGGTTTTGGAAAGAGAAAAAAACTCTTAAAAACACCTTCTGGAGATTTAGCAACCCACTGAAGACGCTGAGAACTATTTCAGAAAAGAAAAATATAGCAATAGAACTCTATAATTTCTACAGATCAATTGTAAATAGATTCATACACAAAAGAGGTAGTGAGGAAAGTTTTAGAACAGATGTGTAAATAAATCCCTTTTAAAACAAAGGCTCACGTGCACAAGGGGAAAGGGGGAAAAAAAAATTACTGTATTATTTTGTTGTTGTGTGGCGAATCCATACAGGGCAATGGGCTCTAATAAAAGTATTTTTGTTGTTGTTTGTTGTATATACGGTTTTGATGAACACTTCGCTATAACGCCTTCCCGTTTATAACACTATCATGTTTTGTGAAAGATAGTACATAAGTGAGAGAGATTGAGATTGAAACTGATTTATTACAATGTCCATATAAGATTATATATGGTTAAATACAGAATAAATATAAATATGATTATATAATCTACTTATATAATTGCCTTATTCTGTCTGTGTGAAGTTCACTGTCTGAAGTTCACGGATGGAAATTTTCATAACCATCGGTGGTTCAGTGGTAGAATGCTCGCCTGCCACGCTGGCGGCCCGGGTTCGATTCCCGGCCGATGCATTTTTTTTTTTTTTACAATTTTTAAAACTCATTTATATATTATACAAGAATGACATCTACGGCGCCAATCTACTTATATAATTGCCTTATTCTGTCTGTGTGAAGTTCACTGTGTGAAGTTCACGGATAGAATAATGATAATAATATAGAATAATAATTGAATAATAATAAATTGGATAAAATAAAAAAGGTGTCAAGGGATGGGAATCGAACCCACGACCTTCCGCTTACCGGGCAGATGCCATGACCACTAGGCTACCCTGGACATATTTTTCCGTTCATAAAGTTAATATATGATGCCAATATATATAATAATTGTATAAACGAATGCAAGACAAAATCACCGCGAATGTTTCTTTTTTAAGGCAATTTCTTTTTAAGGCAATTATCGTTTTGCACAATTACTTAATCTTTTAAAATAAATAACAATACTTAAATGAAAATACGTTTCTTTAAATCAAATAAAATAAACTTTTAAATCGGTAACCTTTATGAGAACCTTTAAATATATATAAGTACCTTTAATCGATAATCTTTATAAGAATAAAATATGTAATTCATTAAATAGAAATTTAATATTAGTATCTCATTTATATTTTATTACTATGCAGTTTTCTATTTAGTCAATATACCTAAGTTCATGTTGCAAATGTAATTATCTCTATCGATTTAGTAGGTGAAATGCAAAAAAAAAAAATCGACATGATGAAATCTTTATGAAAATTCACATTTTTATTTTTATATTTTCGAGACACACACAGTTTGGGGCGGGACGTTTCACAAGAGAGACATCCACGGCGCCAATTTATAATTGTAACGAATATTATTTTAATTAAAACATTTTAAAAACACACAGTTTGGAACGGGACGTTTCACAAGAGTGACATCCATGGCGCCAATTTATAATTGTAACGAATAGTATTTGAATTAAAACGTTTTTAAAATATATACGCACTCGGATAAAACCCGGGCGTTGCCCGGGCCATTCGTCTAGTGATAAATATATGAATAAATAGATATAAATAGATAAAAATATTCGATAAATATACATATATATAAATATAAGTGAGAAAGAGACATAGACAGACAAAACAACTTTATTGCTACATGTCAACGAATGGATAGTGTCTATATAGTTGACATTAATATAATTTTAAAAAAGGAGAGAGAAATTGTACAGGGATCAGGTAGATAAATTAATAAAAAAGACATCTCCTGATTGTACAAATAAATGTTACTGATGGATTTCGCCATAATTGGGGGGGGGGGGATATCAACTAATCGTTGTTCAATTCTTGAATATTTCAAATTAAACGATTATTTGATATTTATTCCGACAGATGGTGCAAGCTATCAGCAACTTTTATTTTCACGATCAGGAAATGTATTTTTCAAAATTTAATTATTGCGATACTCTCGTCAAGAAAGACTGATAAACCCAATAGCTTGAGTTAATAAAATTACCTGTAGAAAGGTCGTTTAAAACCAGAAAACTTGTAAACTTGTTAAAAGTATAATAAATAAACTTATTCTTGGAGATTTATATTTGTTGTCGTGTCCAATGAAGAGCCTCAGATCTCTCCATGCATCTCTATCACAGCAGCAGCAGCAATGTCCACTATCTTGCTCTTCATTGGAAAATGGGTGCCGTTGCCACATTAGTCACCTTGGAAACAAACCAGAATTTGGTCGAATATTCCAAGGGTCCAGGGGGGACCGCAGGGAGGTGTGGTCGGACTTCTCTCCCCCAGATTTGATAAATATAATTGATACAGAGAATTATAAATCTAATATAGAAACGTAGCCCCTAATGGATGATTAGCCCTCGGAGAGGGCTACGTCGATTGTATATATCTCTCTCCATTCCTACCATTATTATTACCTTATAACTCTCTTTGAGTGTAAATATTGACGAGATGTCAATAAAGTTGTTTAATTGTCATTGTCCTAAAGGATGATATTTGATTTATTATATATGGTAGAGTTCTAAGATATATCTGCTGTGTTTTTAAACATATTATCTTAGATTGAACATTAACTATTTGAATAAAGATTTGAGGTTTATTGTCAAGTCTGTTTTATAAAAATCTTTAGCCACATGTAGATATTAAAAAAGGGGGTATATATTAGATTGAATAAAATTATTTATTTTTTCTGATATTTCGGTTGGCTGAACGCCAACCTTTGTCAAGACATAATTATATTATCTAAAGATTTACGTCGCTCCATTTTCAGAAAGATTTATTTGCCGAGATTTATTTCCTTCCCGTCGGTGTGAGCGGGTCACTCCTACGTCGTATTTACACTAATGGACAAAACTTAAGGAAGTTGTACCTTTTAGCATGTATATCGGGATTGAGACAATAACTCTGAAAGATACACTCATGGACAAAACTTAAGGAAGTTGTACCTTTTAGCATGTATATCGGGATTGAGACAATAACTCTGAAAGATACACT
Organism: Cordylochernes scorpioides; assembly: GCA_030710605.1. Taxonomy (NCBI): domain Eukaryota; kingdom Metazoa; phylum Arthropoda; class Arachnida; order Pseudoscorpiones; family Chernetidae; genus Cordylochernes; species Cordylochernes scorpioides. The sequence goes on along the minus strand of CP092864.1, from coordinate 6,440,935 downwards.
CATGGACAAAACTTAAGGAAGTTGTACCTTTTAGCATGTATATCGGGATTGAGACAATAACTCTGAAAGATACACTCATGGACAAAACTTAAGGAAGTTGTACCTTTTAGCATGTATATCGGGATTCAGACAATAACTCTGAAAGATACACTCATGGACAAAACTTAAGGAAGTTGTACATTTAAGCATGTATATTGGGATTCAGACAATAACTCTGAAAAATACACTCATGGACAAAACTTAAGGAAGTTGTATCTTTTAGCATGTATATCGGGATTCAGACAATAAATCTGAAAGATACACTCATGGACAACATTTGGGTAAGTTGTATCTTTTAGCATGTATATCGGGATTCAGACAATAAATCTGAAAGATACACTCATGGACAACACTTGAGGAAGTTGTATCTTTTAGCATGTATATCGGGATTAAGATAATAACTCTGAAAGATACACTCATGGACAAAACTTAAGGAAGTTGTATCTTTTAGCATGTATATCGGGATTCAGACAATAAATCTGAAAGATACACTCATGGACAACATTTGGGTAAGTTGTATCTTTTAGCATGTATATCGGGATTCAGACAATAAATCTGAAAGATACACTCATGGAAAACACTTGAGGAAGTTGTACCTTTTACCATGTATATCGGGATTCAGTCAATAAATCTGAAAGATACACTCATGGACAACATTTGAGTAAGTTGTATCTTTTACCATGTATATCGGGATTCAGACAATAAATCTGAAAGATACACTCATGGACAACATTTGAGTAAGTTGTAACTTTCAGCAAGTATATCGGGATTCAGACAATAACTCTGAAAGATATTACAGTGATCTTTATATAACCAATGGAAACATTGAGATGCGAATGTTTCTTTTCACAAATAATTCAAACCTCTACTGTCCTAACTGCAATGAAAAAAACAGTGACCTTTATTGAAGACACACAAGATAGCCAAGTGTAAACAAAATTGCCTCTGTCTGAAATACAGACGACCGGCTACATCAAAGACTTTCCACTTCCTTAAGTCTTGTCCATGAGTGTAAAGATCGGTAGATTAATCAAAATCTCTCAACCAGCATGTGATTTATAAACCATCGAGTTTATAGCGATATATAATTTTTAAAAATATTTGAAAATATATAGCAATTCATAAATAAATCTTTAATTAAAAAGGCATATAGTGGATCAAAATATCATTATTGGTAAAATAAATGATATTTTGATATAATATATGCCTTTTTAATTAAATATAATAAAATGTTCCTCTATCCGGAATGGATATTTTTATTTCCAGCATATGCAACGCTATCCCGTGTGTTGGTTATGTGAATAGTGCTGTCCCCACACCCTGTTGAATTATAAATATTATAGATGTTATTGGATATGGTGACGCTATGTATTCCTACACACCCTGTTGAATTATAAATATTATAGATGTTATTGGATATGGTGACGCTATGTATTCCTACACACCCTGTTGAATTATCAATATTATAGATGTTATTGGATATGGTGACGCTATGTATTCCTACACACCCTGTTGAATTATAAATATTATAGATGTTATTAGATATGGTGACGCTATGTATTCCTACACACCCTGTTGAATTATAAATATTATAGATGTTATTAGATATGGTGACGCTATGTATTCCTACACACCCTGTTGAATTATCAATATTATAGATGTTATTGGATATGGTGACGCTATGTATTCCTACACACCCTGTTGAATTATAAATATTATAGATGTTATTAGATATGGTGACGCTATGTATTCCTACACACCCTGTTGAATTATAAATATTATAGATGTTATTGGATATGGTGACGCTATGTATTCCTACACACCCTGTTGAATTATAAATATTATAGATGTTATTAGATATGGTGACGCTATGTATTCCTACACACCCTGTTGAATTATAAATATTATAGATGTTATTGGATATGGTGACGCTATGTATTCCTACACACCCTGTTGAATTATAAATATTATAGATGTTATTGGATATGGTGACGCTATGTATTCCTACACACCCTGTTGAATTATAAATATTATAGATGTTATTAGATATGGTGACGCTATGTATTCCTACACACCCTGTTGAATTATAAATATTATAGATGTTATTAGATATGGTGACGCTATGTATTCCTACACACCCTGTTGAATTATAAATATTATAGATGTTATTGGATATGGTGACGCTATGTATTCCTACACACCCTGTTGAATTATAAATATTATAGATGTTATTGGATATGGTGACGCTATGTATTCCTACACACCCTGTTGAATTATAAATATTATAGATGTTATTGGATATGGTGACGCTATGTATTCCTACACACCCTGTTGAATTATAAATATTATAGATGTTATTAGATATGGTGACGCTATGTATTCCTACACACCCTGTTGAATTATAAATATTATAGATGTTATTGGATATGGTGACGCTATGTATTCCTACACACCCTGTTGAATTATAAATATTATAGATGTTATTGGATATGGTGACGCTATGTATTCCTACACACCCTGTTGAATTATAAATATTATAGATGTTATTAGATATGGTGACGCTATGTATTCCTACACACCCTGTTGAATTATAAATATTATAGATGTTATTAGATATGGTGACGCTATGTATTCCTACACACCCTGTTGAATTATAAATATTATAGATGTTATTGGATATGGTGACGCTATGTATTCCTACACCACCCTGTTGAATTATAAATATTATAGATGTTATTAGATATGGTGACGCTATGTATTCCTACACACCCTGTTGAATTATAAATATTAAAGATGTTATTGGATATGGTGACGCTATGTATTCCTACACACCCTGTTGAATTATAAATATTAAAGATGTTATTGGATATGGTGACGCTATGTATTCCTACACACCCTGTTGAATTATAAATATTATAGATGTTATTGGATATGGTGACGCTATGTATTCTACACACCCTGTTGAATTATAAATATTATAGATGTTATTGGATATGGTGACGCTATGTATTCCTACACACCCTGTTGAATTATAAATATTATAGATGTTATTAGATATGGTGACGCTATGTATTCCTACACACCCTGTTGAATTATAAATATTATAGATGTTATTGGATATGGTGACGCTATGTATTCCTACACACCCTGTTGAATTAAAATATTATAGATGTTATTGGATATGGTGACGCTATGTATTCCTACACACCCTGTTGAATTATAAATATTATAGATGTTATTAGATATGGTGACGCTATGTATTCCTACACACCCTGTTGAATTATAAATATTATAGATGTTATTAGATATGGTGACGCTATGTATTCCTACACACCCTGTTGAATTATCAATATTATAGATGTTATTGGATATGGTGACGCTATGTATTCCTACACACCCTGTTGAATTATAAATATATAGATGTTATTGGATATGGTGACGCTATGTATTCCTACACACCCTGTTGAATTATAAATATTATAGATGTTATTAGATATGGTGACGCCTATGTATTCCTACACACCCTGTTGAATTATCAATATTATAGATGTTATTGGATATGGTGACGCTATGTATTCCTACACACCCTGTTGAATTATAAATATTATAGATGTTATTAGATATGGTGACGCTATGTATTCCTACACACCCTGTTGAATTATAAATATTATAGATGTTATTGGATATGGTGACGCTATGTATTCCTACACACCCTGTTGAATTATCAATATTATAGATGTTATTGGATATGGTGACGCTATGTATTCCTACACACCCTGTTGAATTATAAATATTATAGATGTTATTAGATATGGTGAGCTATGTATTCCTACACACCCTGTTGAATTATAAATATTATAGATGTTATTGGATATGGTGACGCTATGTATTCTACACACCCTGTTGAATTATAAATATTATAGATGTTATTAGATATGGTGACGCTATGTATTCCTACACACCCTGTTGAATTATAAATATTATAGATGTTATTAGATATGGTGACGCTATGTATTCCTACACACCCTGTTGAATTATAAATATTATAGATGTTATTAGATATGGTGACGCTATGTATTCCTACACACCCTGTTGAATTATAAATATTATAGATGTTATTAGATTGGTGACGCTATGTATTCCTACACACCCTGTTGAATTATAAATATTATAGATGTTATTGGATATGGTGACGCTATGTATTCCTACACACCCTGTTGAATTATAATATTATAGATGTTATTAGATATGGTGACGCTATGTATTCCTACACACCCTGTTGAATTATAAATATTATAGATGTTATTGGATATGGTGACGCTATGTATTCCTACACACCCTGTTGAATTATAATATTATAGATGTTATTAGATATGGTGACGCTATGTATTCCTACACACCCTGTTGAATTATAAATATTATAGATGTTATTGGATATGGTGACGCTATGTATTCCTACTACACCCTGTTGAATTATAAATATTATAGATGTTATTGGATATGGTGACGCTATGTATTCCTACACACCCTGTTGAATTATAAATATTATAGATGTTATTAGATATGGTGACGCTATGTATTCCTACACACCCTGTTGAATTATTAAATATTATAGATGTTATTGGATATGGTGACGCTATGTATTCCTCAGCCAACCCCTGTTGAATTATCAATATTATAGATGTTATTAGATATGGTGACGCTATGTATTCCTACACACCCTGTTGAATTATAAATATTATAGACTGTTATTAGATATGGTGACGCTATGTATTCCTACACACCCTGTTGAATTATAAATATTATAGATGTTATTGGATATGGTGACGCTATGTATTCCTACACACCCTGTTGAATTATAAATATTATAGATGTTATTAGATATGGTGACGCTATGTATTACCTACACACCCTGTTGAATTAATAAATATTATAGATGTTATTAGATATGGTGACGCTATGTATTCCTACACACCCTGTTGAATTATCAATATTATAGATGTTATTGGATATGGTGACGCTATGTATTCCTACACACCCTGTTGAATTATCCAATATTATAGATGTTATTGGATATGGTGACGCTATGTATTCCCTACACACCCTGTTGAATTATAAATATTATAGATGTTATTGGATATGGTGACGCTATGTATTCCTACACACCCTGTTGAATTATAAATATTATAGATGTTATTGGATATGGTGACGCTATGTATTCCTACACCACCCTGTTGAATTATAATTATATAGATGTTATTGGATATGGTGACGCTATGTATTCCTACACACCCCTGTTGAATTATAAATATTATAGATGTTATTGGATATGGTGACGCTATGTATTCCTACACACCCTGTTGAATTATCAATATTATAGATGTTATTGGATATGGTGACGCTATGTATTCCTACACACCCTGTTGAATTATAAATATTATAGATGTTATTGGATATGGTGACGCTATGTATTCCTACACACCCTGTTGAATTATCAATATTATAGATGTTATTGGATATGGTGACGCTATGTATTCCTACACACCTGTTGAATTATCAATATTATAGATGTTATTAGATATGGTGACGCTATGTATTCCTACACACCCTGTTGAATTATAAATATTATAGATGTTATTAGATATGGTGACGCTATGTATTCCTACACACCCTGTTGAATTATCAATATTATAGATGTTATTGGATATGGTGACGCTATGTATTCCTACACACCTGTTGAATTATAAATATTAAGATGTTATTAGATATGGTGACGCTATGTATTCCTACACACCCTGTTGAATTATAAATATTATAGATGTTATTAGATATGGTGACGCTATGTATTCCTACACACCCTGTTGAATTATAAATATTATAGATGTTATTGGATATGGTGACGCTATGTATTCCTACACACCCTGTTGAATTATAAATATTATAGATGTTATTAGATATGGTGACGCTATGTATTCCTACACACCCTGTTGAATTATAAATATTATAGATGTTATTAGATATGGTGACGCTATGTATTCCTACACACCCTGTTGAATTATAAATATTATAGATGTTATTAGATATGGTGACGCTATGTATTCCTACACACCCTGTTGAATTATAAATATTATAGATGTTATTAGATATGGTGACGCTATGTATTCCTACACACCCTGTTGAATTATAAATATTATAGATGTTATTGGATATGGTGACGCTGTGTATTCCTACACATCAATTATGGGTTTTTACACTTTCAAAAAGCCAGAATTCTACCTGCGCCTATCTAAGATGTAGATCACGAAATACGTGGTGTCGCTGGAGACCCACTGGCGATTCTCCACCAAACTCTGCAGCGCTGGCAGAGGCGCCATATTCATTATACATAGTTAATATAATCCATATCATATATATTTTAAATAGTGCAGACTGTGCACTTTGTATGTATTGACAAGATGTCAATAAAATTATTTTAATTGTCAAAAAATATATATAATAATAATAATAATTGTCTAAGATGTATATATATTCAAAAATATGGGTTTCTTTAAATTTGTTACAATATATTTCTCTTAATATCATGAATATTTAAAATACATAAATAATAATTTGTATATAAAAGTATTTATCATCAATTTGTTAATGTGATACTCTGTTGAGAAGGACTGACAAAAGTTCGAAAGCTTGAAAATGAAAAAATTCACAAAAAACTTACCCTTGGAAGCATTATTTATTTTATTACATAATTCTCTTTGGACAAAGTTTTGCCGACGAGAAAAATTGATCTGAAAAAAAGGCTACCTTTCCCATTAAAACCGATACCGTTAATATACGTCATCTATTCACCATCTAGCATTTTCGAGATGTTAACAAAGCAACAACACCTGCTTTGGGAATTCAGAACGTCCAACTGAAGATGATAGTTTTGAGCTCTGGTCCTCGTCAGCCCAGGTTTTTAACAAACGCGCGAAACGCTTCCAAAGATAACTCAAGCCAAACACTAATTTCAACTAAGAAAAAAAGGCTTCTCCTTTCGTGCAACTCAAATTTGCTGATGGTCTGCGCCATCTGTCGGAATAAATATCAAATTATCGTGGATCTTAAATTAATCCAAAATTGGCAAAATACCTTTTTATCCCACGGTCCCGAGTCCACTGTCCATTAAACTGTGTAGTAAAATGCTTTCAGACTCTCTCTTGTTCAGCTAGGTTTGGCCACGAGTCACCCCATGTGTCCGAGGATCCAATCAGAACCTGAACTCTAAACAAAATTCTTAAAAGAAAAAAACATAATAAACCCTTATATGATATCATTTGAGAGAAAGGAAAATGGAATACATATAGTGTTACATCATGATTAATGGCGTATTTCTTATATTAGTTTTAATATATTTGAAATTTAAATTATATATTTATTTATTTTTATATAAAATATTCTATGATATTTATTTAAAACAGATTATTAATTTATCATCATTTGTATTTAGGTACACTGTGACTTCACTGCTCTCTTTGATGTGAGAAAATAAATAAAGGATTCTGGTGGCTACTTAAAGAAGACTTATCTCGTTATTCCCTTTTATAAATTTGTAGGATGGTTGAAACACGCTCTGGTAAGATGCAAGACCCAGCACAGGAGAGAATCCAGGCTGAAGAGTCTGCCAAGCCGCAACCTGGTGTAACAATATAAACATTAATAAAATTCGACCTTTGTGTTTTAAAATTAGTCTTTTGTATTATAATCCGTTTTACTCATATGTAAATATATCATTTTTAATATTTTTCTCTAAATTCACACACAATCTCAGTTATGTAAATCGTACAATTTGTATATGTAGAACGACATTTGAAAATTATCCCGCATTTGAATGAAAAATCGAAATTTATTTTAAGGAGAAATAACGATTATTTCTAACCTTAGGGATGAAGTATGAAAGGATGAATTGTGAAGAGTAATGATAAACGGAAAAATAAAAGTGTCCAGGGATGGGATATACATTGGTATATGCATATATAGACTTTATCACCATGAGGCGGTATTACAATCAACCTTACTCCCGTAGAAGAGAAAGCTCGAAAGTTCGAGTTAATTATATTTTTTGTAAGACATTCTTCCCTGGATGGAATGTTTTCTTCAAATAAATTGTCTAGCCTAGATGTCTCGCTCTCTGTCTCCGCGATCTTTTAGATAATTTCACTTGCTATTCAACCAAATATAGAATTGAGGAGGACACGGCAAGTTAGAATACATGATGTATCATAATGACGGATACTCATTTAGATATTTAGCAAGACAATATATTCTAATAATTTGGTATAGAAACACACACACATATTATATAAATTTTGAAAATAGAGCAATCCATAAATAAATCTTTAATTAAAAAGGCATATATTGGATCAAAATATTGGTAAAATAAATGATATTTTGATCCAATATATGCCTTTTTAATTAATATATATTTGTTTGAAAGTTGAGCAATCCATATATTCATTTATTTAAAATTCTTGAAATTTTTCCACAATATTTCGTATGGTAACACGCCAAACTTCTTCGGGGAACAAGATTGTTTTTCTTCAATTTTGTTTGGTTTCAATCTTGTTCCCCGAAGAAGTTTGGCGTGTTGCCATACGAAATATTGGAAAACAAAAAAATATATATATGATCCAAAATTGGCATTTTAAAATATATGTTGTAAAGTATTTATTATATTTCATGCATACAGATTATTATTATTTTTTATATTTTTATTATTTATATTTTGTTACTCTGTAAACTTCCCTCTATGCTTAACTTGTATCTTATAAATATTGAATTTGTCTAGCCTTAAATAAATTGTCGTGTCATCCTGAAGTTTGTCTTTCCTAATTTTCTTACGTTACAACATATATATATATATATATACATCACAGAGAATTTTACTTTAAAGTTAAAATATGCAAATTGTATCAAACACGCCACAAACAAAAATTTTAAAAACATTATAACAAGCCATCGTTTGTAAAAAAAAAAAGATTTTTCAAAATTAATAATTCAGTAGTTATGCTTTATATAAAAAAATATTTGCCCCACTTTAATATAATAAACACCTTTGTATATTCTCTATTCATTTTGTCTACAAATATTTCAAAAGGATAAATAAAAAGTGACAAATATGGAATTCATTTACTATAAAGAAAAAAAGGAAAACATATTTTATAAGAATAGAATTTCCATACAACAAACGAAATATTTGTGTAACAAATGGCATTTTACAGAAATGATCTTTGGAATTGTCAACTAATTTTAAAATCCTACTCATTGAATAAAAGAGCTATATATTTTAAAAGAATTTAAAACGCTAACATCGTGTCGTAGTGAATAAAAAATACATATTTCCCATTTTGTGGAGAATATATAAATAACTTAGTTTAAAAAAAAGCGAGAAATGGACAGAGTATATATGTAAAAAGAGAAAATGTAGTAAAGTAATATATTTATGTATTATAATGCTTAAATTTATATCTCCAGGGTGTGTAAGAAATAGATGAAAAACGTGTTAGAAAATAAAGTACGGCGTTTTTTTGCTTAGGTTTTAAAATATTTTATGGAGAAGGGGAGAATATTTTCCCTTCTCTCTCTCTATAAAAAAAGTTTTATTATTTAATATTTTTCACAGAAAAAAAACTTATATTTGAGGTAAGGTCTTACCACACATTGTCATAAGAGATTGGTGGTGAAAAAAAGCAACGTCATCGTTTTTTTCCCTGCTAATATTATTTTTGCCGTTTTATACAAATTAAACTTTGATCTTTTTTTTTTAAAGAATAGATAAGACTTACATCGCTTATATTAGAAATAAGGATTAGAGAGAAAGGTAAATTTAAAACAACTTTGTCGGCTTATGAATAAAATATAATTTGAAAATTTTATTTAATATAATTTGTTATTATATTTTATATTATAAATATTACAATATATCAACTTATCACCATTTAATTTTCTGAAAATTATAAATATTTGACCGATACTTTTTTTTTAAATCTATATAACTGGAAGCTATTTCTATAGCCATTATAAGGCAATTTAAAAAGGCCTCTCATTTTTATTCATTGCACAGCATAAGGGCCATAGAAATAGCTTTTAATTATATCTGCACTAATGGAAAAAAACTTAAGGAAGTTGTACCTTTTAGAATGTATATCGAGATACTGAAAGATATTACAGTGACCTTTATATTGAAGACACACGAGATAACCAAGTGTAAACCATATTGCCTCTAGATAAAAAAAAGGCATATATTGGATTGAATAAAAGAATTAAATATGTTTTAATTTTTCTCCAATTTCTTATCTAACGATTTAAATATGGATTGCTCTTTTTCAAAAACAAAATATTGCCTCTGTCTCCTTCAAAAAATAACAAAAGACGATCGGTAACATCAGACTTTTCACGTCCTTGGGTTTTGTCCATAAGTGTATATTACATCAAAATGACATGTATTTCTCCAAAGTTGAAGATGTGTTCAGTGTTTCGGGTATGTTTGTAAATGCATGTGATCTAATGTTTTGGTTGAAGACCTTCCTTTCACGTTCCTGTCCTCCAATAGGCCAACTTGACTCTCCCCATAATGTGGCTGAGCAGCCCTTACATTCAATTGAGTCTCATTCTCTCTGATTAATAGCGTCTCTCAACTGGATTTCTTTTGATAAACATTCTGATCACTTTGAACACTTATTTAGCGCTATATTTTAAAATTTTATTTTATAATAAACGAGGAGTTTCTCCTAAAGATTTTCCTTTTTACGTTTAATTACACAATCCCACATTACAGTAGGTTGTTGAGGGTAATTCATGAGAGATGTACGCAATGATAGATTAAATTAAATGAAACTACACACACTTATCATTATTTAAATTCAATAGTTTAATCTCACGTATAGTCACGGGAGTATTTACCGAGATGGTATTGTGTCTTATTCTTTATCGTTGCGTTCTGTACGCTGTAATTATTGGTATAATATTTCTACTTACCCCATCGTTTTTATTATTGCTAAATAAATATGCTTTTTGATAATTTTTTTAAATTTATTTATTGTTACAAAAGCACGAAGTCCAAAGGACTATTGTGCTGTGCTAGTATTATTTACATATATATGTTTAATTATTTACACGATGGATTAGTAGTGTTTTGTAAATTATTGTACAAATAGTTCTAAACTTAACAAAGTTCTCATAAGATAGAGTATATACACAAAGAGAATTTGGTAATGTTTCAAAGTATCTACATACAATTTGATTAGTCAGAGGGCAAGTTAAAAGAAGATGCTCTGGTGATTCAACATCTAAGCGGCATTCACATGTTGGATCAATGATAACATTCAGTTTGAATAGGAAACTTAAGAAGGGTCCTTTGCCTGTTAAGAATAAAGTAGTGACTTTATCAGAAGAAATGAAATTTGGGACAGTATTATTAATAAACAAATAGTATTTATTTTTTTAAATTATAAATAACAATCATATAATGAACAAATTCAAAATATAAAATAAAATATATATGAAGAGATATTCGTTATCAAATTACAATCTATAAAATAACAGACGACAACCTAAATAGGTTGCTTTGAACCACCAAGATGGCGTCATTCTCAAAACTCTTGACAGGAATGCCAGATATTTATTCCTTTTTATTTAGCTTTTTCCCCTTTTTTTATTATTATTATTTCAAAAAATATTCTATTTTTGTAACCCTATATATATTTACCAAAATATTCTTATTTACCCTCTCAACTATAAATAAAAATACTAGAAAACCAAACTTAATTAAATTACGAATAAAATGAAATTAGAAAATAAAAAAATGCTTCAAGATACAATGTTTATTTAAATGATTTGATTTTTTTTATTTTTTAGAACCTTAATTTGATTGGTTTCAAACATAGGTTTGCAAATGTTCGATTTTTTTATTATTTCTTGTTTAAAAAAATATATCAAATTTAATCTTAGATATATAATTCTGATTAAATTTTTATTGATAAAACTTGCAATTCTAAAATATAGATTTTAATAAACATTACACACAAAAGAATATTAGAAAAATATTAAATCTTGAAAAGTTAATAGAATTGTAGTTTTAAACAGTGACTAACGATTGTATAATTCAATAAATGTATAATTAGATTATCAAGTTTGTTTATTTATTGCACTATTTACCAATTTGTATTAATATTTACTCAGCAAATTTTGAATAATATTTATTTGCTTTGTTTTTTAAATGTCATCTCAACGTATATCTCAAATAAAATAATATTTTATTGTTTATTTTTGATTTTAAATATAAAAAGGCATCGTTACTGTTACTTTGAATTGAGTGAATATGTATATATATTATTTTTTTAAAATTCACTTCTTTATCTCTTTCTTACTTTGCTTCTTGGATTCTGCAGTCGAGTCTTTTGTAAGACTTTGGGTCTTAATGGGGGCTTTTGTTGTTATGTTGTGTATGTGTATGTATATATCATACTTACATAATCTTTCTTTTTCTTCTTCTGTATATTCCCCACTTTCACAGCCCTATCTCTCTTGTAATCTCGGGGAGAATCCTCTATAAGACCAGTGTGTCTTAATAAAGGCTTTTGTGTGTGTGTGTGATTTTAAATATATGTATGTTTTGAAAATAGAGCAATCCATGAATAAATCTTTAATTAAAAAGGCATATATTGGATCAAAATATAATTTATTTTACCAATATTTCAGTTGGCTGAACGCCAACCGTTATCAAGGTGTTATAACATATTTAATGTGTGTCAACAACAATATATATATGTATGTGTTTTAAATTTTAATCAACTATTTTATATTTTTATTTACATAGTCTCGAAAGCTTTTACCATCTACAAATATATTTACATATAAATGAATTGTTCTAAAATAGCGCAATTCATATACTTAATACAAATATTTTAAAATATAGAATAGGCCTTGTTATTTTTTCTCTTTTAATATTCACACATCCCTTATATAATATTTAACTTATTCTGATAGTAATTTTTATAATAATATTTTATACACAAATTCCCCTCACCTCCTTTGTATTATATATATATATATTAACTGTAATATAATAACACTATGTGGAGCTGAGTTTGTTTATACAAAATGTAATGCTTTGACAAAGGTTGGCGTTCAGCCAACCAAAATATTGGCAAAAAAATCTAGAGTGATCTTTATTGAAGATACATCAGATAACCACACAATTTTCCTCTGTTTTCTTGAAAAAAGATGACCGGCGACATCAAAGACCAAACTTCCTTAATTTTCCATGAGTGTAGTTTTTTTCACTTTAAGACAATATTTTATGCGTTAGTTGAAAATGTTACAAATGTGAAATTGTACTGCGATCAATGAAATTCTTTTTTTAAAAAACAATCCCCTGATCGTGCAAGTAAAAATTGCTGATGGTTTGCGCCATCTGTCGGGATAAATATCAACTAAAATCGTTTTTTTTTTTTTTCATTTATTCTAGAATATATTAGTCACATACCCTCGCTTGATCAATCAAGAAAAGATACCCCGTATATATGCAAATATAAAATATAATGGGCAAATGTGTCATTAAGTATGTGTGTGCAAGGAAC
>CP092864.1:6147077-6427180 GCA_030710605.1 Cordylochernes scorpioides | reverse complement strand
GTTTTAACTTTCTTTATATTTCCATTAGCGCGATACACTTTCTACGTATTCAGATCTTAAAATAGCAACATCAATATTGTATTGAAAAAGAAAGACAGTGGGGTCACGGAAACCTCGGGAAAAAAGAATAGAAAAAAATTATAATTCACTATATATTCTTTATATATATATGTTATATAAAGGTATTATTTAAAATGTTATTTTATTTAAAATATATATATCATAGATTCAAATATTCTGTTAAGTCGATCGCCAGAGGTCGCGCTTTCTGTTTATATAACCCGTTGCTGTTGTTTCCCGATGGCCGGCTCAAATCTTTTGTACATTATGTAAATACGTTTTTCATTTTTTTAATTCTTACGCTTCAAGCCATGCAGTACTTTTATCAAATTGTTTTTATATATCGCATAAGCTCAATTAAGGCTATTTTTGATAACTATTTTCATTAAAATTATTCAGTTACCACGACTGCAAAACAATGACGTTAATATACTCATGAATACCAAAATCAAGCAACAGCTAATAATTCTATAAAAAATAATCAAAATCAGCAGAAAATCTTATTACATAATATATATAATTCACTATATAACTAATACAAATAACAAATATACATAGGGTAATAGAATAAAATATAAAAAAATTACAGACAATTATAGATAATATTGTGATTATAATAATTTAATTTCCGAATATATATATATATATATTCGCTATATATATTTTTTTTGTTTTGTAACAAATTCTAAAAAAAAGTGTTGAAATCTTATTTAAATTACAAAATAGTGAAAAAATAACAATAAATATTTTTTTCTCTCTCACTTCAATTTAAAATAGATTCTTTATATAAAGAAGAAAATTAAATTTAATTAAATGGAATTTAATTTCATTTTTTTTTCGTCAACTTCTTTAAAATTTGGTTTCATTGGTATGTTGTTTACTTTCAACGGATAATTAATCGTTTATTTTGTTTTGGGGAAACTAATTAAGAGTTTTTTTTAAAGGTTTCTTATTTGGATAAGTTTTTGTTGGTAAGTCTGTTAATTGTTTTATTTGGATTGAGTTGGTTCCACAAATAACTCTATTAAGAACTACTCTCCAAAAACAATAAAGTTCGTTCTATTTGCATACTGGTATTGTATTATACAAATTTTAGACGAGTGATCCGTTTCCTTCCCAATTCTGCCTGAGTGAATGGTTAATCAACGGATAATGTTTTAGCAGAAGTGTATTATTGCCTACATTTTCAATCCTTGGTTTAAAGGAAATTATTTCAACATAAAATACACTCATGGACAAAACTTAAGGAAGTAGAAATTATTTTATGCCGCCGGTCATCTGTTTTTTTTTTAAGGAGACAGAGGTTGTTCACACTTGGTTATCTAGTGTGTCTTCAATAAAGGTCACTGTAATATTGTCACGAAATTGGTTTATGTAAATCAAATGTAAATCAAATGTTTCTGTTAGTAAATATGTAAATACTTTTATGTTTAATGTTATATAAGGAAGATATGTAAATTCTGTAACTGATTTTTCATTTTCTTGTTTCTAGTTTTGTTGTGAGGGAAACATCACTCACAAAGTGTATCATTTGATCAATAAAACTCTAAATTGATATCTCGACAATATCTTTCAGAGTTATTGTCTCAATCACGATATACATGCTAAAAGATACAGCTTCCTTAAGTTTTGTCTCCATGAGTATAGTTGTCAAGTATTAGTGTGTGTGATTTGTAATTTTATAATTACGCCGTCTGTTTTATATTCCCATTTAAGTTCTCACTCCTAATTTTTTCCCAGCTTAAATATTATAATCCATTTCTAACGAATTTAAGAACAAGTTCCATAAAAATAAAGCACTGGAATCCATGGATATATTGGAGGAACGATGTAGGAAGATGACATGTGAAGAGGAGGAAGGTAAAACCACAAGAGAAAATTTTGGACCACAGGGATATAAGGAACACAGAAGAGATCCGAGAGAAAGTTCTAAATCTAGAAACAATAAACCTGACAGCCAAGAATGAAGGTAAATCAATGCTAGGGAACGATTCTAAGTATCAAGAAACCACCAGAAGATATCAGAGAAAGACTGCTGAAGAGCTGACATCAGGGGATTACAATTATTTTATTTCCAAAGCGCTAAATCCCACAAGGGATACTTGCACCAAACAAGGAGAAAAGTTTATTTACATAAGTTATTTACATTATTCAACAGATGAAAACACTAGAGATCCAGACTTTGTAGAAAGTTTAGAATGTAGTTACAAAATGAATTAAACTTTAAATATGATTTTTTTTATCGGAAATTAGGGGATAATATCTGTGAGGGAAAATAATTCTTGTAAAGATAGAGGCTGCCTGGTCGGCATTCATAGTTCTTCAAATTAAAGATACTTCAGCCAGTAAATCTTTATTATTGTCTCGACGTTTCGACAAAAATCTTTGGGAGCGTTAGGAGCGAACAAAAATTAAAGCATTTGGCAAAGCGTTAAAAATTGTTCTAAAAAAGATTTACTGGCAGAAGTATCTTTAATTTGAAGAAAAATAATTCTTGTTCTTTCAAGATAAAAGGCTTCAAGTAAATAAAATACTTATTTATACAGAGCACGAAACTAATAAAAAACAGTCTCTAAGAGAGGAACTCTAAATGCCAGACCTAATAACAAAATATTATTATGAAAAAGGCATCCCCTTATCGTGCAACTGAAAGTTGCTGAAGGCTTGCGCCATCTATCGGAATAAATATCAACTATTCTCGTTGATTTTTAATTATTCCAGAATTGGCCAAATACCCATTCTGGAATAATTAAAAATCAACGAGAATAGTTGATATTTATTCCGATAGATGGCGCAAGCCATAAGCAACTTTCAGTTGCACGATAAGGAGACGCCTTTTTAATAATTTATGCACCTTATCCCAGTACAATATCACATTTGTACTATTTTTTCAAAATATTATTAGTTAAAAAAACAACGACTGACTTGGTTACATAGCCATAATAAATGTGTGGTGAAATTTCATTTCAAAACTTACGTGACAAAGGGTTAGATAGTCAGGAAGAACCAATTGGATACAAACCTTCAAACTAACCTCGGTTCATACAGAGAACTTACATCAAAAGACACCGAACAATTAATCAATAACCTGAATAAATGTCTCTTTGACGGTTAAGAATAAAAATGAGCAATAAATTAAATGATTGTCAATTAAAATAAAGGTTATCTCTCCCGTCAAAATAGACGTTAAAACTAATAACCATTTATACGACTTTGTCATCAACTCAATTCCACTATTTTGAAGAGACGGCTAATTGATGGCGTTTTGGTGTCTATTTTGACGGGAGAAATCTAATTTGTTTTTATAAATCAATATACACTCATGGACAAAACTTAAGGAAGTTGTATCTTTTAACATGTATATCGGGATTCAGACAATAACTATGAAAGATATACTCATGGGCAAAACTTAAGGAAGTTGTATCTTTTAGCGTGTATATCGGGATTCAGACAATAACTATGACAGATACACTCATGGGCAAAACTTAAGAAAGTTGTATCTTTTAGCATGTATATCGGGATTCAGACAATAACTATGACAGATACACTCATGGGCAAAACTTAAGGAAGTTGTATCTTTTAGCATGGATATCGGGATTCAGACAATAACTCTGAAAGATATTACAGTGACCTTTATTGAAGACACATGAGATAACCAAGTGTGAACAACCTCCGTCTCCTTCAAAGAAACAGAAGACAAGCGATATTAAAGACTCCATACTTCCTTAAGTTTTATCCATGAGATATACAAGGGTATGTAGAAAGTACTTTATACTTACAAAGTATCATTTGATTACTTGCGATACGAAAATATATCTGAAAAATCCGATCCTAGGTTTGTTGACAACTGGTGTTTAGGTGACAAGAATTTCTGGAAAGGAGCCATAGCTCGGTGCCAAGTTTACCCTAACTCCCAGCTGTCAAGGAGTATTAGCCAACTCCCACCTCTTCGATCATTGCTTGTGTCTTTCTCAATGTTACATTGTGGAAAGCTTTCGGTGACAGACCTTGTTCATTTATTTTTAGCTTGATTCTTTGTTGGCCGAATGCACCTCATCTAGATGACATGGTTACACAGAGTGAAGATGACATATATACATTATAAAATGGAATAAAATTCTATAAAACTTGGACATTAAGAAAGTTTTATTTATAGTAAAAGATGTTTATATATAAACTGAATCAACATACAATAGTTTTAGCTTTGATCTGGTAGATTACATTGGCGAAATAGCTGGGAAGGTTTACTACTGATGAGCCAAGCCTTCCTAATTCTTTTTACATATATAC
Organism: Cordylochernes scorpioides; assembly: GCA_030710605.1. NCBI lineage: Eukaryota > Metazoa > Arthropoda > Arachnida > Pseudoscorpiones > Chernetidae > Cordylochernes > Cordylochernes scorpioides. Next base: position 6,422,830 of record CP092864.1, on the reverse strand, counting down.
AGTTCAATAATTGTAAAATTCGTTATATATATAACACTTTAGCGTTGGATAATCCTATACAATGTTGGATATATCATTCAAATATAAATTTGTATTCTTTAACCATAATAATTTGTGATTTGATAATCTGTGGTGTTTAAGCTAATATAGATTTCTGAGATGTGTGAGGTAATTTATATAGATAGTTATTGTTAGAGAGATAAGTGATTTTTCTAAGAAAAAAAGACTAACTTAAATATATATAGAAATTTATTTTCATTTAAATTTATTTAGTTTGTACCTTCAATAAAGGAGATCTTTATTTAAAATGAGTAATAATTATGTTCCACTCAAGATACAAAAGGTAATATGAAAAAATATAGGTTTTTTTTGCTTATCCCTAGAACACGTGGTACAGGCCATGATAATCTTGGTGGGTAGAAGTAGGCGACTGCTTTTACTGTAAGTGTACCACATGTCTACACATGTGAAAAGCAATTCGACTTTTGCACTTACAAATGTGCCAGAGCCCCGTTTGGTTACTTGCACTCGCTGGTGGGGTTGGACTTTTGCAAGAATCGGGGACCATTGAAGCATTTTTTTTTTTAAATCAGAAAAAAGTGCCCAATGCGGGAATCGAACCCGGGTCGTAGCGGTCGAAAACCAACGGTTTAGACCATCCTTCTACCGACCCCCTAAAAATAGTATTATATATACAATAAAGTAAAATAATAAAGTAATAATAAATAAAAGAAATGAAAGTATAAATGTAGTATACATCCTCACAAGGACTGTACATTTATCTGCACTACGCAGCGAAGGTAAAGGCGCCCGAGCAAGCACATGCCAATAACTATGTTTTCAATTATTTTAGTAAAAAGAGATCATTTTAATATTCTAAACAATAGTATTTGCCTGTTGAAGAGAAATATTTGCTCGAAAGCTTGCATAACTTCAAATATAAAAAATTATATTATGATTTCCATAGCGCGCCATCTATTATGAAAATTCGAAACTATTTTAGACGCGTATGATTCTTTGAAATTGTTTAATTTCCAAAAGAATCTTACGCTTCTAAAATAGTTTCGAATTTTCATAAAAAATTATATTTACAAAAAAAAAAAAAAAAAACTAGCGTTAAAATGTCTTCTAAGTTAATAATATTAGAATGCGACCTCTCTGATTTACCATTTCATCTATATGGAAAAAGCTTCTGTATTCAATTTGAAATTTGAAGCTAAACGTCTTGACATAATGAAAACGTCCAAATAAATTCCATCAAGATGATTGTCATCAAACATGTCAATCAGGTGACATTATTGAATTAGAGTTTTCCGCCATTTTTTCACACAACCTGCCATCTGAAAGTCTTTATATTTAAAGAATAGTCGAAACCAGAGAATTTTTGATGGGGAAAATAAAAAAAGGCACTTCATTTTTTTTTATAGGTGCTAGAAGAAAATAAGAAAGGTAAAACCCATTAGATGGTTTGATAAATTTTTCCTTTTTTTTTTGCGCGATGAATCTTTTTGGGAAATTCTATTGACGGCATATCAGCAGATCTTTGTGGGGTCGAGCGATTGTTCTTTATCGCTTTCTAATCGTGAAGAAAAAAAAAGTGAAGAAAAAATATATTGAGAGTTAGTTTTAAGGAACTTAATTATACTTTTTAAAAATAAAATCTTACATTTTAAATTTATTTAATGCTTTTAAAGTCATTTAAAGTTGGATTTATTTATATTGAGTGTATTTTTGCCTATTTTTTGTAATTCTATTTAAATAAAAATTAAAAGGTGAAGAGCTATCAAGCCGCTGAGGACAAGCTTCTTCTAAAAACTTTTATTTAACTTACTTCCATGTCTGTCTATCGATCCATCCATCTGTCTGTCCACAAATCTTGTAATCAATTTTTAATTATATACAGAGCACCTAGAAGTCTGAAATTTGATACACTTGTTCACACCTGATGACAATGTAAATTGATAAAATTTCAGAGTTCTGGGTAGTCGGTGTGGACGTGAATTAACTAATTTCTATTTTTCCTTTAAAATTTTTTAATCGCTTTTTAAAATACTTACCGAACAACCTAAAAGCCTGAAATTTTGTACACATGTTTACACCTGATGACAATGTAAATTGATAAATTTTAGAATTCTGGGTGGTCGGTAATATATTAATTTTATTCAAATTTTGTCATAATTTTATATAAACTCCCTGACCACGTAGAAGTCTGGTATTATATAGACTCGTTTAAAACTTACAATATCGCATGTGTATAAAATTTCAGAATTCTAGGTGCTCGTGGTGGTTGGGAATCGACAAGAGAAGATAATTTGTATATTTCCTTTCAAACGGAGAAAAATAGGCTCAGCCATTTCGCTACCGTAATAAGCGGCTGATGTTCCATTAAAAAAAGGTCGGACTGGACTTATTTCTATATTTACTTCCACATTTTGTGGCCAATTTTCTATATTTATTTTTTATTTTATTTATTGTTACAAAAGCACGAAGTCCAAAGGACTATTGTGCTGTGCTAGTATTATTTACATATATATGATTAATTATTTACACGATGGATTAGTAGTGTTTTGTGAATTATTGTACAAATAGTTCTAAACTTAACAAATTTCTCATAAAATAGAGTATATACACAAAGAGAATTTGGTAATGTTTCAAAGTATCTACATACAATTTGATTAGTCAGAGGGCAAGTTAAAAGAAGATGCTCTGGTGATTTTCTATGTACCTCCCGACCACATAGCAGTATGAAATTTTGCACACCCACTCCGTTCAGCTAACAAATGCAAGTCTACAAAATTTAAGATTTATGGGTTGTCGATAATGGAATATTTTTATATTTTATTTTCAATTTTATGATCAACTTTTAGTGTATTTTTATACTATACATATTTTTATACTATAATACACCTTCAAAATGAGAGAAGTGCTACTTTTGGTACATATATATTTATAGATGGAAATTTTTGCCGGGAAGAAATTGATCTAAAGAGACAAGGGTCGCCTCTCCCGTCAAAATAGACGTCTAAAACCAGACGCCATCTATTGACCGTCGCCGCAACTAGCGGCAACAAGCATTGTCACCGACCCGAGGCCGCTAGTTGCGGCGACGGTCAATAGATGGCGTCTGGTTTTAGACGTCTATTTTGACGGGAGAGGCGACCCTTGTCTCTTTATATATATTTATATACATAAATATGATAATATAAGCAAATAAATATATATATAGATGGAAATTTTGCCGGGGAGATATTTATCTAAAAAAGACAAAGGTCGCCTCTCCCGTCAGAATAGACGTCAAAGCTAGACGTCATAGAGATGGATGGTGTCTAGCTTTGACCTCTAGTTTGATGGGAGAGGCGAACTTTGTCTTATATATATGCAAGTATTTATATACTTGTATATATAAGGAATTTATTCTGACAGAGAACAACGTTCTACATTTACGATTTCCGAAGTTTCGACCACCTATTGTCGTCCTTTCTAAAGTGAAAGTAGCTTGGAGAAATTTGGAGGTTGATGCGTTTATAAATCTAATTGGAAGTTTAGGGGTTGTTTTCGCGTGAGCAATAGAACTAATTAACCAATGTTCAAGGTGGTGAAATTATGCAAAAAATTCCTGATTATGCACATGAACGTTGCTGATGGCATTCACCATCTATCGGAATAAGTAATAACTAAATTTCGATTTTATTCCGATAGATGGCGCAAACCATCAGTAATGTTCATTCCAAAAGCAGGAGAAACTTTTTTTTCTTACCACATAACATTATTATTGATATTTCAAAATCACATGACACTTCAGACTGCCCACAGTCGTTTTTTCTCTCTCTCTCTGCATTACACTATATATAATTTTATATGAACATTAAAGTATGTTTAACCGTCTCTCTCTCTCTATATATATACAGGGTGTACCAGGTAAATTGGGAATTTCAACCATGGTATTTTAACTGAAATTTTTTGCAAGTAAAAATTAAAATATCCGAATGAAATTTGACACAGTAGTAGATAAAAGGATATAGGTTTTATTTATTCAATGTAGTTTCCATTATTAGCTACAACAGTCTCGAGGCGAGTGCGGAATGAAGCACAGGCCTTGGCGACGATGACCTTGTCCATTTGGGTCATCACCGTGTGAACTGCTTTCTTGACAGACTGGATGGTGGTATGAGGAGCTTTGTTGACATCTCTCTCAACAACGCCCCATACATAGTAGTCGAGGGGATTGCAATCTGGAGAATTAGGGGGCCAAATATCAGGACCCCAGTGACTAGGGACGTTAAGTGTCAGCCACGATTGTGTCTTTTTTGCCTTATGGGCTGGAGCTGAGTCCTGTTGGAAGACATACTTCCTTCCTGCGGCCACCATGTCCATCCAAGGCTTCACAACGGTCTCCAGAACATTGATGTAGGTGTCAGCGTTCATCCTAAGGCCCTTCTCAAAGAAATGGGGAGGCATGACATCACCTTCACTGCTGATAACGCCAAGGACCATTACGGAGGCAGGAAATTTCGTGTGCATCACGACAGGTATCTCTGAGGGGTCTTTACAGATCCAGCGATCATTCCTGGGATTTACCTTTTGGTCCACGTCAAAGTTCTTTTCGTCAGAGAAGAACCTTAGCATGCCAAAAGAGTCGTGTTTCAGGTTGTTGAGGAGGGCAGCAGCCTTTCCTTTTCTGTTATTCTTCATATTCTCAGTCAGCAACTGACCTTTCCGAAGGGCATAAGACTTGAGACCAAGGTCCTCATGGATAGTTCTGACAATTGTCATAGAGCCAACGTCCATTTCCTTGGCTATGGCCCTCATGCTCTTCCCAGGGTTTCCATCAATCTTCTCCTTGACATTTTTGACAAATTCTTCGCCTCTTACCCTGTCCGATCGACGCGAGTGCTTTTTCCTTGTAGCTATACCCTCTTTGTTACTATCGGCCTCATCAAACTGCTTCTTGACACGATAAATAGTGGTTTTGGGCAACTTAAGAAAATCCACTATCTCTTTGGGGCTCCTTCCGGCGCGCAGAGCAACGATGATGGCAGCTCGATTTTCAAATTCTCGGTTACTCTTCATCACTACACTGCGCACACATGTACTGTTGCATTTTACATGAATATGGCTACGTAATGAAAAAAAAAACAAGTTTTTAATCTCAAGTAGTTTTTGTTTTATATATATGTATATTTATCAATAATTTTTATATATTTATATCTATTTTCCCTATATCATTATATAGTCATATTTATTCATATTTATCTGTATTTAACCTTATATAATCTTATATGGACATTGTAATAATTCAGTTTCAATCTCTCTCTCTCTTTGTATTTTTTTTCGAAAATGTTGAATAAAGAAAAGCTTAAAAATTTCGGTAGTTTTGAGTGGTATTCTTGAGTTTGCCCGTCGCGAATGTGTGTTCATCTAGCTGTCTTAAAAGGAAGTGTTGGAGGTATGACATCTCTGCTAATTATTTTCTATATTTGGGCGCTAATTAAAAGACTCATTTAGATAATGAGAGTTTTGTGTTCTACCTGCTGTTGCGAAATATCATCTTGCGAAAGATGAAGCAAACAATATATGAGATATATCAATTACGAAGCACTTATCTTGAATCAAAAATTCGTTATTGAAATCTTCCAATATTTCGACGTGGTTGATGTCCGCCTTCCTCAATGAAAGAACTCTACTAGAAACACACCGTCCAGTGGAGAATGTGTCTAGATGTTGTTTAAAACTCACAGACTCACTTGATGTAAATGGTTTACATTTATGTCATGTCTTGTAAACTACTATGATCTTATTCTGAAGATAGAAGTTGTCTGGCCAGCATTCATATTTCTGTGAAAAACAGACACTTCGGCCAGTTAGAGTTTTTTTATTTTTCTCAACGTTTCAACAAAAATATGTTGTCTTCGTGAAGAGAAATAATAAAAAAAAAATAAAGCATTTGGCAAGGCGTTAAAAATTGTTCTGAGATTGCAAGAGCATTCTCACGCGATTTTTTCTCCTGACGAAGACAAAATATTTTTATTGAAACGTTGAGAAAATAAAAAACTCGAACTGGTCGAAGTGTCTATTTTTCACAGAAATAATCTTCTCACTTGAACTCTCTGAAAACGAATCAACGGGCTCGTAGATCTTGACTACGAGAAAGGCCGAGGGAATTGAATAATGATACTTGAGACAGTCATATGTCAACAATCCAATCTTGATTTTTATATGATTTATATATGAGAAAATCTCTTGTCTTTTGTTCTATTATTAGTTTATATGGAGAGAAGTCCGACCACACCTCCCTGCGGTCCACTCTGGACTCTTAGAATATTCGACCAAATTCTGGTCTAAGATGACTAACGTGACAACGTCAGCCATTTTCCAATGAAGAGCAACCAAGATAGAGAACACTACAGTGATAGAGTTGTAAGAGAGAGATAATGACAATTAACATACTTTTATCGACAATAAAGGAAAAGTGCACAGTCTGCACTATTTATGATAAATTAACAAAAATAAAGAAAATGATTATAAAACAAAAGAGTAATTAAAATATAAACTATGTACATACCGCCTCAGCCACCGCTGTAGAGTTTGATGAAAGATCGACAGATGTTTGAGAGAGAAAGAGAGAGACAATTAACATAGTTTTATTGACATCCCGTTAAAATATAGACAAAAGTGCACAGTCCGCACTATTTAAGTAGTGCTCATGAAAAATTTACAATGATGATGATTATTATGATAAAAGATAATGAAATAAAAAATACAATAAAATATATGCTATGTACAATGAATATGGCGCCTCTGACACCGCTGCAGAGTTTGGTGGAAGATCGCCAACGGGTCTCCAGCGACACCCCGCATTTCGAGATCTACGAAAAAAACGTAGATCGCGTACTTCGCCGCTTAGTAGATGGTGATGGTGTGGTCCTCGAGACCCATCGCGAAAGAGAGAGAGAGAGAAGACAAATGAAGCTCTTCATGTGGAAAGAGAAAGCAGGATTCCAGTCATCTGCTTCTTGAGTGCCCAATCTTCCAGAGCTACAGAAACCGGGAAAACATCGAATGCAAGGATCTTTTTATGTTTGTAAATAGTAGGGACTCGTATTTTAAATTTAGAAAATTCTGTAAATATATCTATGATTTTCTCTCTTGGTTAAAAAAACCTTAATTATTACCTATTTGTATATTTTTGGTTTGTTTATTTTGTTGGTTGTGATGTAAAATCAAGAATGATTTTAATGTCCTCTTTCTTATCTTTTCAAATCTTGTAATTATTTAATATTTTTTTTTTGTAATATAGTATCTGAATTTAGTGTTGTTATTGACGCAAGCATCCCTTGTAGGGATATCGCGTCTGATTTGATAAATAAATAAATAAATAAATTTGACACGATAACAGCATTAATTTACATATTATCAAAATTAAACAAAAGATAACAAATATGTTCACCTTATATAAATGAATAAAACAAATATAACAAATTTAAGGATTTATCAATCTGCCTATATGTTCTGTGTGTTCGTTACAGAACCTTTGATAAAAAGTGGTCACTAACCTAGCATAATCGTTAAAAAGTAGTTTTACTGTAAATATACCAGCGCTCACAATTTTATTTATAATCGAATATCAATAAAAATGTTAAAATTTGATAAATTCATTTTTAATTAATTAATTAATTTATTTATTACAAAACACACGCTATATCCTATATGGGTATTTGCATGTAAATGTTTAATCTATTTTATGTACATAGTTTTTAAATATATATATACAAATTATTTATAGTTTTAGAGAGAGAGTGAAAGTTATTCAAATTTACATTTTAGAACAATAAATTATACAAGAAACAAAGATTATTTACATACATATTATCAAAAGTCCAATATATATTTAGAATTACAACCACTAAACCAGTGGCACAAATATACTAATTAAAACTAGAAATTTCAATTCTTAATGTAATTCAAGTCCACGGCATATTTGAGATAGAGTCTACAAAACTTGTTAAATTTTCTATATTCTTCTTTACTGGAAACCATTTGGCTTAAACTAGAACTGTTCATTTGACATTGTACTCTCAAATCAGCAACAAGTGGGCACCGGATTAAAATATGCTCAGGGTTGTGATCTTCTTCGTCACATAAGCAGATTGAAGAAATTTTAATAGAATGTTATACGTAAGTTTCTCCATTCACTGACATATCTCGACACTCAGTAAATGATTCCAAAATCTATTTTACAATTTGAAAAAAATGACATGTGCACGTACAGTATAAATGATGGTTCATAGTAAAAAATTGCTTAGTCATTTTTCATAAATTTAATTAGAAAAAATATAAATTTAATTAAAGTGCGAAGTAGATTTTTTTTTGCACGGAGATGAAAAATGATAAAAAATATTCGATATGTTATTAAAATTTAATTTATATTTTGCGCACCTATATATGGAGTTGATGTTTATTTTATTTTTATTGAATTTGATAAGGTCAAGACATAGATGATCCCATAAAGAAAATTTTAAAGCAAAATGCGAGTATAATACACTCGTATAATCAATACTTTGCTACAATATTTTATATGCTCCACAGATATGTCTGAAAGAAATAAACACTCTAGACAAAATCGCGCGATAAAATGTTTGGGAATATAAACTATTTATAAGGCACTTCGGCCAGTTGGAGTTTTTTTATTTTCTTAATGTTTCGGCAAAAATCTTTTGTCTTCGTCAGGAGAACAATTTTTAACGCTTTGCCAAATGCTTTATATTTATTTACTTCTCCTGACGAAGACAAAATATTTTTGTCGAAACTTTGAGAAAATAAAAAACTCTAACTGGCCGAAGTGTCTATTTTTATATAAATATGAATGCTGGCCAGGCAGCCTCTATCTTTACGGTATTTATAAGGCGCCTGTTTATTTTTAAAATAAAATAAATGAGACAATTTCCTATTGCCTTTACTGCAATGAGAAAATATAGGGAGATCCCCTGACTCATCAGTGGTGAACCCTCCCAGCGGTTTCGCCAGCTTAATCTACCAGACACCGTCTAATATTATATCATTGCAGTAAGGGCAATAGAAATTTGTTTTATAGAGTCATAGAGAGCTTGAATTGTTCAAATATAGATGCCGCTATTACATAATGCTTTTTAAAAAGTTGCATATTGATCCTTTGTTAAAATTATATATAAAAATAAAATCATAGACTATTATCATTTTGAAAGGATGAAAAAATGGTTTTCTTGCCAAAAGAGATGGGGATAAGGTATCAATGTCTTTTAAAGACTTTCGGCTCGTATGTTATGTCGGTAAAAATCTTGTAGGGATTAATCTTTCACAGCGGAGCGCTCAAGTATGGAAATTGGATTTCACAGAATGGACAGGGTTAATACCTCTTGTTTGTTTTCTGCATTTTTATAAATAGGCTGTTAGTTTAAGTTGACCTTTTGTGGAATATTATAGTTTTATAATTGATTACATAATTATAAACCTGATTGATGCAAGGATGTGGAGTTAATTTTTTGCCATTGATAATAAATAATAGAAAATAAGTATTTAGAAAAAAACTAATAAAATATTTGTCATTAGCACTTTATAAGGTAATTATTTATAAGTTTTGTATCAATAAATCATACTGATATTTGTTTTTTTATTAGTTTTTTTTAAGAATCTTAATTTTTTAAATTCTGCAATGAATTGTTTTAGCGGCGTCAAACAAGATTGAAAAAAAGTCGGTGGACGAGTGGGTAACACCCTCGATTCCCGACAGTCATGAACCGGGATTGAATCCCGCGTTAACATTTTGTTTAATATGTGAACTTCACATATTATTCATTGTTTCAAGTATCATAAACTAGGTTGCTCTTGTTGAGCGGTACCTAATAAGGTGATTTTGAACCGAGACAAGATTGATCGATTCAATTATATGAACTTTTTATACGATTCATTGTGTCCACATTTTCATAGGTTAATTATCCTTGAGATTATGCCTTGCATATGCAAAGACGGGCTGATGTTATGGAAATTTACATATAGGTATATATACATGTGTAAAAGTTAGAAAAAAGGGTCATGTGTTGATAATAATAATAATAAAAAAAGGCATATCCTGACCTCTCACGTGAGTATTTTATATGGTAGAGCGCCATCTACTGGAACAAAAGTCAACTAAAAGTTGATTTTGGTTTGTTCCATAATATTTAACCGACCCATTTTCTTGACCTTAGGGAACTAAATCAACTTCCCATAACAAATATGCAACATCTGGTCTACACTAAGGACATACACCAAAGATTCAACAAATTCTGCAGAATGTACTTAACTAAATAAGTGACTACTAATGTAATCAATTTGCATACTGATATGTAAATATGTATATATCTCTTTAAACTACTTTTTATTTTTGTTTTTCATTTAAATGTATATATTTCACACGCAAATATCCGAATTGTGGATATAGCGTGTACTCTGCAATTAACAAATAAATATTTTCTTGATAAATCAAGAAAAGCCAACCACGTACGTGTTTCGGTCTAATTTGGCCTTAAATACCCATTTCTTGATTTCTTAGGAAGCCTCTAGGACCAAAATTGTGGTCGTTGAGATACAGCCTTCACCACGCTGACGAGGGCCAACAGCCCCAAACAGGTACGTTTTTGGATTTTCTTGATTTATCGAGAAAAAGGGTTAACCAAATATTATAGACCAACCAAAATCAACGTTTAGTGGATTTTGTTCCACTAGATGGCGCTCTGCCATCTAAAAGGCTCATGGCAGAATATGCCATATATATATTTTAATATACATATATGTAAATTGGTACTAATATTTAACGCTACTGTTTATTATATGTAATTAAACGATATATATTCTACCGACTTAATTGGAAATTTGAACTAATTATGACGTGTCTTTTAAAATGAAACAATTTCTCTACTGTCTTTACTGCAATGATAAAAAATTAATAGGAGGGCCTGGCTCATTAGTGATGAACCCTCCCAGCGGTTTCGCCAGTTTAATCTACCATACCGCTCTATTATGGTATTTTCTGTTTTGGTTTTATATCGAATACTGAAGAGAAACTCTTCTTGGAAAAAGTATTGTAAACAAACTATATGGGAGTAAACAAGAATTAAAGAAAGTAGAAATACAAATAATTATAAATTTATAAACACGCTGAAGATCAATTCTTGGAAAAAGTATTGTAAACAAACTATGGACATAAGCTTTAATTTTATACTGTTCTCAAATCTTAAGTCCATAGTTTGTTTAAAATACATTTTTCAAGAGTTGATCTTCAGTATCATTATAAAAACAAAACAGCACAAAATACAATAATAGAGCAGTATGGTAGATTAAATTGGCGAAACCGCTGGGAGGGTTCATCATTGATGATCCAGGCCCTTACATTATTTTCATCATTGCAGTAAGAGCAGTAAACAATTATTTTATTCATAAGAATCAGACACGCCATAAATAGTTAACATTTTCAATAACAGATGGCGCACTAATGCATATTGTTTAAAACTTATCGTGCGCAATGGTGATTAAAATTCAAAAAAGGGATTTAAAAAAACTCAATCATTTTGCAGTATAAAGTAAGTAAAAATATCTTATATATATTGTAACATAGTATTTATTAATTTTATTTTATGTAACACAGTATTTCTTAATTTTATTATTTTTATTTAACAGAGTGGTCATTTTTATGTTTTATATCTTGCGACTCTGTAAATTTCCCTCGTGGCTTATCTTTTGTTTACCTTTGATAGTTTTGTCCTTCCCTGAAATAAATTTTGTTTCCTCCTGAAGTTTTTGTCTTCCCTAATTTTCCACGTGGCAATATTATTGTTGAGATAGGAAAATTAATAAGCTTTTTAAAATACATTTTGCTTATATATATTGTAGCAAAGTATTCATTGTTTTATTAACACAGTATCTATGTTTATATTTTACTACTCTGTAAACTTCCCTCTTTGCTTATCTTTTGTTCATCATTCATAGTTTGTTCTTGTCTTAAATAAATTGCTGTGTCATCTTCAAGTTTGTCTTTCCTAATTTTCCATGTGGCAATATATTGTATGAAGTTGTGAAAACCCTTTTGAATAAAAATACATTAAAACAACTTTAAATCACTACTTAATTAAGCTGATAAAATCTTTGAGAATTAAATACTTTACTTGAGGCGTAGAGAAAATTAATATATATATACTGTATATATATATATAACGTATTTACATATCTACCAAAAGGTCCGGCCAAAGTAAAACAATAACAACAACAATACAATATAATGTAAAGCTGTGCTATCTGGCGGTCGACTTTACAGAGTTTGTGTTATTGAACAATATGTTTTTATAAATATATATCTTATATAAATAATAAAAAAGATAATTTTCTGCTTGTATTTGATTATCTTGAGGATTATGGTAATGCAGTTATTTGCTGGTTCTTTTTAGTACTATATGGTATTGGTGATGCAGTCGTGATTAAATCTTGAAAGTATGATAATAAAAATAATTTTATTCAGTAATTTAATAGAACTAAAGGAATATATAAAAGAACATAATTTGATAAAAAGTAATGCCTGGCTTAAGGCGAGTAGAATAAGGAAAACAAAATATTATTTACATAATGTACAAAAGTTTTGAGCCGGCCATTGGAGAACAACAACAATAGGTATTTATAGAGAAAGCGTGACCTCTGGCGGTCGATTTAAACAGAGTATTTGAATCGATTAAATATAATTTTAAATAAAATAACACCCTAATATAACATAATTCTAAATAAAATATTTTAAATAATACCTTTGTATAACATATATATATTTTTTCATAACATATATAATAAAATACAGCGTTAAAAAAAATTAGTACTAATTATCAGCGATGGATAACTCCAAGTTTTAAAGTAATGGCATAAATATATAGGAGACGTGTGTACAAGCTCATAATGAAGTTTCACAGGACATCAATAGTGGACAAGGGATCGAACAGAAAGAAGTTCCAGCAGAAAGGATGTTCCGAGTGTAATTCTGTCATTTGTCCTGTTTGAAGCTGGTTGAATGAAGTCCCCACTTGTAACTGATTCTTCCCCTTGTTCAACTTTCTGAATGGAACAGCACAATTGCTTTATTAACACATCTATATTTTATTGTATATATTTTTATTGTTCTTAAAGTTCATAGTTCTCTTTAAAAACCTTTATTAAGATAATTCTTCTTAAATCTATAATCTATAAAATCTAAAATCTACATATGTTTAATTTCATAGGTTAATTATCCTTGAGATTATGCCTTGCATATGCAAAGACGGGCTGATGTTATGGAAATTTACATATAGGTATATATACATGTGTAAAAGTAAGAAAAAATGTAAATATGTATAACAGAATAGCACAATAATAGAGCGGTATGATAAACTAAACTGGCGAAACCACTGGAAGGATTGACGACTGATATTTTCCCGTCGCGATAAACAAAGAGAGAGAGAGAGAGAGACAATTTGACAATTGACAAGTTTCAAATCTATAAATTCACTTTGAAGTTAACACACACACAATTGCTTTATTTTATTTATTTCTCCTGACGAAGACAAAAGATTTTTGTCGAAACGTTGAGAAAATAAAAAAACTCTAACTGGCCGAAGTGTCTATTTTAAAAGAAATATGAATGCCGGCCAGGCAGCCTCTATCTTTAAGATAGTACTTGATCTATTTTCTATTTTTTTAAATTATATTTTTCTCAATAATTTTAATTTAAACTTAAAGAAAATTAGAGTAAAAACAAATATATAATATATGTTTTACAATCAATTATACTTAAACACAATTAAGAATTATTTAAAAAGTCAGATAAAAGTATTAATAAAATCTATTGAATGTGATATAAGAGACTTTACTAGATATTAGTCCTTTCTTGGATCAGTACAGATAATACTATGTCTGTGGTCTTGAAATGTAAACTACTTTTGACCCTTATTTCTGAACTAAAACAAATTTATCGTAAATATAGAGGCTGCCTGGTCGGCATTCATAGTTCTATGACACACACACACACACAAAAGCCTTTATTAAGACACACTGGTCTTATAGAGGATTCTCCCCGAGATTACAAGAGAGATAGGCCTGTAAAAGTGGGGTATATACAGAAGAAGAAAAAGAAAGATTATGTAAGTATGATATAGACATACACATACATATATACAACATAACAACAAAAGCCCCCATTAAGACCCAAAGTCTACTATGAAAAATAGACACTTCGGCCAGTTAGAGGTTCTTATTTTCTCAACGTTTCGACAAAAATCCTTTGTCTTCGTCAGGATAAGAATAAAGCATTTGGCGTTAAAAATTGTTAAAACAAATTTCTACTGCTCTTATTGAACTGATAAATATTAATTTTAAAAAAGAAGCATACGTGTCAAATTAGTTTACCTTTCTTTTACCAGATGGCGCGCTAAGACATCATTATTATTGTTTGCGTCATTGCTCGATGCAAATATTTGAATATAATTCTACTGTTCTAAAAGCTTATGTCCATAGTTTACTTAAATACCACATTTCTTAGATTCCACCCTTCAATGTAGCATATAGAAGCAGAATGATCCAATACAGTATTAGAGCTCTAAAGAAGCAGTCTGGTAGATTAAAAATTGTCGAAACCGCTGGGAGGGTTCACCACTGATGAGCCAAGCCCTCCCAATATTTTTTTTCATCGCAGTAAGGACAGTATAAGTTTGATTTATTTGTGAAAAAAATTCGCTTCTTAATATCTTCATTTGTTATTATTACTATGTCTGTAGTCTTGATAATGCTGGGGACACTTGAGTAAAAGATGAGTAGAATCTTGAACCTTACATCTTACGTGTCATGTTACACTTGGAAAAATAAAAATAAAACACTTTCTCACTGTACACCTATCCCCCGATTTATACGGTACTTGTTTTACACGTTTTCGCTTTTACCCGGTTTTCCAAATACGTTTTTTTGTTGTTTTTATCGCACTATACTAAATGCTACTGTGATTGAACACATGCGCTGTGTACACATCTCACGAGGAATCCCGAGCTTATGTGCTGACTACATATTTTAACCTGTCAATGCATTTTATTTCTGTGTACACCTATCCCCCGATTTACACGTTTTTCTCAGGAACGTATCTATCGTGTAAATCGGGGGATAGGTGTATTTTTTGATTATTTTTGAAAAATAATCATTTTATTTGTTGTTAAATTAAAAGCAAATAATAGCGTACATAAGAAAAACAAAATATTTCTTTCAATGAAATAAATTGTAAGATCCAAACAGTTTAGTGGAAAGTTTTAAAATTTATTTCCCATTAAAAGGCGGTATTTAGACAGCAGGCCGAACAAATATTTGGTTTGGCTTCGGAAATTAAATTTTGAAGTGGTGACTTTTACTCGGTGGTTTTTATTTGCGAATATTAATTTTTGCGAATATTTTGTGTTGAAATAGACAATAAAAACATTCCGAGGACATTTCCTTTTATCTATTTGGTTATTTGCGTTCTCTTTAAGTTAGGGATAAATGGATTAAGTAAGTGTACCACAATTTCGAAATGGAATATTCACAGAAAAATGTGGGTATATAGATTAATAAAATATCGTTTAGTTGAAATATAGAAATGATCTGTCAAAAGATTAGTTATAAAAACAATTCGTCATATGTTTTAATGGAAAAAGTAGTGAAAAGCAAACCCACAATGCATTAGCTTTTGACAAATTCTGGAAAACAACACAGACAATAGGCACAACACAGATGATGGATCCAACTTGAAGAAAGGTCAATCCTCACTTTCTCTAGATAACTGTTATGTTTGTATCTGGGTGAATACTGTATGGGACGAGTATCCTTAATAAAGGCTTTTGTTGTTATTTGAAATATAAATTGATGAGTTTTTTTGCACTTATTCCAAGTATGTATGGTGCAAATCACAATGATGCATAGAAATTTGCGACTTATTTCACTCTAAGTAAGAAAATAATTAAGAGAAGGAGTTATTCTTATTTACATAAATAAAACAACTCCCGACTGTCCTTAGTGCGATAATAAAATGTTAAAAGGGCCTGGCTCATCGATGGTACACCCACCCGGCGGTTTCGCCAACACGTAACTGGGGCGAATCGCCATAGGAGATTTTATATATATATTAAAAATAAAGAAGGCATTTCCTGACCACGAGCACGTGTGCTTTTTAAATGGCAGAGCGCCATCTAGTGGAGAAAAAATAAACTAAACGTTTATTTAGCTTGCTCCGTGATATTTGGCCAACCCAATTTCTTGATAAATCAAGAAAAAACCATCCACGAACGCGTTTAGCGCTATTGGCGCTCGTCAGCGTGGAGTAGACTGTAACCACTGCGACCAAAACAAATATTTAATATTTATAATTTTTGGCTAATAATTTATTATTACCCATTCAATTTCCCTTTAAATATTTTAAAACATTAAAAATAAAAAAGGCATATCCTGACCAGGAGCACATGTGTTTTTCAGAAGGCGCTCGCCATCTGGTTATTTTTAATATCAACACTGACCGTTTTATTTTTCTATTGTTTTTTTTTTTCACATTTTAAAAGATAACTGTCGTAGCTGTCGTGGTCGAATGGAAGGGCGCAGCCGTAATGCATGTATGCTTCGAAAAAGAACTTGTTCCATTCTCCTGAGCGCGCGCGCACGCGGCGGTGGCCGTAGCATTCGCCCGCGCGCGCTGGCACCCACGTTTATTTTGTACAGATTTTTAGATGGAATAATTTGTATTTACATTTTAACATTTTAATTATGGCGAAAATAAATTATACATATTGGGCATTAGGCAAATTATGACATATATATAATATGTGGTAATACATATATATATTTTTATATAGTATCTGTACTTCTTTGGCACATAAAATGGGATCTATTTTTCATTATATAAATATATAAAAGGTTTTAATAATTTAAATAATTGCACTTTTCTAAAAACAAACTTCTCAAATTTGTATTAATTAGCAAAATAATTCAGTTTTAAAAATAATTTTCCAGAATTAAAAAAAAAAATCAAAAGAATTACATTTTATTATTATTTTTATAGCAGAAGAAAAAAAAGTGAGAGACAAAAAGAGAAAAGGGAGAACGTGATAGCTAACGGAAACCAACAAAGCAACAATAAAGAAATGTGATGACTAAAATAAAAGTTAAGGTTTTCAAGAAGATTATAAAATATATGCAAATATATTCACACAAAAATTCCACAGATTAGAATAGCCGTGTTTTTTTTTCATAGAGAGGCTGGTAAGAAAAAAAAAAGGTACAGAATACCAAAATGATGCCCTCTCCATTTGAATAATTTCATTTTTTTTTTCTATTGTCAGAAAGAAAGAAAAAAAGTAGATTTGAAGAAACATTGATGAAGAAAGAATTTTAATTTTACTTTTAAATATTTCAGAAAGAGAATTGTTAAAACAATTACTATATTGTGTCCGTGTTTCTAAAAAGGTTTTAAAGTTACAGCGAGATATAAAAATACGCTATACTGTGTGGATTGTGTGAAATTAAAGAAATTAACTTCTCATTAAATTAACGTTAATTAATACAGAACCCCCCTCAATATTGTAAACCATTTTTAAAATGACCACTTCCCTGAAAGAACACTTTTTATTAAATATCAAAATTACTTTTCTTATTCAACCATTAAATAAAATAACTATTTAAAAACCTTCATTATAAACCGTGGAAATGTAATTGCTAAATTGGATTTGCGTTAAATGTTCAACAATCGCTAAATCGGGGTTGGTTAAATGTTTAACAATCGCTAAACCGGGGCTCGGTAAATGTTTAACAATCGCTAAAACCGAGGTTCATTAAATATTAAAAATTGCTAAACCGGGGTTGGTTAAAATTTTTACAATCGCTAAACTGGGGCTCGGTAAATGTTTAACAATAACTAAACCGGGGCTTGTTAAAGGTTTAACAATCTCTAAAACCGAGGTTCATTAAATATTTAACAATTGCTAAACCGGGGTTGGTTAAATTTTTAACAATTGCTAAACTGGGGCTCTGAAATGTTTAACAATCGCTAAACCGGGGCTTGTTAAAGGTTTAACAATCGCTAAACCGGGGCTCGGTAAATGCTTAACAATCGCTAAAACCGAGGTTCATTAAATATTTAATAATTGCTAAACCGGGGTTGGTTAAATTTTTAACAATTGCTAAACTGGGGCTTGTTAAAGGTTTAACAATCGCTAAACCGGGGCTCGGTAAATGCTTAACAATCGCTAAAACCGAGGTTCATTAAATATTTAACAATTGCTAAACCGGGGTTGGTTAAATTTTTAACAATTGCTAAACTGGGGCTCGGTAAATGTTTAACAATCGCTAAACCGGGGCTTGTTAAAGGTTTAACAATCGCTAAACCGGGGCTCGGTAAATGCTTAACAATCGCTAAAACCGAGGTTCATTAAATATTTAATAATTGCTAAACCGGGGTTGTTTAAATTTTTAACAATCGCTAAACCGGAGCTTGTTAAAGGTTTAACAATCGCTAAACCGGGGCTCGGTAAATGTTTAACAATCGCTAAATCGGGGTTTGTTAAATGTTTAACAATTGCTAAACGGAGGTTAATTAAGTGTTTAACAATCGCTAAATCGTGGTTAGTTACATTGAGTAAACCGTTAAATCGTGGAGATATCGATAAATAAAAGAAATCATTAAATCGAGGAAATCGTTAATTCGGGGATCTCTGTAAATAGAAGATATAGGTCTATGAATAATTTTATAGACTGGCTTTTTTATATAGCATATATAAACTCTCATATGAAAACACATTAATCACAATATTCTGAAAAAAAAGGCAGATAGAATTACGTTAAACAACACAAAATTCGGCTGAGCTTGCGTATCCCTAAATAGATAATAATCCCTTTTGGCAAAGGGGAGCTCAGCAAAGAATCGACCAATCAGAGAGAGACGCTCTAGTGACGTCACTCAATCGATAATTGCGTTTTGAAGGCCGGTATATACTCTGTGGTATATATATTTAATGATGATAGATGCATTAAACTTTTCTTTTTTAGATCACAGATTAATAAAGTTCTATAGTGTTCCACAAACGCTCGAAAATTTTTATGAATTTTTCCATTAAGCAATCAGTAAAAAAAAAAAGGAACGACCATAAATGAATTGCAGCCGATATTTAAATCTATTTTAAAATCGAATGAATAAAAACGCAATAATGTTTTATTTATTTTTTATTAAATTGAAAAGATGTTTTAGTAATGATTCTGTGATAATAAATAATAGTAATTTTGAAAAATATTTTTAGCTTTAAATATGTATAGACTCACTTAATAGCTATTTAAATGTTTTGAATTTTTTTTAGAAATTGAATTTTCGCTCTTAACTTTTGTAATAATATTTGAAACATTTTAAATAATTGAAATTTCTTTATTTCTCTATTTATCCATTGTTCGGGTGGGTTTATAGGCAATGCCAACAGCTTCTCTCCATTCTGTTCAGTTATTAACCAATTGTTCTATTTGGGAATATGGCCAATCACATTGATGATATTATTAATTAAAAAGGCATATACTCGATCAAAATATCATTTATTTTACCAATATTTCAGTTGGCTGAACGTCAACTTTTATCAAGGTATTATAATACCTTGATAAAGGTTGGCATTCAGCCAACTGAAATATTGGTAAAATAAATGATATTTTGATCCAATATATGCCTTTTTAATTAAACATTTATTTATGGATTGCTTTATTTTCCAAATTGATGATAATGCCACGTGGAAAATTAGGAAAGACAAAAACTTCAGGAGGAAACAACAATTTATTTCAGGGAAAGACAAACTATCAAAAGTAAACAAAAGATAAGCCACGAGATAAATTTACAGAGTCGCAAGATATAAACATAAAAAAATGACCACTCTGTTAATAAAAATAATAAAATTAATAAATACTATGTTACAATTTTGTTTAAATATTTGGATTCTGCTCCTTCCTCTTCTTATTAAGACATCACATATTCCTAAACATCGCAAAATAAACATTTACAATGTTAATAATAATTGAAAACAGCTTCGGGGGATCAGTTTCTTGCCCTATTTACATATTGTCTCAAGCTTTCGGGTTTTATAAACCCTTCTACAGGAATATATATATGTCATACACTCCTGTAGAAAGGTTTATAAAACCCGAAAGCTTGAGACAATATGTAAATAGGGCAAGAAACTGATCCTCAGAAGCCGTGTTTTATTTTTATTATTGTTTATATTTTAGAGTATTTTATTTTATTTAGAATGTAGAACTCTTATAAAAAAAAGTGTCAAGTTTCATTTTTTTGTAACTCACAAGAGACCAATAAAAATAACAATTTTAAACATTCTTATTTATTTGATAAAGGATATCCTTTAACACATATTAAATTTTAAATTGAAAATAAATTTGATATTTTCTGTTTGTTTTTGAATGATTTTTAAACAATCAGACTGTATTAAGAAGACTGGGAGAGCCTGGCTCATCATTGGCAGACCTCCCAATCTGTTCCCAATTTATTATCGTCCATCAAACGTAAGCCAACAGAAGACTCTCCAGTGATTATTTCTGTGTCTGGGTAAAAGTTCTCTTAATGAACTGAGGGTAGCAGCTCTGTTTGGATGGTTTACCCTTAGTTGGTTCTTCCAGGTATTTTATCATTTCATCCCTTCTTTTAAGCAGACTGAGAATTTGCCAGGGTTAATTTTGGATTTGTAATTGGTGTTATATAAATGTACCAAATAAGATACATATTACTTTAAATATGCATTAGAACCCAATGTATTACTTTTATCACACAGGTAAAAAACTTACTAGTTGTAATAAGGAATAAGCCACAACACCAGTGTTGGTAAATTCAGACAAAAGCCAACAACCAGTATACCATGGTTTCAGGATATGGCCCTCATCAGTACAGGGACGGCTTCGATTTTATAACATTCTACGAGAGGGGTTATGAAATTGGTCAAATTTACCAAAAAGGCGTTTGAGCTGGTGAAGTAAAATGGCAAAGACCGAATTTCAGGCTAGAATACAATATAAAGTTATGGGAAGATGGTATTTTTGTATCAAAAGAGGAGCTTCTCTCCCTTTTATTGTTATTATATATATGAAAAGTGAGATTGTTGTAAGGGTATTTTAATGGAATTACGGTCATATAAAATGCTAAGATAAATAAAAAACAATATTTTGGCAAATGAACCAACTATCTATAGTTTTCATTTCTAGTTAAGATAACTTACAACAGATATAAATTCCAACCCCACCAGCGTGTGCAAGTAACCAAACGGGGCTCTGACACATTTGTAAGTGCAAAATCGAACTGCTTTTCACATGTGTAAACATGTGGTGCGCTTACAGTAAAAGAAGTCGCTAACTTATACCCACCATAATTATCATGGCCTGTACCACGTGTACTAGGGATAATTAAAAAAAACAAACAGATATAGTAAATGGGAAACCCCACTCTTCTAAAAGCATACAAAATAATGGTCTCTATACTGGAGGTATATGTAAATATAATTATCCAGTATGAATAGCCTATATGTCAATAGGCTACCTATGTACTCTAATCATGACTACCTTATGATGAGAAACACATTTCCAGAAACCTCTGTTGATTTATTTCAATGTATATCCAGGATATTCACATATATATTGTATTTGCATATACTATATATGTCAAATAATCCAATATGGTTGTGTGACTTTCAAAACTTTAGAAACCTGGTTTTTGTTTATTTTCTCTGTATACAATTATGTCCTCAACTTCTACAAGGTATAGAGTGTAAATGTGATAATCCTGTATAATTTTTTAATCGATAAATATATATTCAGTAGTTATTAGTAAAAACACACACAATAGTAGAATAGCATGGGGATTAATTTGGCTTTGATTGCTATAAAGGTTCACTACCGTTGATGTTTTGTGCTTGTTATTAAAGTTTAAAACATGTTTAAACTTTATATATTTTATTCAATGAAGATCAAAATTACATAAACATCACAATTAATTATATATCATAACTATATAATATTAAGCCATCCATATTTTAGTTTTATTTTTGTCACCAGCCCAATATTTTTATTTTCATAGACAAAATTATGTTATTATATATTAATATATTACTATATTAATTTATAAATGAAATATTATGCAAAACAATTAGATACATCATATGAGTCATAAATGCGTTTCATAACAATGTAGGTTCAGTAAGGCTTGTCTCAAGGTAGTTTTAAATAATAATTATTTAGATTGTAAAAAATGGCTATTATTATATTACGATAACAATGTGTTAATGTTCAATTAATTGTTAACTCATCCGATTCTTGAATTAAAAAAAAAAAAAGATGAAATATATTCATTTGAAAATTATATTTTATGTGAAAAATCGCTTTATATATATATGTGAAAAATAATAAAAACCTTTTTGTGTATATATTAAAATTTTACAATTTATAAGAATAAAAGTATAATATTAATATAGTGAATTAAATTTATTTTTTGTGCCTCAAGAATTTAATAATAGAGGCAATTTAAATTTTTCTTTTTTTCTCATTTGAGGATATTAAACAACTTTTTAATATGAATATATTATAAATTTATATTCAAGAAAATATATTAAATTTGTGGCGAATATAATTTTAATTTAGTTAATTCAAAAATGGGAGAAAAACGATTTGATTAACTTTAAAAATCATATAAAAATAGAAAATTTTATAAATTTAGCTTTCGCTTCACATTTTTATTTTAGTGTGTAATGAATAAAAATACTTATTAAATACAATGTACCGAATAAAAACTCTATTTAAAATAAAACTTAAAATTTGATTAATTATGGAATTAAAATGTAATAAAAGAAAACTAAAATGTAATTAAAACTTGATTTTTCTATATTTTCAAATGTCTAATAATTCCAATTTGTAAATATATTTTAGCCCTCTAGACTACAATAAGTTACAATATAATAATAATAATAATAATATATATGTTTATGTGCATCAAACATTTTTATAGGAAATTAACGAAATCAATTTTAATCAAAAAAATAAAAAAAACTATAAACGAACATCGCTTTATTAAAACAGACGAACGTGAGAAAGCGCGCGCCAATGAGAGGGATGTAAAAAGTCCGGCAACGCTGTCAGTTCAGCACCAGGTGGCAGCAGAGTCGGAGGTGAGTTTGTGATGTCCCTTAAACATCTTCTAGCTAGTTTGGATAGAGCGCCTATGTGGTAGACCTCTTTTTGGTACAAAGTAAGTTCCTCTTTATATACAATAGCTAAAAAAGATTGACAATATTTGCTATTAAATACAGCAAGATATATATCAATGAAATCGAACAACAAACTTTGTTTTAAAAGTTAAAATACCAATTCCTATTCAAAAATGAATTTATAATATAAAACGTTTATAATATTCATTTTAAAATATAGCTTTAAATGTGTTTTTATATGCTAGCGAAACTTTAAAAAAAAAATCGTTTGTGTTTATTTATTGTTTAAAAATTTGAAAAAGACAATATCTCTAAATATATATACCAAAGATTATTAAATTAGTAATTTATTAGGCACAAACATTATTTTTTAATATTGTATTTTTGTATTTATGATTTTATTTCTCATATTTATGAGTATTGAAGTCCATTTAGGTGTGTGTGTGTAAAATATATTTGTACTAAGAGTCGCAACGCTGTTTTTAAAACTATTATCAATTTAAAAAAATATATATAAGTTTCAAATATTTTCATTATTTTCGTTAGAATTTATCCCAGATATATATTTTTGAATTTAAATTTAATAGCCTCCGCACAAAAAATGGGTTTAATATTTCTAAATAAATATACAAATATAAAATAATTATAATCAAAACATATTTTGTGAAATTTAAAATAAAAAACATTGTTTATTAAAGAAATTGGAACAAATGACATAATTTTAAATTTGTGTATGTAATTAATCTTTAAATTATCACACGAGAAAAGCGGATTATAAAAATAATGTTCATTCATAAATTATATCTGTAATATATATTTTAAAAATTAAAAAATCATCTAATATATATACATAAAATAAAAGGATTTAAAAGCGCGAATGTTTCTTTTATACATAAAACGAACTTCTACTGTCCTTACTGCGATGAAAAAATATATTTTCATCGCAGTAAGGACAGTAGAAGTTCGTTTTATGTATAAAAGAAACATTCGCGCTTTTAAATCCTTTTATTTTATATATATAGATGGCGCGTTATTGCTTTATATATACATAAAGATATATATATATTATAAAGTCAAGTTTAATTTGAAAATTTAAAATTGCAAATGGCCATTTTAAAATGGTGTCACGCATATTTGGATATTATGGGAATTTTATCAGTTAAAAAATAATAATTTTCTAAAAAGTTATTTACATATTTACAAAATATACGAGATATATACACACACCAAAAGAGGCTAGCGAACATATAAAATATATTAATAACTTTATATATGTAAACCTTTTAACACAAAGGCATATATATATACAGTTAAACCTGTATATGACGCCCCCTCTAAATAGCGCCTCCCTCTCTATAGTGCCCGATTTTAAATACGTAGTACGATGCGATTTACATTAAAAGTGACATGTCTATAGCACCCCCTCTCTATAGCACCCTATTTTGGTGAGTCCAAAGAGGGGGCGCTATAGACAGGTTTAACTGCATATATATTTATTTATGGATTGCTCTATTTCCAAATATATATATACAGTTAAACCTGTCTATAGCGCCCCCCTCTTGGGACTCACCAAAATAGGGTGCTATATAGAGAGGGTGCTATAGACAGGTCACTTTTAATGTAAATCGCATCGTACTACGTATTTAAAATTGGCACTATAGAGAGGGAGGCGCTATTTAGAGGGGACGCTATAGACAGGTTTAACTGTATGTTTATAAATTAAATTAACATTTTACACAATTAAACTATTTAAATTCCATTAATAATTTTATTTCTTCCATAAAAGCTATATAAATATATATCTACGAGGGTTGTCTTAAAAGTGCATATATAAAGCATACCTTTGCTTATCAAGTAATCAATTTTAAGGATATTTTGTTCATTTCCGGCGTATACACTCATAGACAAAACTTGAAGAAGTTGTACCTTTTTGCATGTATATCAGGATTCAGACAATAACTCTGAAAGATATTACAGTGACATTTATTGAAGACACACGAGATAACCATGTGTAAACAAAAGTGCTCCTGTAAAAAAGAAAAGACCGGCAACATCACAGACTTTTTAATTTCTTAAGTTTTGTTCATGAGTGTACGTTAAAGTGTGCGAGTGTAATATTGTCGCGTTGAAAAATAAACACGTGAAGAGATAAACACGAACGGACTTTAACTGTCTACTCTAAAAGTGTATCTACCTGTATTTATATAGCTATGACATAATTTAAAACTATGTAAATCAATACAATCAAAATTATGTAAATAAATTAACCATGTCACAATATGATTCTACTGAAAATATCATCATTAACCTTTAGCACCCTCTATCGATGGAAATTATAAACTATGTATTTCAACGCTGCTTATCTTTTTTAAATTATGTAATTAAAACCTATTTTTTCAGCTCTTTTCCTGCAATGAATAATAAAAAAAAAAGATAGAAGGCATTTTGTAGTATAAGAGCTGAAGAAATATGTTTAAATTATATAATTAGAAAATAAGGATATCGTTGTTTATTATTATGCTTATATTCAATAAGGTCTCCACCTGAATCCAATTGTAAAATCTTGGTAAAATTCCGGTGATAATTTTATCACCCATGGTTTCAAAGTGCATTCAATGTTATATAGGAAATACAACCACATTAGGTACACAACGAAATTTTCTTTTAAAATTCAAAACAAACTTTGTAGGCCACTGGACATGTGTCAGACCTGGAGGTTGTTGTTGTGTTCTGTGCTGACTGGAGTATATCTATGCTTCCTTCCTGTGGTGAATCTGTATAAGACCAATGGTCTTAATAAATCTCTATGTGTGTAAAATACTTTCTACTGTACTTACAGCTATTAAAAAAAATAATATTTGGAGGGCTTGGATTATCAGTGGCTGCTCCTTCTAGCAGTTCCGCCAGTTTGAGAGCTTTGAGAGCTGTATTTCTTATATCTAGTATATACCGGTTACATATATTTACATGCTACGTTTGAAAGTATAAAACCTTTTTATATTTACCTTCTCTGCCTCATATAAGATTATTATCTACTTCTTGCATATTTCTTGTTTACTTCATGTCCTATGACTTGTCTACTTTTTGATTATTTCTCGAAATACTTCTTTACTATTTCTTATATAGTTCTTATCTACATATTGGTTATCTCTACCACTTGTTTACTTTTTATATGCATAAAAAAAGCTATTTAGTTGTTATGGAAAAATGGCATTTGACTAGGGTCCAGAAAATTCCAAGTCCAAATACTAACTGTCCTCTTTGGCTATAGGTCTATCTGCCGTTATGCATTCTTGTGGGGGCACAACGTTTTGATACATTTTCGTAACCTCTAGCGGAATAACGGGTGAGCATATCCCATACTTTAAAAAGTGAACATTTTCCAGACTTCCAAATCCAGGTCGTGTTATAATTCAATTTCCTCCAATCAGATTCAATCTCAGGCCAAGGCTGTGCCACGTGACCTTCATCGACACAATTGAAAGGCGCGCGCTCTCAGGTCTACCGTTCTTACTTGTGTCACTCTTGATATCTCTGTGTCTCTTGTTGTGCTTCTACTTGACATGTCTATAAGTGATGAAGATACTGTAGATAGAGTGGGACCAATAACAACTGAAGTCTCTTAATATATCTCCAGATTTGTGGCTCTAGTACTGTAGATGTGAGAAGGTTAGAGAGAGGAATCAATGGGAAGTATACTATTGATGTATCTCCAGTATTGTGGCTGTAGTACTGTAGATGTCAGATGGTTGGAGAGTGGGATCAATGGGAAGTATACTTTTGATGTATCTCCAGTATTGTGGCTGTAGTACTGTAGATTTCAGATGGTTGGAGAGTGGTATCAATGGGAAGTATACTGTTGATGTATCTCCAGTATTGTGGCTGTAGTACTGTAGATGTCAGATGGTTGGAGAGTGGTATCAATGGGAAGTATACTGTTGATGTATCTCCAGTATTGTGGCTGTAGTACTGTAGATGTCAGATGGTTGGAGAGTGGGATCAATGGGAAGTATACTATTGATGTATCTCCAGTATTGTGGCTGTAGTACTGTAGATGTCAGATGGTTGGAGAGTGGGATCAATGGGAAGTATACTATTGATGTATCTCCAGTATTGTGGCTGTAGTACTGTAGATGTCAGATGGTTGGAGAGTGGAATCAATGGGAAGTATACTGTTGATGTATCTCCAGTATTGTGGCTGTAGTATTGTAGATGTCAGATGGTTGGAGAGTGGGATCAATGGGAAGTATACTGTTGATATATCTCTAGTATTTTCAATATCATTAAATTTATGAATAAATTCAAGTCCTGTTACTACTTATTTCATCATCGACAACATTTACTTACATGATCAGGATTTTCTCTTTCATAAGATTCTTTTCCTTTCGATATACCTCAGAGAATGCCAAAAAACCTACGGTGGTAATGTGTGTTAATGATAGTGACGTAATAATTATGAATGGTAAACATTATTGAGAGGAACAGATCGTGCATAATCATTTCCGAACTGCACGCCAGGCTATGCAAATTAAATCAGTCCGAGGGGGCAGTGTTTCATATCTCCCTAATTGCATAATTACCTCCGTTATGTAGACATGTTCACAGAATGTAGTCTTCGCAAGAAATAGTGTCCACCGCAGAGCTCGGTGTGAAGTGAGACTTCAATAATACGGTGCCCAACATTTGGCTGGCTCCCAGGGAAAATCCCTCTTTTTATACTAAAAATAACAAGAAAAGATATAACAAGATAAATGAGATAAAAATTAAGTTATAAGATGAAAAAAAGTACAAAATTAAAACGATATTGAAACTACGGAGGTTAAAAAACAACAATTATAACAACAACAGCGAATTAAATTCAAATTAATCTTAAATATATATACATAATTCCCTCCCATTGGTTAAGCACGAAACCAAAAATTTAAATATTAAAAAATTGAAAGACTTCTTCAGTTAAAATCATAAAACCAAATTTGAAAACATCAGTGGTGTTATACAAACGCACAGAAATATTAATAAATATATCATTACCCGATTTTTCCTATTTACATATTGTTTAAAAATATCATATTTAATTTTGAGAGAACTATATTTCACAAAACCTTTTTTATTTCACATTTTAGGTCTAGAGAGCTTCTTAACCTTTGGAGGACAGTAAGAATATCTTGAATATTTGCATATTAGCTTAAAATATCGTCTTCCTATAGCTATATTCTTCTTCTTTCTTATCTCCACTCAATCATATTAGAGTGTCAAGTCTGTAAAGCTTGTACTTTTAAAAAAGAGATTTGACAATCATCATGATTGGGTGAAGTAGAATGCGTCTGCCTTTGTCATTAAGACTGGAGCATCCTATAGCTATTTTCTCTTAGAATGGTTGTCTTTTAGAGAATACACACCACTAGAGTTTTCTACCGTAATGGATTTATCAGCTAAAACCCCTCTCTATCCGAATATACTAAACTATACAAGAAATATATAGCAATTTTTCCTCAGTTTTACCTTCAACGGATAAACTCAATTTTATTTTCAATACACCACAAATATCTATGTTCCCAATATATAAATAATTTTATCACACACATCTAATAAGAATTAGCACACAAAATTCGATGAAAATAAAAACTGGCTGTAAACATTTTTCTAGAGAAGGAAATCTCCTTATATTTACATACTGGCAATTCTCTATTTATACTCTCACTTTCTCCAACAACAAATGACTCTAACATGACTGATGCTTGCCATATCCACTCATGGACAAAACTTAAGGAAGCGGTAACTTTTAGCATGTATATCGGGATTCAGCAATAACTCTGATACACACTGACCTTTATTAAATACATACGAGATAACCAAGTTTGAACAAAATTTGCTTCTGTCTCCTTAAAAAAAACCCAGACTAATGTCGACATAAAAAATTTCCCATCATCTTAAGTTTTTTCCATATGTGTACATCATCAAAATAACATGAAACCAATGATCCTACCGTGATGAAATCACCACATAGAATTTAAGAGCGATGGCAATACTTGTTCCAGTATCCACACCAGGTCTTGGAGGTTGTGCAAATATAGCTTTCTCGAAACCTCTTTTAGATTCAGGAAAAGCTTCTTTCTGAAGTAGAGATATATGCACAAGTGTCCACTGGGAAAAGAGAAAGTTAGAAAGCCCTTGCCGTAGGATCTTAAAGAGAATATCCTAAAAGTAGACAAGAAGGCTACAAGAGTCTACAAGAAATCCTGGTGATACAGACCAAAGGCATGTACCTCCTGTTTTATACTTTCATGCGCAGTGTGTCAATACCTGGGTGAGGGGTTCAGGGAAGGATTCCTCTCTGATAGAAGGATTCCCCTTGCTTGGTACAATGCGTCACTTAATTTCCTAATAGCAATAAATAATTAAGAAAATGACAAAATATAGAGTTTAGTAGTAATGAAAAATCAATCGGTTTTCTATATGTTCTCTGGAACAAAATTGGAATAATGTTGTTCGTTATTATTGAACCAGGTACAACACCACTTAAGAGAGAATGTATTGCATAAAATTAGAAAGGAATTCAGAAGAAAATAAATTTTATCGAAAATTAATAATATACATCATGTATCCAGCTTATAGTCCTGACTTGGCGCCCTGTGATTTCTTTCTTGTTTGGTTGGTTTAATGAGGCTAGTTTCCTACCCTTATATAACCTTATAGTTATATAGATTTATATGGACGTGGTAATAATGTAGTTCCAATCTATTTCTCTATATACATTTAAAAAATTACTATATTTATATTTAGAAAATATATAGACAACCTCTGGGATCTCCTGAAACTCCAAATACTATCTTCGGTTTATCGTAAAGATAGAGGCTGCCTGGGCGGCATTCATATTTTTTGAAAATAAAGATACCTCGGCCATTAAATCTTTTTATTACCTATATAATAATGTAATAAAAAGATTTAATGGCTGAAGTATCTTTATTTTCAAGAAATATCTTCAGTTTAGTGATGGACACACTTGACAGCTTGATTTTTTGCTTATCTCTAGTACACGTGGTACAGGCCATGGTAATCATAGTAGGTAGAAGTAGGCGATTGCTTTTACTGTAAGTGCACCACATGTCTACACATGTGAAGAGCAGTTCGACTTTTGCACTTACAAATGTGCCAGAGCCCCGTTGATAGCTTGTTGTTTAAACCTGAAGTTTTCTAAGGAATTTGAACCAGCCATCTATATAACATTGTGAAACTTCCAATATGTTTAGCTCAGTCTGTTGCTCTAGGTATAAGTATGTGGATCATTATGGTATAAAATACATTAGTTTCAACTTGTAATTCCCATCTATCTCTCTCTCGCCAGCTTGGTGGAACCAACGACACCCAGCTACAGAAGCAGCTTGACCATCCCTGTCGTCCGAGATATGAGGGTCAACCTATCATCTGGTTACGAGGCCATCGTCCAGCTAACCCTATCCCCAGGTCTAGCAGGAGATAGCAAGACCAAGTACCCTGTGAACGCTGGCCCAGAGTGTCGGATGGTCTCTCTCTGGCTTACATCCTTGATGTCCCTGTGATATTTCCATCGTTGGTTTGATGTCTCCATATTAATGACTCTTTGATGGCTGAAAATGTGTCACAGATACCTAATGTGGTGGAAGGATGGGAACTTCGACAGGGGATCGAATCCCGCATTGATCTCTTTTTTTTTTAAAATACTTTATTGACTCGAATTCCTACACAACTCCAATCTCCCTAGTGATTATAATCGGTTCAAAAATTACTTTATTAGGTACCGCTCAACATGAGCAACCTGGTTTATGATAATTGAAACAATGAATAATATGTGAGTTATTCACATATTAAACAAAAGGTTAACGCGGGATTAAATCCCAGTTCATGACTGTCGGGAATCGAGGGTGTTACACACTCGTCCAACGACTTTTTGTTTTTGGTGATTCTAAGTAACCAAACAAGACTCTGGCACCTTGTAATTACAAAAGTCGAACTGCTTTCTACCTGTGTAGACGTATGACATCGTTAACTACCCACCACAATATGGACTGTATAGTAGAAATGTTTTATATGTAAATTGAAGCCATTGTGACCTGTAGGATGTTGATACATTTTACATAAGAAAGGTTAAGGCAGGTCTGATTGTTTTGTTTATTGTTTGTAGAGTATGTATGTATTGAATAACCTATTTTGGTAAATGGAATACATTCTATATGAAATATTTCACTACTTAAATAAATACTCATATATATATATATATATAATAAGTTGAGTTACTGTTGACTCTTGTGTAGAATCCTGTCGATTAACTTTGTGATGATGAAGTGTTGACTCTCGCTATACTGTGTTGACCAAGAGGAACAGTCTGGATGGGGAGTTTTCCAGTACATCTCTGCACCTTGTAAGTCCTTTAAAAGTTCTCACAGAGTACAGGCAGTCGTGGTCGAGGCAGAGTGGAAAGCTTGGGAATGTCCACACAAAAAACGAAGACACAGTTGCACTAAGAAAGTTCCGTGCACAGATAAAAGTTGAGCTAGGAGCGAAAGATGGAGAGATAGAAGATTTCTTACTGACTACATGGTGGATGAGGAGGACCTTGGTGACAACCGACGTGGGCTTGCGCTGAGGTGAACTAACTGTCAAGTGACTGTAAAGTGACTGTATTTATAGGTTAAGACGGGGGGCCTTATGCGACAGGGGCCGTTTCTGAGAAAGGGGGCTTTGCATGTCACCAGATGTGAGAAGGGGCTTTGCATTCCACCAGATGTCAAGAGTGTGGGTGGTCTGGCCCATTTTTAGACCTTGTTGTGGGAATTCTAAATCTATCTCGATTTTGACGTTATGACTTCTATCTCTTGCTCAGCTCAACTCTTAATCTATTACAGATTTTTATTTATTTATCCTGTTTGTACAAATTGCATTACATATGATGATGTAAAGACACATGTCAATAATGCGTATAATCATTTACAGATGTGTTTCTATTATACAACATTAAAATCTTGTCATAAGTTATATACAATATGGGTTTGTTGGCTTAAATCACCATATATATGTATCAAAAGTTGCACCTCTACCTTTAAAATGTATTAAAACATGCATTTTTATGCATTTTTAAACTAAGAGGTGCAACTTTATAATATATAAAACACTTTGCACCAAAGTTTCTATATTACATTATAACAAAACAAGAGAATTGCACGTTATCGAGTATTGAGAACTCTGCTGTGGTCATAAATATACCCATGACAGAGTTCTCATTGCTCGGAATCTTGCACCATTTCTCGAAATTTCCTAGTGATGATGAAGAATAAACCACAACACCAGTTTTGGCAAATTCAGACAAAAGCCAACAACCAGTATACCATGGTTTCAAGCTATGGCCCTCATCAGTACAGGGACGTCTTCGATTTCATAACATCCTACGAGAGAGGTTATGTAATCGGTCGAAAAATTAAAGAAAGAGATGTCTCTTATGGTGCATGAATATCATGTTCCCTCAACTTTATATTGTATTACAAATATACGAGGTGTGTTCATAAAGTATCGCGACTTTTGAATTTTCGCGGGTTACGTATATTCGAATTTCGATCTTTTTGTGGCTTTATGTTGGTACTCATGTCTCTCACTTATGCCGACAAGCTCGGCCATTTTGAATTTTCACTTAATTGTTGACAGCTGCTTTGCTTGCAGGTGTTTTGGATCGTCTTCGATTTTTACCTATTAAAAAAAAAAAGGATCAAAGAACCTGTATCAAATTTTGTGTGAAAAACGAAATTAAGTGCGCGGATGCATTCCGAATGTTGACTGTGGCATACGGAGAAGCTACCTTGGACCGAAGCAACGTTTATCGGTGGTACAAAATGTTCTCAGAAGGCCGAGAAGATGTGAACGACGAAGAGCGTGCCGGACGCCCGAGCACTTCAACAACAGACGAAAAAATTAATGAAGTGGAGAAAATGATATTGGCCAATCGTCGAATCACCGCTAGAGAAGTTGCTGAGGACCTAAACATATCAATTGGCTCGTGCCATTCAATTTTTATCAATGATTTGGGCATGAGACGGGTCGCCGCGAAATTCGTACCAAAATTGCTCAATTGCGACCAAAATCAGCATCGCAAGAACATTGCTAATGAGATGTTGGACTCTGTCCGCGACGACCCAAATTTGCTCCAGAGGGTCATAACTGGTGACGAAGCGTGGGTTTATGGTTATGACGTGGAAACCAAAGCTCAATCATCTCAATGGAAGCTGCCGCACGAACCAAGACCGAAAAGTGTGCGCCAAATTCGGTCGAATGTGAAAGTTTTGCTGACAGTTTTCTTCGATTGCAGGGGCGTGGTGCATCATGAGTTCTTGCCACAGGGTAGAACGGTCAATAAGGAATATTACCTGCAAGTTATGCGCAATTTGCGCGAAGCAATCCGCCAGAAACGCCCGGATTTGTGGAAGAACAAAAATTGGCTTTTGCACCACGATAACGCCCCTGCTCACACATCGTTGCTTGTGCGCGACCTTTTGGCCAAAAACAACACACTAATGATGCCGCAGCCACCGTATTCCCCAGATCTGGCCCCCTGTGACTTTTTCTTGTTCCCTAAACTGAAGAGGCCCATGAAAGGACGACGTTACGCTACGCTTGACGAGATAAAGACGGCATCGAAGGAGGAGCTGAAAAATATTTTAAAAAATGATTTTTTGAAGTGCTTCAAAGATTGGAAAACCGTTGGCACAAGTGTATAATATCTCATGGGGATTACTTTGAAGGGGACAAAATAGGTATTCATGAATAAATAAATAATATTTGAAAAAACACAAAAGTCGCGATACTTTTTGAACACACCTCGTATATCTTGTATATATCTTTGTGTGTGTGTATCCACACAATAAACCAACTGCATCATTACCAAGCGATAGTAAAACTGTTGTATCGAGAATCGATTGAAGAAAAATTGTTTTTTCGAAAGATATTGATTTAAAAAGTGGTGATGTTGAAGAGAGAAAGTATTGATCGAGCAAAATAGTTTGCTGAGGTGATTGATGGCAGGGGAGTTTATAACGGGCCGCACAATCACAGAGGGATACACGCGGAAATATACGAGCCGACATCCCTGCATAGCTCGATATATGACGTCATTGTTGACGAGCTAAAGTTGAGAGTTGACAATCAGTTACCGAGGAACCCACGTGGAGACAATTGAAGAATTCCAAACTATAACAATGAAACTTTGAAGGAAGTTAAGTAAGACGGCGTGAGACAAAGCCAGACTCCCACACCGATTCCTTTATTCATCTTAATTTGCATATCTCTCATCCCATTGAATAAACAAAACGAAAGAAAAACAATAAATTTACATAACACCTAACATTTAGGTGCGTCCGATACTCTCTCTAGGCTAATTATAACAAATTTATAAAATAAAATATTGTAATCTCGTCATCCTTGTGGCGTAAGTTTTTATGGACCGACGTTTTGTCGGCCCACTGATGCCATTTTGTATATAAAACGTACCTAAACTAAATCGAGAGATTGTGTCTATTTTAAGAGTCACACGAATATATACTGATGAGACAAAGGCGGGGATATGATGCTCAGAAGGTTTATTTGGTGCAGTGTCGTGGTCCAGTCCAGGAAGGTCATGATGTTTGGGGTCTCACCGGGTCGGTTGTAGGAGGGGTTGGAGCTGTAGCTAAGGCAGGACATGTTAAACAATTCCGTCACGGTGTATTCCAATCGAGAGACTTGTTGACACACAACAATATGCAAAATAGTTAAAGCACGATGTATTTTCAAATAAGAATAGATTGATTAAAATTTAAAGCAAGTGAAATGTAATAGACGTGAATCTCCTGTATTTGAATTAAATAAGTCAACAGTTTTCTGGAGATGTGAGTTTTTTAAAATTTTTATTGCAATCTCCAACTTTCGGGCATTACCGATTTCTTTTACTCCTGTACAAGAGGGGTAATACCCGAAAGCTTGAGAATGCAATAAAAATGAAAAGAAACTTCTCTCCAGAAACTGTTGCCTTATTTAATCCCCAGTATTTTATTTATATTTTTATATAAATGATAGGATCGAATTTAGAGGTAAATTTGATGCCAAAAGAAATCAGTGTCGTTAATTCACCGGCCATATGCAACATTAATGTAAACTTTGCAAATCATCAATCATAACTTATGTATGTGCGCGCAAATAAACAAATTATTCAATTACATAACTTATTGAGAGATACATTATATATATAAATTAAATGTATTACCTTTTCCTCTAGATGGCGTCTAGTTTTGACGTTCAATTTGACGAGAGAGAGGGGCCCTATGCCTTTTTAGAATTTATCTCTAATTTATTTGAAATACCGCGTATATAATACTAGCCGAATGACCCGGGCAACGCCCGTGTTTTACCCGATTGAATGTTTTGATTCAAATACTATTTGTTACAATTATAAATTGGCGCCTTAAATAAATGCATATGTTAGTTAATAACTATAGCCTATGTGCTTTATCTGTCATTGTACTGTTGGCTTCCGTAGGCGTCTCTTACTGGGAAAAAGAAAGAGAGGATTCCATTTGATTATTAACTAATATATGCATTTATTTAAGGAGCGACCCGCTCCAACACAATAGTTACAAAAACGAAAAAGCGAGTGGAGGGGGGGGGGGGTCAAAGGTGGCGTGATCGTAGCCAACCAATAGGAGTGGCGCCATTCCAAAAAAAAAAGTAAACGGTGACAGAGACGAAAACTGATTAAGAGATGAAGAATGACGCTCGTAACTGTATATAGAATATTCATTTAATATATACAAAGTTGACCCAAAAGTTTGTAAACACTTGTATAAAATTTAAAAACCAATATTATTCGCCGTTATGTATAATGTCTTTGTATTATGTATAAAGTAATTGTATTATGTATTATTATGTATTCACCGTGATAGTATTATTCGCCAAGTAATAAGAAAAACAATGTTTTAGGAAAAACATGAACTTTTGGGACAAATAGGGCGGTCAAAATTTGCACAATTTTTTTTATACTTTCATATTGATATTTATTATAAAACTTTAAAAAGATTTATTATAATCATGTTTAATAAATTAAATTTTATTGCCATCTATCGTTAAAATTTTACACAAATTAAATTTCTGGCAATGCGTTTCTTTTAAATATCATCAAATACTATATTAAGAAAAAAATTCAATATTTAATATCTCAACGAATATTTCAAAGGATTTATTTTAAAAACTTGTTTAAAAATGTGAACAACCACTTTCACACAACCTAAATACATAGATAATATAGATATATATATCCAAAGTTTGATAAATTCAAAATAAAATCATTACTACAAAAATAATACCAACTTTCCATGAAATATTATAATTAAACTTGACTAGAAAAAAAAAAAGTGAAAAATACAACGAAATGGGGAATCTTCTTATATTTCAGACCTATAATTTACTTTAAAATTACACCTCAAGTTTCAAGTATTTTTCTCCCATTATCTTCTGCTTTAGAAATTCAAAGCTTACTGAAAATGTATAAAATACCCTATATACATACTCTACCTTTATAATGGGGATTAAATATTCCTTTTATATTCTTTTGTATATAATAAGATTAAATAGTTCTTCTTTATTCAATATCTCTTTTAAATTTTTAAAATGCAGAAGATAGATCTTTTAAATCTTTGGTAAGTATAATGTAATAAAACTTTATTTATTTAAGTAAAATTGTTAATAGTTACTTTTTTACAGAGAAATGAATAAAACTTTATTATATATATTTAGATATTAAAAATTAATAGCATATTTTCAATTTTAAATAGAACATTTTCAAATTTTCTCGCAACATTGTTAAATTCAATTGCTAAAATCACAATTTAAATTTCTATATATTTTTTTGATATCCGTATTAAAAATTAATAAATTTGATTAAATATAACACAAAACAATCATACCTTTATTTATAAATATACTAACCCTATTAATTGGTAAATGATATATTAGGCATTTAATATTATTTATTATAGGTTTGGTATTTTTAAGAAAACACGTATTGATTTTTATAAAATCATATTTTTAATCATAATGAAATAAACTTTTTCAGTGGGTCGGTGGAAGGATGGTTTAAACCGTTGGTTTTTGACCGCTACAACCCGGGTTCGATTCCCGCATTGGGCACTTTTTTATGTTTAAAAAAAAATGCTCCAATGGCCCCCGATCCTTGCAAAATTCCAACCCCACCAGCGGAGTGCAAGTAACCAAACGGGGCTCTGGCACATTTGTAAGTGCAAAGTCGAACTGCTTTTCACATGTGTAGACATGTGGGGCACTTACAGTAAAAGCAGTCGCCTACTTCTACCCACCATGATTATCATGGCCTGTACCACGTCTACTAGGGATAAGCAAAAAAAAAAAAAACTTTTTCAGTTACTTCTTATATTGATCGATTTAGCCGGTTTGTCTTTTTTTCCAAAATAAAACGATTTTAAATTTACTTTACTGCATAGAAACAAATATTTGGAGGGCCTGGCTCATCAGGGGTGAATCCTCCCAGCAGTTTCACCAGTTTAATCTATCATTGTAGTAATAACGCGTTAAATAGTTTCTATTTCTAAGTACAGATGGCGCTTTTTAGTCTTCTCAACATCTAATAGAGTATTGTAAACAATAAATCCTTTTTGAAAATGCCGTATTTGGCATTATCTTAAAATATTGTTTGTTAAATTTAAATATATATTACATGGGGGCGTTAAAATTCTTCATAAAAATCGACAAATGTTATTATTTAAACGTAAAATGGGGCCATGAAAAAAATGTTGAAAAGTTATTATAATATCTCTATCTAAAGTATTGATATTAATACAAGAAAATAAGACCTAATCCAAATAATTTATTAGTGTATGACGTTTCGGCAACAGCATTTTTTTGTCACACACTATTATTTGGATTAGGTCTTATTTTCTTTTATTATAATCTATAATCCAAATTGTGCTTTATCAGTATTGATATTAAATTATAAATATTGTTAATGTAAAATGTTGTTATTATAAACTTAAGAATTCAAAAAATTATATGAAAACATTTATCCCTTTTTATTTTAAATTGTATTTTATTAAAGCGCGAGAAGCTCTTAAAAATGTATTTATTTATTTTTGTCCAATTACAAATGTGCAATTTACAGATTGGACGATTGACCAGTTAATGTGCTTTTACAACGGTTGTATATTACAATTGATATTTACATAAGTTTATTTAGAGATAACCAAAATTTTATATTTACATACTGTATTATGAGAAATAAAACCATTAAACATGAATGTTTCTCGTTTAAATAAAACTAACTTTCAACCATACTCACTGTGATAAAAATATTGGGAGAGCTTGGTTCATCAGTGGTGAACCCTCCCAGCGGTTTCGCCAGTTTAGTCCACTAGACAGCGCTTTTTAGAGCTCTAAAACTGTATTGGACGATTTTACTATTATATATGCAATATTTGATTGATAGAATATAAATTATGGTATTTAATTAAATTATGGTTATAAGCTTCTAGAACAGTTGAATTACTTAGAGATACTAGATTATACTTGATATATTTCTAAAAATATTTATTTTCAAAAAGAATCTTACGCCTTTAAAATAGTTTCGAATTTTGATAACAGATGGCGCGCTAATGCATCATATTATAAAAATATATATGTCACCTCTTTAGTCAAAATATACACTTAAACTAGGCGCCTTTTAGATCAATATCCCAATGGTAAATTCCATCTATATATGTATTTAAATACCTGATTTAACTTCAGAATGCTTTCTTAAAGTGGAAACAACTTTATTAAGTCTCTAAAAACCTTATGTATAATATACACAATTATGTATACAAAGATGTAATGCCTCGATAAAGGTTGGCGTTACAATTAATTACAATTCATTCTTTCTAAATAGAATTTTCATAATTATACCAGGGTCTATATATATAGTAAAGTTCAATCAAATAAGAATGGCGATATTAAAATTTGAAAAGTCAAAAAATTGAAAAAATAAGTTTTCAAGTTACTATTTATAGATTTGTATTTAATCAAGCAAGCAAAAGTAATTTGTATTCTGTAAAATTACATTTTTAAAATATCTTTTTGGATAGAATATTGATTTTTTCACAATAGTTTAGAATTGTCATCAAGAAAATATATTTTTTCCATTGGGCGATTAAAAAAAAATATCACATTAAAAATCAAGGGATTATTTTACTAAATAAAAAAATAAAATTTGGAGTCAATTTTCTCCACTTATTTGAAAAAACAAGCATTATAATTTATACAAATTGAAAAAAAAAAAGATTAAAATATGTAAACAAAAGTTGTAATTTTAAAATGTGAAAGTTGATTTTTGATTTAAGACTGAAGGACCAAAAAAAAAAAAATTGATCTTTAATTCGAACTCGTTTTAAATTTCTATTTATTCATCTGTTCCTACCACACACTTACTTAATGACACATTTGCCCATTGTAGTTTATATTTGCATATACATATATACGGGGTATCTTTTCTTGATTGATCAAGCGAGGGTATGTGACTAATATATTCTAGAATAAATGAAAAAAAAAACGATTTTTTTTAGTTGATATTTATCCCGACAGATGGCGCAAACCATCAGCAATTTTCACTTACACGATATGGGGATTGTTTTTTAAAAATGAATTTCATTGATCGCAGTACAATTTCACATTTGTAGCATTTTCAACTAACGCATAAAATATTGTCTTAGAGTGAAAAAAACTACACTCATGGGAAAAATTAAGGAAGTTTAGTCTTTGATGTCGCCGGTCATCTTTTTTCAAGAAAACAGAGGAAATTGTGTGGTTATCTCATGTGTCTTCAATAAAGGTCACTCTAGATTTTTTTGCCAATATTTTGGTTGGCTGAACGCCAACCTTTGTCAAAGCATTACATTTTGTATAAACAAACTCAGCTCCACATAGTGTTATTATATTACAGTTAATATATATATATATAATACAAAGGAGGTGAGGGGAATTTGTGTATAAAAATATTATTATAAAAATACTACCAGAATAAGTTAAATATTATATAAGGGATGTGTGAATATTAAAAGAGAAAAAATAACAAGGTCTATTCTATATTTTAAAGTATTTGTATTAAGTATATGAATTGCGCTATTTTTAGAACAATTCATTTATATGTAAATATATTTGTAGATGGTAAAAGCTTTCGAGACTATGTAAATAAAAATATAAAATAGTTGATTAAAAATTAAAGCACATACATATATATTGTTGTTGTTGTTGACACACATTAAATATGTTATAACACCTTGATAACGGTTGGCGTTCAGCCAACTGAAATATTGGTAAAATAATTGATATTTTGATCTAATATATGTACTTTTAATTAAAGATTTATTTATGGATTGCTCTATTTTCAAAACATACATATATTTAAAATCACACACACACAAAAGCCTTTATTAAGACACACTGGTCTTATAGAGGATTCTCCCCGAGATTACAAGAGAGATAGGCCTGTGAAAGTGGGGAATATACAGAAGAAGAAAAAGAAAGATTATGTAAGTATGCTATATACATACACATACATATATACAACATAACAACAAAAGCCTCCATTAAGACCCAAAGTCTTACAAAAGACTCGACTGCAGAATCCAAGAAGCAAAGTAAGAAAGAGATAAAGAAGTGAATTTTAAAAAATAATATATACACATATATACATATTCACTCAATTCAAAGTAACAGTAACGATGCCTTTTTATATTTAAAATAAAAAATAAACAATAAAATATTATTTATATGAGATATACGTCTTAGAGAGCGGATAGTAGATGACATTTTATAAACAAAGCAAATAAATATTATTCAAAATTTGCTGAGTAAATATTAATACAAATTGGTAAATAGTGCAATAAACTTGATAATCTAATTATACATTTATTGAATTATGCAATCGTTAGTCACTGTTTAAACTACAATTTAATTCTATTATCTTTTCAAGATTTAATATTTTTCTAATATTTATTTTTGTGTAATATTTATAAAAACCTATATTTTAGAATTGCAAGTTTTATCAATAAAAATTTAATCAGAATTATATATATAAGATTAAATTTGATATATTTTTTAAACAAGAAATAATAAAAATAAAAAAATAGAACATTGCAAACCTTTGTTTGAAACCAATCAAATTAAGGTTCTAAAAAAATAAAAAATTTCAAATCATTTAAATAAACATTGTATCTTGAAGCATTTTTTTATTTTCTAATTT
Source organism: Cordylochernes scorpioides (assembly GCA_030710605.1). NCBI lineage: Eukaryota > Metazoa > Arthropoda > Arachnida > Pseudoscorpiones > Chernetidae > Cordylochernes > Cordylochernes scorpioides. The sequence goes on along the minus strand of CP092864.1, from coordinate 6,381,271 downwards.
CATTTTATTCGTAATTTAATTAAGTTTGGTTTTCTAGTATTTTTATTTATAGTTGAGAGGGTAAATAAGAATATTTTGGTAAATATATAGGGTTACAAAAATAGAATATTTTTTGAAATAATAATAATAAAAAAAGGGGAAAAAGGAGAATAAAAAGGAATAAATATCTGGTATTCCTGTCAAGAGGTTTGAGAATGACGCCATCTTGGTGGATCAAATCAACCTATTTAGGTTGTCGTCTGTTATTTTATAGATTGTAATTTGATAACGAATATCTCTTCATATATATTTTATTTTATATTTTGAAATTTGTTCATTATATGAATGTTATTTATAATTTTTTAAAAAATAAATACTATTTATTTATTAATAATACTGTCCCAAATTTCATTTCTTCTGATAAATTCACTACTTTATTCTTAACAGGCAAAGGACCCTTCTTAAGTTTCTTATTCAAACTGAATGTTATCAATGATCCAACATGTGAATGCCGCTTAGATGTTGAATCACCAGAGCATCTTCTTTTAACTTGCCCTCTGACTAATCAAATTGTATGTAGATACTTTGAAACATTACTAAATTCTCTCTTTGTGTAAATACTCTATCTTATGGGAACTTTGTTAAGTTTAGAACTATTTGTACAATAATTTACAAAACACTACTAATCCATCGTGTAAATAATTAATCATATATATGTAAATAATACTAGCACAGCACAATAGTCCTTTGGACTTCGTGCTTTTGTAACAATAAATAAAAAAAAAATTATCAAAAAGAATATTTATTTAGCAATAATAAAAACGATGGGGTAAGTAGAAATATTATACCAATAATTACAAAGTACAAGAACGCAACGATAAAGAATAAGACACAATACCAACTCTGTAAATACTCCCGTGACTATACGTGAGATTAAACTATTGAATTTAAATAATGGTAATTGGGTGTAGTTTTATTTAATTTAATCTATTATCGCGTACATCTCTCATGAATTACCCTCAACAACCTACTGTAATGTGGGATTGTGTAATTAAGCGTAAAAAGGAAAATCTTCAGGAGAAACTCTTTGTTTATTATAAAATAAAATTTTAAAATATAGAGCGCTAAATAAGTGTTCTAAGTGATACGAATGTTTATCAAAAGTAATCCAGTTGAGAGACGCTATTTTAACCAGAGAGACTCAATTGAATGTGAGGGCTCTTCGGCCGTATTATAGTAGGAGGGCAGGAACGTGAAAGGAAGATCCTTAACCAAAACTGTAGACCACATGCATTTACAAACAAATCAAACACTGAACACATCTTCAACTTTGGAGAAAATACATGTCATTTTGATGATATATATACACTTATAGACAAAACTTAAGAAGGTGGAAAGTATTCAATGTCGCCAGTAGTCTGTTTTTTTTTTGAAGGAGACAGAGGCAATATTTTGTTTTTGAAAATAGAGCAATCCATATTTAAATCATTAGATAATAAAAATGCATATATTGAAGAAAATGAAAACATATTTAAATCTTTTATTCAATCCAATATATGCCTTTTTTATCTAGAGGCAATATGGTTCATACTTGGTTATCTCGTGTGTCTTCAATATAAAGGTCACTGTAATATCTTTCAGAGTTATTGTCTGTATCTCGATATAAATTCTAAAAGGTACAACCTCCTTAAGTTTTTTTTTTTCCATTAGTTCCTTATGCTGTGCAATGAATAAAAAACGAAAGAGAAGCTTTTTTAAAAATTGCATTAGAATGGCTATAGAAATAACACTTCCAATTATATAGATTTAAAAAAAGTAGCGGTAAAACTTTTCTAATTTTCAGAGTTAGACTGTGCTAAATTGATATACAGTAGAACTTGGATAATTCGAACTTCTTTAATTCGAAAACCTCTTTAATTCGAATATTTATCTTGGTCCCTAGAATTTGAAATAAATAAAATTTCCGTTTTTAATTCGAATTTTTGGATAATTCGAATTTTTTTATGGTCCCTTGGGGTTCGAATTATCCAAGTTCGACTGTATTATGATATTTATAATATAAATATAATAACAAATTATATTCTAATACATTTTTTAAATTATATTTTATTCATAAGCCGACAAAGTTGTTTTAAATTTACCTTTCTCCTTAATCCTTATTTCTAATATAAGCGATGTAAGTCTTATCTTTTCTAAAAAAAAAAAAGATCAAAGTTTAATTTGTATAAAACGGCAAAAATAATATTAGCAGGAAAAAAACGATGACGTTGCTTTTTTACCACCAATCTCTTATGACAATGTGGTAAGACCTTACCTCAAATATAAGTTTTTTTTTTCTGTGAAAAATATTAAATAATAAAACTTTTTATAGAGAGAAAAGGGGAAAATATTCTCCCCTTCTCCATAAAATATTTTAAAATATTTTAAAGCAAAAAAACTCCATACTTTATTTTCTAACACGTTTTTCATCTATTTCTTACACACCCTGGAGATATAAATTTAAGCATTATAATACATAAATATATTACTTTACTACATTTTCCTTTTTTACATATATACTCTGTCCATTTCTCGCTTTTTTTTTAAACTAAGTTATTTATATATTCTCCACAAAATGGGAAATATGTATTTTTTTATTCACTACGACACGATGTTAGCGTTTTAAAATTCTTTTAAAATATATAGTTTTTTTATTCAATGAGTAGGATTTTAAAATTAGTTGACAATTCCAGAGTTGATAGATCATTTCTGTAAAATGCCATTTGTTACACAAATATTTCGTTTGTTGTATGGAAATTCTATTCTTATAAAATATGTTTTCCTATTTTTTTTTTTATATATAGTAAATGAATTCCATATTTGTCACTTTTTATTTATCATTTTGAGAAATTTGTAGACAAAATGTGTGTGTGTGTTGTGTGTGTGAATAGAGACTATATATACAAAGGTGTTTATTATATTAAAGTGGCAAATATTTTTTATACATATAAAGCATAACTACTGAATTATTAATTTTGAAAAATCTTTTTTTTTTTACAAACGATGGCTTGTTATAATTATTTTAAAATTTATGTTTGTGGCGTGTTTGATACAATTTGCATATTTTAACTTTAAAGTAAAAATTCTTTGTGCTGTATATATATATATATATATATGTTGTAACGTAAGAAAATTAGGAAAGACAAACTTCAGGATGACACGACAATTTATTTAAGGCTAGACAAATTCAATATTTATAAGATACAAGTTAAGCATAGAGAGAAGTTTACAGAGTAACAAAATATAAATAATAAAAATATAAAAAAATAATAATCTGTATACATAAAATACTTTGCAACCATACATATATTTAAAAATGCTTATTTTGGATCATATATATATTTTTTGTGTACCAATATTTCGTATGGCAACACGCCAAACTTCTTCGGGGAACATGATTGAAACCAAACAAAATTGAAGAAAAACAATCTTGTTCCCCGAAGAAGTTTGGCGTGTTTTGCCATACAAAATATTGGAAAATAAAAGGATTCAAAATAAGCATTTTTAAATAAATGAATATATGGATTGTTCAATTTTCAAACACATATATATATAAATAAAAGGCATATATTGGATCTAAATTTATTATTCAAACAATTTTCTAGGGGCAACACGCCTCTCTTTATTAAGAAATATTGGTTGAATAATTAATTTAGATCCAATATATGCCTTTTATTTATTTATATATATTATTATGGATTGCTCAATCTTTTAAAAAATATATATACATGTATATGTAGGGCGCCTCTCCCGTCAAAATAAATGTCAAAACCTGACGCAATCTATTGACCGCCGCCGCAACTAGCGGCCTCGGGTCGGTGACAAAGCCACAACACCAGCTTTGGTAAACTGAGAAGCGTCCACCTAGAGACCATGGTTGACCATGGGAGACCATGGCCATTAGCCCGAAACCATGGTCTCTAGGTGGACATTTCTCAGTTTGCCAAAGCTGGTGTTGTGGCTTTGTTACCGACCCGAGGCTGCTAGTTGCGGCGACGGTCAATAGATGGCGTCAGGTTTTGACATTTATTTTGACGGGAGAGGCGCCCATTGCTTCTATAGATCAATTTCCTCCCGGAGAATTTTCCATATATATGTGCGTGTTTCTATACCAAGTAATTAGAATATATTGTCTTGTTAAATATCTAAATGAGTATTCGTCATTATGACACGTCTTGTATTGTAACTAGCCGTGTCCTCCTCAATTGTATATTTGGTTGAATAACAAGTGAAATTATCTAAAAGATCGCGGAGACATCTAGGCTAGACAATTTATTTGGAGAAAAAATTCTATCCAGGGAAGAATGTCTTACAAAAAATATAATTAACTCGAACTTTCGAGCTTTCTCTTCTACGGGAGTAAGGTTGATTGTAACACCGTCTCATAGTGATAAAAGTCTATATATGCATATACCAATGTGCATATACCAATGTATATCCCATCTCTGGACACTTTTATTTTTCCGTTTATCATTACTCTTCACAATTCATCCTTTCATACTTCATCCTTAAGGTTAGAAATAATTCGTTATTTCTCTTTAAAATAAATTTCGATTTTTCATTCAAAAGAAACACATGAGGGATAAATGTCGTTCTACATATACAAATTGTACGATTTACATAACTGAGATTGTGTGTGTGTGAATTTAGAGAAAAATATTAAAAATGATATATTTACATATGAGTAAAACGGATTATAATACAAAATACTATTTTTGAACACAAAGATCGCATTTTATTAATGTTTATATATGTATTCCAATTTCCTTTCTCTAAAATGATATCATATAAGGGATTTATTGTGTTTTTAATTTTAGGAATTCTCTTTAGGGTTCAGATTCTGATAGGATCCTCCAAAACATGGGGTGACTCGTGGCCAAACCTACCCGAACAAGAAAGAGCCTGAAAGCATTTTACTGCACAGTTTGACGGGACATTGGACCAGTGGACTCGGGACCGTGGGATAAAAGGGTATTTGGCCAATTTTGGATTAATTAAAGATCCACGATTATTTGATATTTATTCCGACAGATGGCGCAAACCATCAGCAAATTTTAGTTGCACGAAAGGAGGAGCCTTTTTTCTTAGTTGATATTAGTGTTTGGCTTGAGTTATCTTTGGCAGCGTTTCGCGCGTTTGTTAAAAACCTGGGCTGTGACGAGGACCAGAGCCCGAAACTATGATCTTCAGTTGGACTTTCTGAATTTCCCAAAGCTGGTGTTGTGGCTTTGTTAACGTCTCGAATATGCTAGATGGTGAATAGATGACGTATATTAACGGAATCGGTTTTATTGGGAACGGTAGAAATTTCAGATTAATTTCTCTCGTCAGCAAATTTTCGTCCAAAGATAATTTTGTAATAAAATAAATAATGCTTCCTGAGTCAAGTTTTTGTGATTTTTTCATTTTCAAGCTTTCGGACTTTTATCAGTCCTTCACCATGAGTATCACATTAACAAATTAATGATAAATACTTTTATATACAAATTATTATTTACATATTTTAAATACTTATGATATTGAGAGAAATATATTACAACAAATTTAAATATACCCATTATTTTGAAAAGATATACAGAAAGGCGCAGGTAGAATTCTGGACTTTTGAAAGTATAAAAGTCTATATCTGGTGTGTGGGAATACATAGCGTCACCATCACCATATCTAATAACAGCACATTTGTAATATTGGGAACACTAAATCGACAGAGAGAGTGAGGACAACTCTATTCTGGGATCTTGGTCAAAGCAGTCACTATACCCAGCGTTGTATAAGCTGAGAATATTGCCACGTGGAAAATTAGAGAAGACCAACTTCGGGATGAAACATCAATTTATTTCAGGCAAGAACAAACTATGAATCATAAGCCACGAGGGAAATTTAGAGAGTAGCAAAATATAAACATTAAAATGACCACTCTGTTAATAAAAATAATAAAATTAATAAATACTTTGTTACAATATTTTTAAAAGTTCATTCCGGATATAGGGACTTTTAATAATACAAGTATATCTCGCTATAAACTCGATGGTTTATAAATCACATGCTGGTTGAGAAAGTTTGATTATTTCACAAATCTTTACACTCATGGAGAAAACTTCAGGAAGTGGAAAGTCTTTGATGTCGCCGGTCGTCTGTATTTTAGACAGAGGCAATTTTGTTTACACTTGGTTATCTCATGTGTCTTCAATAAAGGTCACTGTTTTTTCATCACAGTAAGGACAGTAGAAGTTTGATTTATTTGTGAAAAGAAACATTCGCGTCTTAATGTTTTCATTGGTTATATAAAGATCACTGTAATATCTTTCAGAATTATTATTTAAATCCCGGTATACATGTTAGAAGGTACAACTTCTTTAAGTTTTGTCCATGAGTGTATCTTTCAGAGTTATTGTCTGAATCCCGATATACATGGTAAAAGATACAACTTCCTTATGTTTTGTCCACGAGTGTAAATACGACGTATCGGTGACCCTTTCACACCGACGGGAAGGAAATAAATCCCGGCAGATAAATCTTTCTGAAAATGGAGCGACGTAAATCTTCAGATAATATAATTATGCCTTGACAAAGGTTGGCGCTCAGCCAACCGAAATATCGGAAAAAATAAATCTTTTTATTCAATCTAATATATACCCCTTTTTTAATATCTACATGTGGCTAAAGATTTTTATAAAACAGACTTGACAATAAACCTCAAATCTTTATTGAAATATTTAATGTTCAATCTAAGATAATATGTTATAAAAATACAGCAGATATATCTTAGAACTCGACCATATTTAAATAAATCAAATATTATCCATTAGTACAATGACAATTAAACAACTTAATTGACATCTCGTCAATCTTTACACTCAAAGGGAGTTATAAGGTAATAATAATTGTAGGAATGAAGAGAGATATTTACAATCGACGTAGCCCTCTCTCCTAGGGCTAATCATCCATTAGGGGCTACGTTTCTATATTAGAATTATAATTCTCTGTATCAATTATATTTATCAAATCTGGGGGGGGGGGGGGGGGGGGGGGGGGGGAAGTCCGACCACACCTCCCTGCGGTCCCCCCTGGACCCTTGGAATATTTGACCAAATTCTGGTTTGTTTCCAAGGTGACTAACGTGGCAACGGCACCCATTTTCCAATGAAGAGCAAGATAGTGGACATTGCTGCTGCTGTGATAGAGATGCATGGAGAGATCTGAGGCTCTTCATTGGACACGACAACAACAACAAATATAAATCTCCGAGGATATGTTTATTTATTACACTTTTAACAAGTTTACAAGTTTTCTGGTTTTGAACGACCTTTCTACAGGTAATTTTATTAACTCAAGCTATCGGGTTTATCAGTCTTTCTTGACGAGAGTATCGCAAAAACTAAATTTTAAAAATTGCATCTCCTGGTCGTGAAAATAAAAGTTGCTGATAGCTTGCACCATCTGTCGGAATAAATATCAAATAATCGTTGAATTTGAAATATTCAAGAATTGAACAACGATTAGTTGATATCCCCCCCCCCCCCCCCAATTATGACGAAATCCATCAGTAACATTTATTTGCACTATCAGGAGATGTCTTTTTTATTAATTTATCTACCTGATCCCTGTACAATTTCTCTCTCCTTTTTTAAAATTATATTAATGTCAACTATATAGACACTATCCATTCGTTGACATGTAGCAATAAAGTTGTTTTGTCTGTCTATGTCTCTTTCTCACTTATATTTATATATATGTATATTTATCGAATATTTTATCTATTTATATCTATTTATTCATATATTTATCACTAGACGAATGGCCCGGGCAACGCCCGGGTTTTATCCGAGTGCGTATATATTTTAAAAACGTTTTAATTCAAATACTATTCGTTACAATTATAAATTGGCGCCATGGATGTCACTCTTGTGAAACGTCCCGTTCCAAACTGTGTGTTTTTAAAATGTTTTAATTAAAATAATATTCGTTACAATTATAAATTGGAGCCGTGGATGTCTCTCTTGTGAAACGTCCCGCCCCAAACTGTGTGTGTCTCGAAAATATAAAAATAAAAATGTGAATTTTCATAAAGATTTCATCATGTCGATTTTTTTTTTGCATTTCACCTACTAAATCGATAGAGATAATTACATTTGCAACATGAACTTAGGTATATTGACTAAATAGAAAACTGCATAGTAATAAAATATAAATGAGATACTAATATTAAATTTCTATTTAATGAATTACATATTTTATTCTTTTAAAGATTATCGATTAAAGGTACTTATATATATTTAAAGGTTCTCATAAAGGTTACCGATTTAAAAGTTTATTTTATTTGATTTAAAGAAACGTATTTTCATTTAAGTATTGTTATTTATTTTAAAAGATTAAGTAATTGTGCAAAACGATAATTGCCTTAAAAAGAAATTGCCTTAAAAAAAGAAACATTCGCGGTGATTTTGTCTTGCATTCGTTTATACAATTATTATATATATTGGCATCATATATTAACTTTATGAACGGAAAAATATGTCCAGGGTAGCCTAGTGGTCATGGCATCTGCCCGGTAAGCGGAAGGTCGTGGGTTCGATTCCCATCCCTTGACACCTTTTTTATTTTATCCAATTTATTATTATTCAATTATTATTCTATATTATTATCATTATTCTATCCGTGAACTTCACACAGACAGAATAAGGCAATTATATAAGTAGATTGGCGCCGTAGATGTCATTCTTGTATAATATATAAATGAGTTTTAAAAATTGTAAAAAAAAAAAAAAATGCATCGGCCGGGAATCGAACCCGGGCCGCCAGCGTGGCAGGCGAGCATTCTACCACTGAACCACCGATGGTTATGAAAATTTCCATCCGTGAACTTCAGACAGTGAACTTCACACAGACAGAATAAGGCAATTATATAAGTAGATTATATAATCATATTTATATTTATTCTGTATTTAACCATATATAATCTTATATGGACATTGTAATAAATCAGTTTCAATCTCAATCTCTCTCACTTATGTACTATCTTTCACAAAACATGATAGTGTTATAAACGGGAAGGCGTTATAGCGAAGTGTTCATCAAAACCGTATATACAACAAACAACAACAAAAATACTTTTATTAGAGCCCATTGCCCTGTATGGATTCGCCATACAACAACAAAATAATACAGTAATTTTTTTCTCCCTTTCCCCTTGTGCACGTGAGCCTTTGTTTTAAAAGGGATTTATTTACACATATGTTCTAAAAATTTCCTCACTACCTCTTTTGTGTATGAATCTATTTACAATTGATCTGTAGAAATTATAGAGTTCTATTGCTATATTTTTCTTTTCTGAAATAGTTCTCAGCGTCATCAGTGGGTTGCTAAATCTCCAGAAGGTGTTTTTAAGAGTTTTTTCTCTGTCCAAAACCGTATATCACCATCTCCGAAGTTGACCATCATGGGACGCTATAGTTAACTCTCTCACACTTATTATTCTCTTCACATCATATATCTTATTGGCATTCTAAAGTGACATAGGTTTCGAAAATAAAATATAAAATCTAAAATTACAAAATGATTGTTTGATAGTAAATATGATGGTATATTGATTGGAACCATCATGAATACTAATTAAACTTCAGAAATTATCTTCCCCCTAGGGTATACAAAAATACAGTACAGGCCATGATAATCATGTTAGCATCAAAAATATTGTTTCAACAAATGTTCGTTAGACAAACTTTCCCTTGGGTAAAAACTGGACGAAGCCGGGTATATTCGCTGGTTCAAAATTAATTTAAAATAAACACCATTTCTAAGATAAATATTAAGAAAAACGCTTTTTATTATGTTATACATTTATTTAAATGAAACGTATAATAAAAACTAACCTTTTTTATACGTCTTACATGTAACTTGCTACAAAGAACATACTTTTATTATCAATAAAAAAGAGGTATTTAAAATATATAAAAAACACTCATACCTGCAGGTGATAGTGAAATATGCAATTTAGATGAAGAGTTTAAAGAAAAAACGGGATAAAATAACTCCTTAAGAATTATTTAAAAGAAGAAAATAGAGGTCATTAGAGCAGTTTTTTCATTTAAAATAATGACAGAGAGGGAAAAGGGGCAATAATTCAGTGAATATGTAAAATGGATTTGACTGCGTTGGCGGCGACAGCTGGAATAATACAAACTGATGGATTGTTTTGGGAATTTTGTTCTAAAGTCTCTATCAACATTTATTTCCTTTTTGTTTGATAAAATAAATATTGAAAGAGTTCTTAGGTTGGTTTCACCGCTGCCTCAACGTTTACATCGAATGTTGACAGTTGAATTATTTGAACCAATATTTTCTGTATTTATATTGTTTAATGGGGGGTCGGTGGAAGGCTGGTTAAACCGTTTGGTTTTCGACCACTACGACCCGGGTTCGATTCCCGCATTGGACACTTTTTTTCTGTTAAAAAAAAATTAAAAAATGCTCCAATGGCCCCCCCAATTCTTGCGAAAGTCCAACCCCACCAGCGAGTGCAAGTAATCAAAAGGGGCTCTGGCACATTTGTAAGTGCAAAGTCGAACTGCTTTCACATGTGTAGACATGTGGTGCGCTTACAGTAAAAGCAGTCGCTTACTTCTACCCACCATGATTATCATGGCCTGTACCACGTGTACTAGGGATAAGCAACAAAAATATGTATATATTATATTTTAATAAAAGATAAGATTTCTGTTGTTTTTTGATCATGTTGAGGATTATGGTAATGGCGGTGCAGTCGTGGCTAAAACGTTGTGAAAGTATAATAACAAAATGGTTTTGATCAGATATTGTTTTAATTGAGCTATAGGATAAACATAACTTGGTAAAATTACTGCCTGGCTTAAGGCGTAAGAATAAAAAAAATTAAAAGCGTATTTACATAATGTACAAATGTTTTGGGCCCGACCAACGGGGAACAACAACAATGTCATTTTATATGGGAAGCATGACCTCTGGCGGCCGATTTAACAGAATATTTTTATCTATGATATATATTTTTAAATAAAACAATATCTTAATATAACATTTTAAATAATATCTTAATATAACATTTTAAATAATATCTTAATATAACATTTTAAATAATATCTTAATATAACATTTTAAATAATATATTTTAATTTAACATTTCCCCCTTGTGAAAAGAATAATATGGGTAGAGAAAAATGTGAAAAAATATATAGTTAAACAAAAGTAAAATGATTGATTGAAAGAAAAGGTGAGGTGATAGTCACTTATCATATTGGTTTTTGGATGGTAACCAATAGACAGGAAATAGCAAAGTGATACATAGTGTGAATGATTATAAATATTGTAGGTAGAAAGTGAACAAAAATGTGATAATCCATAATCATATTGGTTTATTGTTAACCAATAGATTGGAAATTACAAAGTGTGAATGATGATAAAAATATGGTAAAGAGTAAAAATGTGATGTTCCATAATCATATTGGTTTGTTATTAACCAATAGATTGGAAATAGACAAGAAAAATGCACATATATAATATTAAAAATGAGGAAGGAAAATTTAAAGAAAAGATAACATTAAAAACAAAATAATTGCAAAAGTATGTGGATGAAAAATAAAGAAGAACAACATAGAAAAAACAATATAAAAAATAATTGGCAAAATATATATGGCAATGACAAAACATTTGATGATAAGAAAAAGGCATTTATGAGAAAAAGCAATAAGTTGAGACAAAAGTTTATATGTACAAAAGGCAAATGTGAAAACAAGGAATGAACATAAAGATTAAATGATTATAATGTTAAAGATAAATGAATTAATGGTAAGAATAGAAAATTATCATTTGAAAAATAATCAAGGTGAACAAAACAAAAGTTGAAATTTACATATGTTTACTACGGTAAATTTACATATTTGTAAGGCGAAATGAGAAACATATTAAAAAATATGGCATTTAAAAAGAAATTTAAAAGGGGGTAAAAATGCAAATTTTGTAAATTAAAAACATATTAAGAAATGAGATTAAACAAGCAAATATATAGTAGAAATGTGATAAATAATGTTGAAGATAGTTAATTCGTAATAAAGATATTGAATGTGTGAAAATTTATAATATTTTGTTGTTGTCCTCTTGGCCGACTGCTTTGCATATGTTGTTGTGTTAAAAAATTGGTGTAAATCGTTTAAATTATTTGAAAATGTTTTAAAAGTTAAATATGTAATGGGAGATATTTAGCCAATTTACATATATTTAAGTTTACAATGTAAAATTATGACATGATATAAAAGTAAATTTTGGTGAATTTGGGATAAATTATTTATACAAGTTTAAATATAAAGATAAAAATTGTTATTAAGTATATTATGGCATTTAGGAGCTAACTATACAAAGGAAAATAAGGTTTAAAAGAATTGAAGAGTGTGTTACTATTTAAAAGGGCAAAAACAGCTATGGTAAAATTGATATATAAAAATAATATGACAAAAAGGATATATCTAAGCAAATATGCGATTGAAAACATTTGTATATAATGGGTGATAACAAAGTTAAAATGAGGAAAACTACGAAAAATAGTGGATACAAAGTACCTTGAAATGGATGATGGGCTGGATTTGAAGATCTCGGGAGATGGCTGGTGTTGGGCGAAAGGTGTGATGGCTGTAGATGGAGATGACTTGGTTGCAGAGGATGGGTGGAGCTGATTTTCGAAGATGGCTGTTTGTGGAGAATATGTTTTCTTGTGCAGATGACCATGTTTGCCTGTGAGGAAGGCTATGTTTGATTGGGGATGGCTATGTTCGCTTGAATTGGGCCATGTTTGATTGAAGATAGGTATTTTTGATTGGAAAAGTTATTTTTGGTTAAGATGGCTATAGTAGATTGTAGAAGATTTGCATATTAGTTTTACTTTTGTAATTTTGTTCACACAAGTTTCAGATATCCTGTCGGCTAATATTATATTTTAATAAAAGATAAGATTTCTGTTGTTTTTTGATCATGTTGAGGATTATGGTAATGGCGGTGCAGTCGTGGCTAAAACGTTGTGAAAGTATAATAACAAAATGGTTTTGATCAGATATTGTTTTAATTGAGCTATAGGATAAACATAACTTGGTAAAATTACTGCCTGGCTTAAGGCGTAAGAATAAAAAAAATGAAAAGCGTATTTACATAATGTACAAATGTTTTGGGCCGACCAACGGGGAACAACAACAATGTCATTTTATATGGGAAGCATGACCTCTGGCGGCCGATTTAACAGAATATTTTTATCTATGATATATATTTTTAAATAAAACAATATCTTAATATAACATTTTAAATAATATCTTAATATAACATTTTAAATAATATATTTTAATTTAACATATATATATATATATATATATATATATATATATATATATATATTGTTTAATAATCCTGTGTGTGTTGTATGTATGAAATGTGTGTAAAATGATTATTAAACTTAACTTTTACACTATAAAGTGTTTTTCAAAATAAATTTTAGCGGAGGCTTTCGGATCTTGCCCTTTCTCAATCTGTATTAAAACTACGGCAATTGCTAAATTTCTCAAATAAAATATATATGTAAACTACATAATGTACATCCCGATTCTTGCAAAAGTATAATTCTACCAGTGATTGTAATTAACTAAACTGAGCTCTCCTATACCTTATAAGTGCAAAAGTCTGATTGCATATAACCAAACAGGACTTTCACCTAATAAGTGCAAAAGTCTAATTTCACCAATGAGTACAAATAACCAAAAAGAACTCTGTCACCTTATAAGTTCAAAAGTCTAACTACTTTCTACAAATGTAGACATGTTGTTACTAATCTTAAACTACACATTCTTTTCTTACAACATTTTTAAAGTAATCTATTTTTTTCAAACTGTAGAATGATTTTGAAGCACATCTATTTTTGTTTAATTCATTTTCTTCTTCACACAATTGTATTTCTAAAAAAAACTCAAGTAAAAATTGATTTAAAATTATAATGCATACAATAAAGCAGTATTATAAAATATCATTTATATCCATTGATACGTATTAATTAATTACAAAAATTAATAGAAAAACTGAGTTCAAGATATAATCTATAAAAAGAGGATTGTCTTTTGTCTTAGAAGTAAGCGCTACACGAAAGAAGAAGGTAAAAAAAAAAAGGAAAAGAAACTGAATAAATAATATGATCAGGGAGGAGAGAGAAAGTCAACAAAGGAGACAGAATGGATTTGTTGCTGGTAAAATAATCTTATCACAGAACATTGAGGAAATATAAAAAGAAAACAAATTGACATTTGTCTTAGCGAGAGAAATTTATAAACAATTCATATATTAAAATATCATCGTTAACATAGCACCATATATAGCTGAAAATTATAAACATATTTTAACGCTATTTTGATTCTAAAATATATATAATTGAAACTTATTTATACATCCCTTATCCTGAAATTGATAAAAATTGAAAGAGGTACACACTGAGCCATACCCTTCCCTCCTCTTTAAATTTTTATTGATTGCAGAATAAAGGCTGTAGAAATACATTTTAATTATATATTTTTTTCAGAAGAAAGGTAGCATTAAAAAACCATATCTTCTAAAACATTTTTATTATTTTTAAATGTTATAATATTTGTTGAATATATATGTAAAGGTCATCTGTAATTAACCCTATGTTAATATTATCATTTTATCATTATATTGTCTTAATACTTATATTCTATATTTATTTGTAAATAATTTGTCCATACATTGCGCTTCGTCATTTCTGTATTTTCGACTGATTTTGTTAAGAATCTCCTTAATCATTTAGATAATTTGATTTATTTTAATGTGAAAAAATAGCAACCTATCAAGTTTATTTAAAATGGCCCTACCAGTTCTGTTCTTAATAGTAAATATCAGAACCAAATGAAATCCATTTTTAAATTGTATGTTTATTATCAAACCACATGAAGTCCTTTTTTTTAAATTGTCTGTTCATGTTCAACTATCTCATGTTATTTACACATGGCAATTCTTGATGTTTAAGCCACATATATTCTCCTGACAAACATTCACTCTGATAATAGCCGGGTGAAGCCGTGTGTCTAACATATGCGATAATTTACATATAAAAATAGACAGGAAGTTGAATTAGAATGATAGGATTGTTAGAGAATATCAATTTATATTATTACAAAGACTAGAAATTTATATATTTATTTTAATTAAACTAAATAAACAAGCAAACATTCACGCGGTCACGCTTCATCAAATCCATCTCAAAAGTCGCCTGATGAAGCGAGACCGCGTAAAAACTTGTTTAGTTAGCTTAAAAAAATGGTCACTCATTGTGCGCAAGCCTTGGTGGTAAAATTATTCGAACATATATTTGAATTTATATTTGAACATATATTAGGTCATCTATTTGAAATAAATTTTATCACGTTATTTATTTTAATTCAATCTGCCTGTATATTTCTGCATTTTCAAGTATACTTCCTTAAGTTATAAATTGTCATAATTACAATTACTGAAGATTCTGTCAGTATAAGGAATAAAAGGGTGGAACAAAAGTGAAACGGACATTATGTAAATAGGATAGTATACTATGCAATTTTGTGAGTTTAGAGCATATCAAAATACAAACTCTTAAGTGAAAAGAGAAGAAAAATTTAGAAGAGATTTAGTCTCCCAAGGGTTCTATATATTGACCATCCTTCCAAATAAATTATTGCCGAGCGTTTTTATTTTTTTCTTAAAGAGAATACTCTGTGAAATTTACGCTCTGTGACTAGGGAATTCTGTGATTTAAAAAAGAAGGCAATCGTTGCAGGAGGACCAGTTCGTCTTATTTATTTTTTAAATCTTATATTTGTGATAAAAATGTTGTTCGATTTAATAATTTTTAGATAGCTTGGTTTTATGTCAATTTTTTTATATGAACTAATACCCTCCCCCATACATATATTAATAATATATATCTTTTGTAATTGTTTTGTAAATTTACTATAACTTCATTTATTGGATTAAATATTGAATACGTTTTTTGGGATTTGGTGTGTTACGGAATAAATTCTGTATAGAAATAAAAAAAAAAGAAAAAGTGAAATTGTACTGAGGTTAATAAATCAAGATATCTCCTGATTATGCAACTAAGAGTTATTTGCATCAGAAAATCTCGACTTGCTAACTATGTATATATTTGTTGTATTTGTTTCATTGGTTATTTATTTGGTTTCAATTGTTTCTGTGAAATAGTTCTCTGTAATCAGAGTCAATCTTGTTGTTGTTTGACGCAAGCATCCTTTGTGGGGATATGTCGTCTGATTTGATAATTAATAGATCAGAAGATCAGCTTTTATTTTGTCTTTGAGGCTTTCACCACGCTAATGAACCGCCTAATATAAGAATTTTATTCTTAAATTCTTATTTCTTTTATTTACATAAATTCATCTTTTAAAATGCTATATAATCTCCATTGCCGTGTTTATATGTTTTAGTTAGCTGAAGAAGGGATTACCTGAAAGCTTCCTTTAATTAATGTAAATAAAAAGAGTTGCGCGGTGTTTTATATACCATACTAGACGAATGGCCCGGGCAACGCCCGGGTTTTACCCGAGTGCGAATACACCTTGCTTCCTAGGGTTGTCGGCGCCCGTTGACTCCCGGCGAGCAAGCGACTGCTCCCGTCGGCTGCCGGCGTGCGAGTGCCTTCCCGGCGCATGCGCGCGCCCGTTGACTCCCGGCGAGCAAGCGACTGCTCCCGTCGGCTCCCGGCGTGCGAGTGGCTTCCCGGCGCATGCGCGCGCACAGGGAAGCCACGTGTCGCAGGCGGCCAATGGGCTCGCCCCGCCATCAGTTCCACCGCGTTCTAGATGCGCTATTTAGAATAATTTGAATATATAGTTTTAATAATTGATTTATATATTTTTTAAAATAGCCTATCGTCATCCTCGTTATTTTTTACCTATGTATGGAAATTTTGGTTTGAATTAGTGAACTACTGCGAATTTGTATACCGGACATACAAACCAACCAACCAACCAACAGACAAACATACAAACATTCATTTATATATATATATATTGAAAATAGAGCAACCCATAAAAAAATCTTTAATTAAAAAGGCATAAAAGGTTGGAGTTCAGCCAACTGAAATATAGGTAAATATAAATGATATTTTGATCCAATATATGCCTTTTATATTATATATATATATATACATTTGTAGTTTGTCAAAATACGCAATCCTTTAATAATGGTTAGTATTGAAAATTAGGTAAATTCATTACAGACAATTACGTACCAATACAATAGAACAATAAGTGGAATAGGTTTATAGGAAAATCTTTTATTCTCTAATTGAGAGAACTGTGAATTATTCTGACATTTAGTTTGCTATTAGTAAGTCAAACCCTATCTACGTTTTTTTACTTACGATATTTTAGTTGTTTCCATTCCATTTTATTCTTCAGCAAAAAAACATTAAATAAATTCCTCCTTAATTCAACCATTTTAACGGATATCTATGGCACTTCTTGCTTGGCTAATTTCATTAAAGTGGGAATTATTTCCCAGAACATTTTCTTTGTAATATACTACATTAGAATTCCATTTGGTAAATGGAGCTTTTCAAAGGGCGAGGAAAAAAAAACTTAAATTTTTATCTTTAAATTTTCTTGGGTGAGTCGTAATAAGAATTTACTCTCTCAAACGGCAATTTTCACTGTAGATATATTAGGGGTTCCTTTAAGGACGATGTTTAAAATTCAAATTGCATACTTCGGTATGCATATATATATGTAAATGAGGTTATTTACACATACATTTGAAAAAGACCATTAAAATGACCTCGAAATGTTGTCGTAAACCATGGTCCATTTAGTACCACTTGGGAAAATTCAAATGTGGTAAAAACAAATATTTTTAGATTCTTTATATGCTAATTACTTTAGTTTACGTAACTCAAATAAATTGTCAAAAGAATAAAATAATCGTGAGAAAAAGAGTTTCTTGTAACTCTTCACTTTCACGAATTTGTTCTTCCTTTGATAATATGCTGTTCCAGGTTCAATTAATCAAATGAACTGTTCCTCACTGAATGTTGTTGCGATTGTCTGTATTCTTTTTGTCTAAAAATGAGTTCGTCCATTGATTATCAATCCAATTTGCATTGTTGTTCTGAGGTTAACTCTCCAAGACCTGACAGCGTTATATAGAACTATATGGACAAGCCCTGTTTTCTTTTGATTCTTGTAAAGATGGTTTTGCAGTGTCCCTCAAACAATTTTTTTTCTTGTTGTTTACTTCTTTATTAGTGATACGGTTCACGTATAAAATCTTCAGCAATCTTCCTTACTATGACATATCAAAAGCAAGAAGTCTTTCCCCTCGCCTCTCAAGAGAGAACCCGCGCCTCAGCTTGAACTTCAAAATAGAGTTAAACAGTATGTAAATTTGTATATAAAGAACCTCAATATTTTGTAAAGTCGAACTTTCACAGAGTACGTGAATAACGTATATTGCGTTAACATCAAGTTCATTGTCGACAGTTGTTCCTAAATTAATTTCTTTGGTGTTCTGCTAAAATCAAATATATTCTTGAATGTAGTTCCTCCATTATTTTCCTCTGGTGTTTCGTTTAAATCAAAACTATTGTTTACAGTTGTCTCTAAATTAACTTCTTCTGTGTTATGTCAAAATCAAACCATTGTCGGCAGTTGTTCCTAAATTAATTTCTTTGGTCTTCTCCTAAAATCAAATATATTCTTGAATGTAGTTCTTTCATTATTTTCCTTTGGTGTTTCGTTTAAATAAAAACTATTGTTAGTTGTCCCTAAATTAACTTCGATGTTATGTTAAAATCAAACCATTGTCGGCAGTTGTTCCTAAATTAATTTCTTTGGTCTTCTGCCAAAATCAAATATATTCTCGAATGTAGTTCCTCCATTATTTTCCTTTGGTGTTCTGTTTAAATCAAAACTATTGTTTACAGTTGTCCCTAAATTAACTTATTTTGTGTTATGTTAAAATCAAACCATTGTCGACACTTGTTCCTAAATTAACTTCCTTATATTGTGTTCTGTTAACATCAAATCCATTGTCGAAAGTAGTATTCTTTCTTTATTTTATTTCCTGGTGTTCTATCAAATTAGATACTTTACATCATCTGTGCGTTTTACAGGAAAACGATTTTAAAAAGTGGTTTTGATTCATAATTAAACAGGAGAAGTACCCCATTTTCACATGAATATCTTCCTTCCGTAAATCTACAAGGATTTTGACCTAATATAGGCCCTACCACAGCCCACAACCTAAAATATCCTTTTTACATATTTGACCGATGTAATAATTTCTCTCGTAGGATTTTGATAATTAGAAGCCTCTTTTTGTATCATGGCTCGAAAACATGGTATGTAGGTTTGTCTGGATTTGGCAAACCTCTTGCTGTAGCACATTCCTTCATCTAAATATGTCCGTTCGGCATAAAAGTGAAACATTGTTTCGATGCATTTTTAAAAGGGAGACTTGCCCTCTTTCATTGTTGATCAAAATAAATGCAAAACGCTGAATTGGTGATGATACTTATCCCATCCCATTTATGGCATTATAATCATGGTGGGTAGTAAGCGACTTATTTTACTATAAGTACACCACATGTCTACACATGTAGCAAGAAAGCAGTTCGACATTTGCACTTATAAAATGCGAGAACCCCGTTTATTTACTTGTACTCACTGGCGGTTGTAGAATTTCGCAAGAATCGGGACCATTGAAGCATTTTTTAATTAAAAAAAGTGTCCAATACGGGTTTGGATCCCGAGTCGTGGCTGCCGAAAGTGGACGATTTTTAAAACGCCTCAACCAACCAACCAACCCTCTAATATGCAAAAGGGAGAAACTATATTGGAATTTAAACCATATGAATTGGTCCGTCTTCCTAAGCAAACTCTCCACTCACGGAGAGTTTGACCATCAAGTAACCTTCGAGCCTGCCCTATCACACTTATCTCTGGCTACAGCACGATAAAACTTCATTCGTAGAACTCTTTGAAGTTGGCCGCCTCACTGATTCGAAATTTTTCTTGTTTTGGTTGACCGTGAATTTGCATAATTACTTATTGACATACTCATATTGTCACAAGTAATCAGACAACTGAATTAAAAAAAAAATTACATAGATGAAGAGACATTTGATAGTTGAAATAAAAACATCTTTGAAAAATCTATATTAGATAATCTCTCTGCCTCAGAAAGCGTGTTAGTTGTAATTTTCTCTGTTCTTCCATTGCTGGCAGTTTGTGATATCTCTTTCAGTGAAATGGGGTCATCTAACTTAACCGCGGTACTGATGAGCTTACTGATGGGTATTCTAATGTCAGATGATCTTTCTGCTGTTATCATTTATTCGATCCTCCGTCAGATCTTCAGATTCTGCGATTCCAACTTTGACCTGGGATTCGTAAGTCAGCCATTTTCATGGTTCTCTGAAGGTCTTCACGGATGTTGTAGTGGCTCAGGGGCCGCAAAGTTCCCGCCGTATTGCATCCCGCACATTCCCATCCTCAGAGCACATCCTCGGGAAGGATGGATTCGATATCTGGGGGATAGTTGGCCAAATAAGATGAAATACTCGGGAGACTACAAATTAAAAATGTACCTAATATGTAAATAGGCTGTATGCACATACGGTGAAGAATTCCTCAGTAGAGATAATAATAGCAGAATATAAATGAATAAGCCATCGTTTACACAGTTCCATTTCGCGCCTTGTTGAGCGAAATAAAGAAACACTGGACAAACTACTCGGGCCATCCTTCTAAATAAAGTTCTGTGATGATAAACACAGTGCTCTTTGTAACATTCAAGAAACTGACGGAATCCTTGGAAATAACACGCCGGCATCTTAAAGCTCGAAATTTGCAAGATAAGAACAGAATTTGTATAGCAAATTTTATTAACTTTATTAACATCCTATAACGCGATATCCCAAACTCAGGGATATTTGTGTCAATACATTTCTTTACATCATATCAAATTGGTTATATACAAGGAGAAAGGAGAAAAAGACAAACATACAAAAGCAATTCTCTCAAAATTTCCTTCCCTCTCTTTCCCAGTTCAAAAGATAGTTATATATATATATATATACCTAAAAAATTGATATTTGCTTAATTTAATTGGTCGGTCAAAAAGAGGACTTATAACTTAACGCCAATGTTTGTCCTTCATCAAGTTTTGCTTTTGGTTTGTTCCGATCTTAAAAAATATCAAAATTCTACACTCTGTGTTTGAACCCAATTTCTAAACGTGCACGCATACTAACACACATACACAATAGCGCACGTTCATACAGATCAACATACACTCATGAATACATTTTAAAACATTCACACGTGCACACACAATCAGAAACACACTTTCACACTCGCATATACTCTCTATATCACACATTCAAAAATTCTCATACAAACACTTCAACATACACTCACTCATAAACATTCGCACACACACGCTTGCAAATTCACTGACACATATTCGTATACACACGCACACTATCACACACACACTCATATACCTACATGTACTCACACACAGCCTCTAGCACATACGCAAAATTCACAAACACACGCGCACGCACACTCTTATACACAATCTCACTTATTCTTTCACGCACACAGACGCACTCATACACACAAGCTCACAAATATACACACTCTCTACACAGGGGCGTACACACTCACAAACACAGGGGCGTACACACTCACAAACACAGGGGCGTACACACTTACAAACACAGGGGCGTACACACTCTCTACACAGGGGCGTACACACTCACAAACACAGGGACGTACACACTTACAAACACAGGGGCGTACACACTCACAAACACAGGGGCGTACACACTCTCTACACAGGGGCGTACACACTCACAAACACAGGGGCGTACACACTCACAAACACAGGGACGTACACACTCTCTACACAGGGGCGTACACACTCACAAACACAGGGGCGTACACACTCACAAACACAGGGGCGTACACACTCTCTACACAGGGGCGTACACACTCACAAACACAGGGGCGTACACACTCTCTACACAGGGGCGTACACACTCACAAACACAGGGGCGTACACACTCACAAACACAGGGGCGTACACACTCTCTACACAGGGGCGTACACACTCACAAACACAGGGACGTACACACTTACAAACACAGGGGCGTACACACTCACAAACACAGGGGCGTACACACTCTCTACACAGGGGCGTACACACTCACAAACACAGGGGCGTACACACTCACAAACACAGGGACGTACACACTCTCTACACAGAGGCGTACACACTCACAAACACAGGGGCGTACACACTCACAAACACAGGGGCGTACACACTCTCTACACAGGGGCGCACACACTCACAAACACAGGGGCGTACACACTCTCTACACAGGGGCGTACACACTCACAAACACAGGGGCGTACACACTCACAAACACAGGGGCGTACACACTCTCTACACAGGGGCGTACACACTCACAAACACAGGGGCGTACACACTCACAAACACAGGGACGTACACACTTACAAACACAGGGGCGTACACACTCTCTACACAGGGGCGTACACACTCACAAACACAGGGACGTACACACTTACAAACACAGGGGCGTACACACTCTATACACAGGGGTGTACACACTCACAAACACAGGGACGTACACACTCTCTACACAGGGGCGTACACACTCACAAACACAGGGGCGTACACACTCACAAACACAGGGACGTACACACTCTCTACACAGGGGCGTACACACTCACAAACACAGGGGCGTACACACTCACAAACACAGGGGCGTACACACTTACAAACACAGGGACGTACACACTTACAAACACAGAGACGTACACACTCACAAACACAGGGACGTACACACTTACAAACACAGGGACGTACACACTTACAAACACAGGGACGTACACACTTACAAACACAGAGACGTACACACTCACAAACACAGGGACGTACACACTCACAAACACAGGGACGTACACACTTACAAACACAGGGGCGTACACACTTACAAACACAGAGACGTACACACTCACAAACACAGGGACGTACACACTTACAAACACAGAGACGTACACACTCACAAACACAGGGACGTACACACTTACAAACACAGGGACGTACATACCCACAAACACAGGGACGTACACACTTACAAACACAGGGACGTACACACTCATAAACACAGGGACGTACACACTTACAAACACAGGGACGTACACACTTACAAACACAGGGACGTACATACCCACAAACACAGGGACGTACACACTCACAAACACAGGGACGTACACACTTACAAACACAGGGACGTACATACCCACAAACACAGGGACGTACACACTCACAAACACAGGGACGTCCACACTCATAAACACAGGGACGTACACACTTACAAACACAGGGACGTACACACTTACAAACACAGGGACGTACATACCCACAAACACAGGGACGTACACACTTACAAACACAGGGACGTACATACTCACAAACACAGGGACGTACATACCCACAAACACAGGGACGTACACACTCACAAACACAGGGACGTCCACACTCATAAACACAGGGACGTCCACACTTACAAACACAGGGGCGTACGCACTCACAAACACAGGGACGTACACACTCACACACTTATTTCCACGCATCAATATAAATCGGCACAAATCACACCAAAGTATAAAAAGACAGAACTTTCGACTCTCCGAGCTACTTACCTCCACTGATAAGTATTCTCCCCGGCATGGAGATTATCCCCCTCTAGATGCCGACGAAACTTTAATCTCCCTCTAATCTCTCCGGAGTTATTGCCTCTAGGTGGTCGCTCCCAGCTCTCTATTACTCCTTCTTGTCAGCGCCTGACAACATCAGCAGTTTCGGTTTTACCTTTTCTTTCACTTTCGTGTCTTCAATAACATGTGGAGTCAACAAATATGAACATTAAAACCAATGATTTTAAGAAATATCAATAAGAATAATGGGGTACGATTTGAAAACGTATCTCCCTGTTCGTGCAACTGAACGTTACTAATGGTTTGTGTTATTTATGGGAAGAAAATCAAAAAGGTTCTAGTTATTACTTATTCCGATAGATGGTGACACAACGACCTCATATTTGGTCCTAGAGACTTCCTGAAAAATCAATAAATTTGTCACTTTCTATGAATTCACTCTCTGGTGTTGTCTGATACAGGAGACTACTGTAAGAAGGGGGGGATGTAAATATGAAAGTTGCTCGAGTAGATTGGCAGAGTAGCGGTCACAGCTATAAATACCCAGCTGGGGTTGTCGCCAAGTTGTCGCGGTGGGTTAGCTCTTAAGAGGGGGAGCGTTCAAGTTGGCCGTAAAATGAAACGATGCGCTGACACCCCTGATCTACTCAAGTCGAAGGGGGAATTTGGTGACTTCTGATAAGCCTTGTTTCTATGCTTCTAAGTTATATATACATATGGCACTCTGTCATCCAAAAAGCCCATGTGAACGGTCAGAATATGCTTTTTTCTTTAAATATATACATTAATAACAAAAGGGGCATATCCTTACTAGGCTCACATGAACTTTCCTAAATGGCGCTCTGCCATCTAGAAAAGCTCACGTGAGCCTGGTCAGGGTATGCCTCTTTTGTTTCTAATATAAACACCTGACCTATTATATATTTTTATTGTTTTTTCACATATATATTAATATATCCTCTGTTAGACTGCATACAATACATAAGATACAGTTCCAAAAATTCCTATAAACAGTTCACAACACTTACGGAGACGCGCGTATAACTAGTGATAACTGCTTGGAAAAAAAAGAGCATTTCGGCTTCTTGAAATATTGAACTTATTTAAAAAAAGTTTCGATATTGGCTATTTTGAATTGTTAAAATATACCTTATTATTGGCCATATTTGAAGACTAGGGATTGCCAAAATATATATTTCTATCTATTTATACATGTTCAAAAATAGAGAAATCCATAAGTTAAATATTTAGATAATAAAAAAGCGTATATTGGATTGTAATATAGGAAAATAAATCCTTTTTTAACCCACAATATATGCTATTCTATATATGTGTGTGTTATAATATTGCAGTCGCGGTAAAAATAATTAAAAAAAATAATTTATATCATTATTTGCTAGTTTGCTTTAATTGTGCTAACAAAGTATAAAATACATAATTTGAGAAAGTGCTACCTGACTTAAGACGAGTAGAATAAAAAAAACAAAATACTTATTTACATATCTACAAATGTTTTGAGCCTGCCAACGGGAAACAACAGCAATAGGTTTATAAAGGGAAAGCTGCGTCATCTGGCGGTCGACTTTACAGAGTATTTTATTCTAGAAATCATCATTTTAAAATTAAATAATTTTTATATAACATATATATAATACGAATAGGGGGCAAGATCTTAGACGAGCTGAAGAAAAGTAGGATTTTAGTTCATTGATGAGCATCAATTTTGAAATACCATGGACATAACTTCACACAGAAGAGAAGAGGAGAATGTCCGAGGAAAACTATTGCGTTCAAAAGATTTTTGAAAAAGATCGAAAAAAACTAAGAAGATTTCGACAAATTGTCAGATTAACCAACCTCTGGAAGAAATAAAAAAAAGCTTACCAAAGACAGAATGCTATGGGATAATTCATCATTGAGGAACTTCCAAAATAATGGAATAACTACGTGGTATATTTGCATATCTCCGAGATATAAACACATCGAGTCCTACTCGCCGTGTGATCCACTCTATAGAGGAGACCTATTAACGACGACCATCAGCAACAAAGAACTCGGTCGGCGAAAGAATCCCTCCTATTTATTTTCCTTCTTTTGTTCTCTTCTCTAACACCTTTCGTCTCAATCTGGTGACAGAGTCTTTCTTTGTCTCTCAGCGCCACCTTGTGATCACCATCTATTGGTTACAATGGACTCACACATAGTCCGTACATGCATTCGTGTTATTCATAGCTTTATCATTCTCTGTACTGGCGGATGTGATAAAAATTTATAATACAATATAATACGGCTTATAATTGTAGAACGACATTTGAAAATTATCCCGCATGTGTTTCTTTTGAACAGAAAATAGAAATTTATTTTAAGGAGAAATAACGATTATTTCTAACCTTAGGGATGAAATATGAAAGGATGAATTGTGAAGAGTGATGATGAACATCTTAAACATGTGATAAACATTGTTTCATTCTCTGTACTGGGCTGTGTGATAAACATTGTTTTAATGCATTTATTAAGGAGATGTTTCCCACTTCAATGCTACGTATATTATTCTCTATATTATTTTAATGAAGAACAATTCATTTTACAAGTATATTGTAACACAAGTGTTGTATATAATAATGATAATAATCAAATTGGACACAACATATTCGGATCGCAAAAATTATTTTGTCCAATTTTTCGATTGTCAGAGCATCTATAATTTTCAAAGATTGTCTACTTTAAGCATTTTCTTTTAAAAACAAATTTTGATTATGTCAATTTAACTTCCCACTATATTTAAACTATTTAATATATATTTAGACGAAAAGTAAAAACTCTATGAACAAAAGAAACTCAACCTTGGTGATGTAAACAAATCACCATAGAAGATAGGTGATTTGTCCATCGAAATAATGGACAGTTCAAGTTTTACAATTTAAGATGCATCTTTTTTAAAAATAATTCTTTATTTGTAAAATGTGACTTGTCAAATAAACGAAGTTCTACTTTCGGGAAACCAGAAACTCACATTAGAAATCCTCATTGAAGAGAAGGTTTTGAAATGACAATCAAATGTTTAAATGGAATTCTAGCAAAAGTCGAGTGTCACCAGTGAGTGCAAGTAACCAAACAGGAATCTTTCACTTTGTAAGTGCAAAAGCCGAACTGATATTTCACCTATATAGATAGATATGTGATGTATTTACTGTATGCTTACTTGTGAATCTCTATCCGCCATCGTTTTCATGGCCGGTATCATGTGGATTTAGGATGCCTAAAAAATGTGAGTCTGGCATATGGGGAGTGGAATTTTGCTGGGAGGAAATTGATATAACAAATAAAGAGTGACTATCCCGTCAAAATAGACGCTAAATCTAAGAGCCGTCTATTGACGGTCTCCGCAAACTAGTGGACTCAGGTCAGTCACAAAACCACAACACCAGCTTTGGTAAACCGGCGCTTAGTTTCAGCATCTATTTTGACGGGAGAGGCGGCCTTTATTTTTATAGATGAATACATATTATTCATATAATATTAAAATCTCACTATGTATTCCTTCAAATAACAGTGGATTAAACTGGCGAAACCGCTGGGAGGCCGCTGCGCCAGGTCCTTTTCCGGTATTTTTTTGATATCATTAGAAACAGTAATTAATTGAAATTTATCTGAAAGAAAAATAATTATTGACTTAAATTGTTTGAATTCTTATCTACCTACACATATAAATTTACTTCAATTTCATCTAAAAAAATCATTTTACGTCAACTTTTAAGAGAAGTACTAAATGAAACAGCAATATATAACTGGAGTGATCTTGGTCAAAACTAATAAAAACAGAAATATCACAGATAATAAAAGTTTACACATAAAGTTTATTAAAAATAATTAAAAGTTTACAAAAAATAATTAAAAAGTTATTTTATTTATTTTAAAATAATGTAATTCACAAAAGGCATCAACTTTCTAAATTAGTATAAATATATTTAATATTAGAAAAGTAATCAGACTAAATGTGCAAATATTTGAAGAAAAAAACAAACACTAATTATTTAAAATATAGTTTGATGATAATTAAAATTCTTCTTTCTGCCACCTGGTAGGAATTTTTTAAAGAAAAATCCAAAGATAGACAGAGTGTGTATATTGATCTAACTAATGATTACACCGTGTATATAGGAATTTGAATAATTGCTATTTTGTCGCTTGGTAATTAATCAACTATACAAGTCGATACATATAGCTCAAATCTCATTGCAATTAGGACTCGCTGCGAAAACACCAAAAATTCCTTTCTAATTATCAGTAAATATCAAATAAAGAATGCCTTTTTTATGACTAAAGCATAAATCAGTAGTAATTACAATTGATTATTTTGAGAGAAAATATCGCAGTTTAATTATTTAGGTGTGGAAAATTCAACACAGACACAATGGAATGTCTTCCTTCAAGAAACTTCTTCTAAATCATTTGATCCATAGCTAGAGTTTGCAACTGGTGATAAGACTTAGTGACCATGGTTTAATCTTTGTGGTGGTGTTGGTGTTCATCTCCATGGTTAAACCAATTCCTGAAATCCACTCCTCTCCAATTTTGCGATGGTAGTTATAGGCCTGGAAAATAGGTCTTCTATTGTCAGTTCTAAGCATGATATGTTTCGGAGAAGCTTCCGCACTATTGCATTTCAAGCAGTTATTGAAGGTTTTTTTTGTCCATTTTAAAATTTTAAGGTTTTTATATGGCCACTTCTTAGTCTTACTAAAGCTGTTTGTTGATTTCTATTGAGGTTTTGAAGTTCTTCTAATTGTTTCAATGGTTTGAACCAGTGATGATTTGGATAATTGGTTTAATCTTAAGTTGGTCCACAGAAATGTAGTACGAGGGTATTGTATTGATCTGGTACCTTCAATTTATCCTTCTATCCATCTTTCTAATAGACTAGCATGGCTTATTTATATGAAAAATAGACACTTAGGCCAGTTGGAGTTTTTTTTATGATAGCATGGCTTAGCAACATATTACATATTTAATTTATAGCTGTCGTTTTCTTAGTTGTTTAATGAGGCTGTAACAGACGCTCTAGAAATATAAGCTGTAAATTATAAAATAAATAAAGCTTCCAGGGTTAAGTTTCTTGTTCAACTTTTTATTTTCAAACTTTCGGACTTGTCAGTCCTTCAACATGTGTTACTTCTGTTGAAAGACTGACAAGTCCGAAAGCTTGAAAATAAAAAGTTGAACAAGAAACTTAACCCTGGAAGCTTCATTCAATTCATAATAGTATAAATCAGGGAAGAACGTGTAACAGACGCTCTACAAATATAAACTGTAAATGTGTAAATAAGTAATGGCAGGATTCTCTAATTAATTAAACTACTTTATTAGTTTTGGAACAAATATAGCTACATTAACTAATTATTTATTTAATTTCCGACACCTCAGTGACTCCCCAGGGAAATTTATTAGTTGAATATTTCAAGAAATTTATTCTATCTATATATACATATTATTGATGACTTCATCACATTAATATTTGTGTGTATATTCAGCCTAGTGTTTACGTTTTAAAAGAATAGGCTGTAAGATATTATAGAGTTGATTATTGGAATGTAAAATATATAAAATAAGTGTAATTAGCAGCTGTTAAATACATATATAGGTTTATTTGAGAAAAATATTAAGTATTAATAAATATTTGTAGTTGTATATCATAATTATAATCATATAGATGAAAATATGCAAAATATCAATCATCATAGCCCTAGTATATCAAAGGATCTCTGCTATAAAATATACGCCTTAATGCTTTTTATATATGTAGATATGTATATAGAATGTACGTTTTATCCGCGATCTGATTGGCTGTTCAATGTCACGTGACCTTATTCAGCCACTAAGCGTTGAGGTTATAGTCCGATTAGTGGGCAGTGTTTCTTCTGTTCGAAGTTTGCATTATAAATATTAGAGCATGGGGGGTTGAATACTAGAGAGTTCTATATTTTTGACAATATTAAAAAAAAAAACAGTTTTTAATTTATCTGTATTTGAAGAAAATATTTGAAAGTTATTTTTTAAAAAATACAGCAATCCATAAAATTCAACTTTCAATAAAAAAGCACATATTGGAGAGTTTATGAATTATTTTGATACATTAGGATTTTTCATTCTCTGTATTATAGGGATCTAACGCTTATTCTGTAATGGTATGGCGGCAGAATGAGAATATTTGTGAACAACATTTATTACCAAAAATACTTTAGCATTGTGACACATAAATTGAACCAAATTACTAATCTTATTTATATCTTTTGTGATGCATTAGCGCGCCATCTGGTATATAAAAAAATTGTAACTATTTTTGACACGTATGTTCATTTTTTAAAAAACAATTTCTACTGTCCTTACTGCAATCATAAATTAATGTGGGAGTCTGGCTCATCAGTGGGTAGATTAAACTGGCGAAACCGCTGGAAGGGTTCACCACTGATGAGCCAGGCCCTCCCATTAATTTATTATTTCAGTAAGGACAGTAGGAAATTGTTTTATTAAAAAATAATATCCACACGCGTCAAAATAGTTACAAATATTATGTATCTTTTAGCCTAAATAATATTAAAATAAACAGCGTAGATCCAATCATCAATGGAATGAATAAAAATAATCATATCTGTATAAAAAACATGAAAAAAAAACCATTATCTCCGGTTGTATGTTTACATAGCTATATTTTGAAAGCTGAACAATCCAATTGTAATTGAAAATGTGCATATATTGGATAAAATAACACCATTTTATTCTTTACATATTTCGATAATCTCTACGCTTATCTTCTTCAGGGATTCCTTTTATTCGAATCTACTCTCCGTCAAACCGGTTT
Source organism: Cordylochernes scorpioides (assembly GCA_030710605.1). NCBI lineage: Eukaryota > Metazoa > Arthropoda > Arachnida > Pseudoscorpiones > Chernetidae > Cordylochernes > Cordylochernes scorpioides. The sequence continues at coordinate 6,350,575 of CP092864.1, read as the reverse complement.
ATCCAAAATATATTTGAAAATAGAAGAAATATCACAAGAAGATAAAGCGGACAGCTTATCGGACTGTATTGGAATGTAAGAATAAATGGCTTTTATTTTGATCTGAAATATGCACATTCGATTAAAGATTTCTATTCATACGAAACGAAGCTTTTTAGTACGTCATTCTCGTTTTTGAATAAAAACATGCTTTATACTGTCCTTACTGCGATGAAACAATGCTGGATTGTGGAATAAATGCAATGAAGATTAAAAAGGTATACACCGATAAAATTAATTGCAAAAAGATGCAAAAGGGCCTGATGATGAGCTAAGGCTTGAAAGCTTGCCATTTTATATTTTTTATTTAAAATAAATAATCTTTTTGCAATCAATTTTATCGGTGTATACCTTTTTGAAACAATGTTGGTAGAACTTGACTTATTAGCGGTAAACACTTCCAGCTGTTTTTCCAGTTTAATATCTACTAGACCGTTTTTGTGTATTGGGCTATTCTGTTTTTATATAACCAACACTATAGGGGAGAGAGTTATGGGGTTTATTTTATTTAAAAACAGGAAAATATTCTTAATGAATGTTTTTTCGTCTATATTGATGGCCCGCAAGTGATTAGAATTTAAAATTTTGTTTATATGTATACACACAAATAGAAACGTTCCAGCTCAGAGAATAATGTCATTGTCATCGTGAGTAAGCAAGTAGAAATAAAACCTTTGTGTGTGTAAATAAATAAATATATAAAATCATTTAATTGAAAATTTCAGATTATTATAAATAAGGGTTTAAAAGGAGGCTTTTGCTATCTAGATTGGGAAAATAGGAAAATAATTTTGTGGAATATTATAAATTGATAAGCCGTTTCTTCGCGTTAAATTAAATTAAGTACAGTTCAAAATAGGCACAAGGAAAACATATAATTTCACAAAAAAATTATCACATGACTTCATTAAGGTAAAACTTTAATACGGTTTAAGATCGTCTATCGTTCTAGAATCGTTCGTTGAACGAACTAGTGTTCTGGTTTATAGATATACTAGTGGACCCGGCCACGCCTTGCTGTGGCTAAAATTGTAATATGTTAAATTAACATTATACTAAACTATTCAGTACAGTAAAGTCAATATTCACTTATAAAGATAAAATGTATATGTATTGTATATTGTATATGTTATTATATGTATTGTTTTTTGTTTTCGAGATATTCTAATAGAACGTTCTCACATTTTCTGTAAAATATTTATATATGCACAAACACAGAATATTATCACTACGTCTTAATTTCGCTATATTTATTGCTATAAATATTATTCTAAAATAATTCGCCAGAAATCGTCCTGATAGTATACTACACAGCGAACCCGGCCACGCGTTGCAGTGGCTAAATTGTAATATGTTGAATTAACATTATACTAAACTATTCAGTACAGTAAAGTTAATATTCACTAATAAAGATAAAAATGTTTTAGCCGATCTAAAGCCCAACGGGATTGAGAATGGAACGTTACGTTAATATTTGAAAGTGATTTTTATATATATAGACAATATAGCCCTTCATTGTAATCATTGATTATAATCACTGCATTAATAAATGTCAGTCTTCCCAGTATTCTTTTACCTATGTATGGATATTTTGGTTTGAATTAGTGAACTACTGCGAATTTGTAGACGAATGACCCGGGCAACGCCCGGGTTTACACGATTAAATGTATATTACATATGGAAGATGGACGTAGTTCCCGGAGGGCACCCGCGAGGTCACTCTGCCCCCGCGCAACTGTCCAACCGGGAGCGCCCCGCGCCGTCAAAATCGTAACGCGTTCTAGAGGGCGCTGCTCGGCCGTCAGCCGGGAGATCTCATTTACTCGGCGGGGGGAGGCAGGGAGGTCACGTGCTGCGCCGGCAGCCAATCGTCGCGCGCCGCCATCCCCCGTCTGCCGCGAGAGGGGCGCAGATTGCGAGTGAATTTACGTTTTATTGTAAATAAAAATGCAACGAAAGGTTATTTCTAAAGAGTAATTAGCCATAAACCATCCCGGTAGTATACTAAACATCTTCCCAAAGTTTCATCACGATTGGTTGAGCGATGTAGAAGATTATCACTGACAAACGGACGGACGGACGGACCAACAAACATCCATTTTTATATATATAGATACGGCAAAAAAGCCTATATTATTTGATTGTTGAAGACCAATTGTTTAGAGATATCAAACATGTACTAAATATATAATAATGAACTACCTCAGTAAAGGATTTCATATTTGGACAAGCATTCGTTTTTCACAACTAAAACTAGATATAAATATAATAAAATAAAGTGTAGATTATAAGTTATAATACTCTAAACTATAATACTGAAAGATCGGCCGGCCTGTATGTCTTTTGAGATAATTCCACTCAAAGGGGTAAAAATATCGTATGGACGTGAAATTTACATAGATAACTACGGATGTCATTTCTAGGTAAGTTTTCGTATTTTCAATTTCTGAACTGGGAAAATACACTAATGGACAAAAATTAAGGAAGTTGTACCTTTTAGCATGAATGTCGGAATTCAAACAATAACTCTGAAAGATATTACAGTGACCTTTATTGAAGACACACTAGATAACCAAGTGTGAATCCCTCTGTCTCCTTAAAAACGATATCAAATACTTTCCACTTCCTTAAGTTTTGTCCATGGATGTATAACGCCTTATCGAAAATTTCAATGATTACAAGCGATATCAGAGTATATGATGATTTTTCTGATAAATATTGTGTGGCTAATAAATAATTTACTATTTTATTTAATTATTCAACTAAAATATTTGGAAGCAGATTTATTATTTGTATAATCATCATTTAGTTACCTAGCTTGCTTTCTCGATATTCTCTAGCTGTTGATAGTTTGGTTATTTGTTAATAATTGTCTACTGGTCGTTTTGACGTCATCAATAAATACTTTCACATCTTCAGATATACAAAGACCTGATTTCTACGCTACAATATAATAATCAGATGAAACAATATAAGCTGTTTAAACCTAACTCGGAGACTGTATATTCGTCTAATATGTATATAAGGTATAAAGTATATTTTAAAACATACTTTTATACTTATTTTTTTTGGAAATAGAGCAATCCATAAATAAATCTTTAAATAAAAAGGCATATATTGGATCAAAATATCATTTATTTTACCAATATTTCAGTTTGTTGAACGTCAACCTTTATAAAGGTACTATAACATTTTAAAGCTTTAACACTTCAAAATGTTATAACACTTTGATAAAGGTTGGTGTTCAGCCAACTGAAATATTGGTAAAATAAATGATATTTTGATCCAATATATGCCTTTTTATTTAAAGTTTTATACTTATATATAGCTTACAAAAATATATTAATATAATAAAACATGGTATTTTACTGCCAAGAGTTCATTCCTAGTTAGCACGGCGCTATGAGTTATAGTTCTGGTGCAACCGCTCGTAAAACATTATTGGCCGAGTGAGAAATTCCACACCGAAACTGAGCTCGTTTTTTTACCCCTTCAAATTCCATAATAGTTAGCACCTAACATTTTGAACTATTCACTGTCGGTTTAGATAACCATTTCTCAGAAATATTTGCCGATATAATATTTATGTTTATTAGAAATACTTCTATCTCTACTTATGCAAAATTGTTGGAGTTATTAATTTACATATTGAAACAAATTGAGCATGTCTTGACCACTAACATGAGCATATTTTAGATGGCAGAGCGTCATCTATAAAACACTCATGTTAGTGGTGAGGATATGCCTGATTTGTTTTTAATATCAACACCTGAACTCTTTTTTTTTTTTATTAACCTTTATATATGCTTGACCCGCTTGTAAGTATAGTATATATTGGGTATATATATATATATTATAAATAAAAAAAAGATTGAATGAGATTTTCTGTTGTATTTTGATTGTTCAGGATTATGGTAATGGAATTATTTGCTGGTTCTTTTTAGTACTAAATGGTATTGGCGATGCAGTCATGGTTAAAATCTTGAAAAAAAAAATAATGGTTTTGATCGGAGATTTCTTTAATTGAGATTTAGGATTATATAATAAACATAATTTGATAAAAGTACCGCCTGGCTTAAAGCGAATAGAACAAGGAAAACAAAAGATTATTTACATAATGTACAAAGATTTTGAGCCGGCCAACGGGGAACAAAAACAACTAGTTTTTATAGAGGAAGAGTGACCTCTGGCGGTCGATTTAGCAGTGTATTTGAATCTATGAAATTATAATTTAAAATAAAATAATATTTTTATATAACATATATATAGTGTAGAAATTAACCCCCTTAAATTTAGATATCGGCTTTAAATTTATTAACCGTCGAAGTTGTAATCCTCATAGCACAGAAGTTATAAGTGTCTGGTTACACCCAGATATCTGGTTATATATACACTCTGGATAAAACTTAACAGGTGGAAAGTCTTTAATGTTGCCGGTCGTCTGTTTTTTTTTTTTTTTTTTTGAAGGAGACAGAGACAATTTTGTTCACACTTGGTTATCTCGTGTATCTTCAATAAAGGTCACTGTAATATCTTTCAGAGTTATTGTCTGAATTCCGATATACATGGTAAAAGGTACAACTTTCTTAAGTTTTTTCCATGATTGGATATTTAGAATGATTAATGACTGAATGTATAAGTCGAACATCTTTCTTATGACTATCATGATGGCCTTTACGTGGGAACTAGGGATGATATAAATGTCATAAATGTGGCAGGATTCTCTCTCTTATATAAAATAAAAGGATTTAAAAGCGCGAATGTTTCTTTTATACATAAAACGAACTTCTACTGTCCTTACTGCGATGAAAAAATATATTGGGAGGGCTTGGCTCATCAGTGGTGAACCCTCCCAGCGGTTTCGCCAATTCTCTCTCTTAGAGATACAGACCAGACCATGGTGTTGATAGAAGAGAGGTTATGAAAGCTTGAACTTCAAATATTCATTTTGTCTCCAGGTATATTACCAGGCCACGGTGGGTAGAAGTTTGAAAATATATAAGCAAATGATTAAGGAGAGAGTTACCAAACAAAAGGAAATAACAACATATAAACACACACAATCGTCAAAAACAAAATAATCTGGACAGCATGGCTCCACTTCCTGATAGGGTAAAAAATAATTTTGACGTCATTTCTAGCGTTTCTTCATTGGGCGACAATTTACCTTCATTTGCCATTACTAATGACCTTCGACGATTTGTCGTTTGGAAAAGAGACAGGTTTTTTATTACATCTGTGAAAAACTTGTTTATCTTTCTTTATTGTTATCACTTACAACATATCCCAACATTAATATATCCTTCCTGATTTAGAAGGATCGATAAATTTACATAAGCATAACAGGATTAGGCTTCATGAAGATAGAGGATTCCTCTGCTCGCATTTATAGTTCTCAAAATTAAGAGACACTTCGGTCAGTAAATGTTTTTTATTCTCTCGACAAAAATAATATGAAACACTTGTAGATTCCGGTTAAATCAAAGCCGTACTGGATTGACGAGGAGTCTAGCTCGAAAGCATGATCTTCAGAGGGTCGTTCGGAATTTACAAAATTGGTGTTGTGTAACTTCGTGAATGAGTCTATTAGATTGAATGGATGGAAACACCATTTTGTCCACGTCAGGAACAAAAAGAATGTCGAGAGAATAAAAAAGATTTACTAGCCGAAGTGTCTTTTAATTCTAAGAACTATGAATGCCGGCAAGGCAACCTTTATCTTTATGATAATCAAGCCAAATGCTTTAATTTTTATTTACCGTAATTTTTTGTACTGTAGAAAAAGGTATGTGTCCCTGTTACCTATAAGGATATCGAACAAAAGAAGACATTGTTCCCTAAAAATAACGCATAAAATCTGGTGTCTATTCATGCAATCTAGTAGACTCATTTATGAAGTTACGCAACATCAGTTTTGTAAATTCCGAACGAACATCTGAAGATCATGCTTTTGATCTAGGCTCTTCGTCAATCCAGCGTGACTTTGATTTCACCGAAATCTGAAAGTGTTTCATGAAATCTTTCCAATTTATCAAAGAGCTGTTTTTCTGGTAAATTGCTCAGGCCAATTCAATGGCCAAAATATTTATAGAAAATTTGTTGTGATGATATCTCAATCATAAAAAGAAAAGAAACCTCTCCCTTAAAATATTAATAAAAATCGATATGCACCCAGTAACATTTAGCTGCATATTAGGTTTCAAATAATGTAGATGAGCTATTTTTAGAAAACTAAATTTATAAACAAGAAAATTTGAAAGTGGACTTTCTACACGTCCACATTTCCATATTCTATAGAAGCTAATATACAATTTCAATTACAGAAAGTGGGGAAAACAAAGATGATTATCATGGGTCCTTGTTCCTTGTCAGTGATTTGATAAAGTGGCATCTAGAAATAAACTCCGCAATTACCTGGAATGGAATTCGTCCATAATTAATCTTTGGTGATTGGACACGTAGACTGGCAACAGCGTTCATTAGAGCTGTTTTTGAGTTAGGAACCGCACGTAGCGGCAAGTAATGATAATCATACTGCGGGTGATGAATGGAAATATTTCTGTACTTGTGTAGGGAGCAGCTTGAATATGAACGTACACAGAATCAACTCCTACATACTTATTTTGTGGCAAGATTACTGAAATTCAGCTTACCATTGAGAAAATATGTATAAAGATAAAAGAGCGATCAACATTTTCCTTGGTTTTCTATCTTTATTCACTCAAATCTTGAGCTCATTTGTTAATATCCTTCTTGGAGGTTTCTATTATCTTACTCCAATCTTGAGAGAATTGATCATATTCTTCATTATTTATATATCTTTTTGTATATTGTCACGGTAGTGATGACAAGTATTACAAAGTTTAAGTAAGAATAATTTATTGCTTAGAATGCACAACTATTTTATAATTTAATTTACAAGTGATTATATACAAGCATGGTAAGGGGTGATGATGAGGCAAATATTTATCATGATAAACAACAGAGAATTCAAAATAATTATTCAGTGGCAATATATATTTCAATCCTTGGAGTCATCGGTCCACATTCTCCTTGGCCACCTCTCTCTTTTTCCCACTTCAATCCTTAATTTCATTAATTCACATTATGGAGAATACCATGATAGTAGGGAGTATAAGTCTGATTTAATTAATTCAAGTTGAAGACTTCAATAAGCTTAAGAAAAAGTCATCTCCTTATCATACATTTGAAAGTTGCTGATGGCTTGCGCCATCTATTTTTCAGTTGCACGATAAGGAGATGCCTTTTTTCTTAATTTATTCCCCTCTTATCCCAGTACAATTTCACATATGTACTATTGAAAAAACGAAAGAAAAAATAAAAGATAAAAAGATCAGGTGTTGAAATCAATATTAAAAATGGCATATCCTGACCAGGAGCACATGTGCTTTACAGAAGGCAGAGCGCCATCAGTGGTTCAGCCTACTCCACGCTGACGAGCGCCAAAAGCGCGAAACGCGTTCGTGGATGGCTTTTCTTGATTTATCAATAAATTGGGTTGGCCAAATATCAGGGAACAGGCTAAATCAATGATTAGTTGATTTCTGTTCCACCAGATGGCGCTCTGCCTTCTGTAAAGCACATGTGCTCCTGGTCAGGATATGCCATTTTTAATATGTACTATTGTTTCAATAAGCTTGTTATTGAAGTATTTATTGTCTTTGACAAAGAAACTTCACTATAAGCTTTCTACCTTTTATTAAAAGGACGCCAAAGTGTCGCCTAAACGTCAAGGACAAAATACATCTAAAAATAAAGTTAATGGAATCTCCACAACTTGAATTGATCAAATTCCAACCTAGAGTGATGCTATTTTCTATACGTCCTTCCAGAAATTTCCATAACTTTGAAGTGTGGAGGCGCTGATGGAAAGAAAACTATTGGAATAAGTTTAATACCATTTTGTCAATACCCCGTTCCCCGAATGTACATGTTAACCGCCCTAAACGATATTTCTGTCAGCTTGTGTGCTTATAAATTCTTCCTTCCCTGGAAGGGAAACAGATCAATGTCAGTCTCAATAATATGTAAATATGTTATTGATTCGAGTGTGTGTTATAATTCAATTATCCCCATTACTGGGCAAATAAAACGTCCAGATGGGGATAATTGGATTTAGGGCTTCCCACCAATGATGGATAAGACTTTTCAAATTTGTAAATATGCTCCTCTCTTAAATTGATGTCAGGTTTATAAGTTGGAAATGAAGAGAATATAAGGAATATAATTATAATTTATAATCTATTATAACTAACAAATATATTAACACAAAGCAATAACGCGCCATCTATACATATAAAATGAAAGGATTTAAAAGCACGAATGTTTCTTTTATACATAATACAAACTTTTACTGCCCTTACTGCGATGAAAATAGATATTGGGAGGGCTTGGCTTATCAGTGGTGAACCCTCCCAGAGGTTTCGCCAATTTAATCCACCAGACCGCTTCTCAGAGCTTTAATACTGTATTGGACGATTCTGCTTATATACGCAACACTGAAGGGTGGAATCTCAGAAATGGTTTTCAAGAAAACTTTTTCATCGCAGTAAGGGCAGTAGAAGTTTGTATTATGTATAGAATAAACATTCGTGCTTTTAAATCCTTTTATGTAACAAATATATTACTAACAATTTTGTAATACATGTAGAATTGTTAGTGATGCAGATTATAGAGGGCCAATGTCCGACACTATGGTATACAGTTTATTGGCTTTTTGTCTGAATATCCCCAAAATGGTGCTGTGGCTTATTCTTTATCATCACTAGTAAGGTTTTCTATTAGGATGATGAACAAGTGCATCGTTCTGATGTATAATTAAAGGGAGAGGTGCCTTTTTTGGTACATGAGTATCATCCATAGAGAGGATGCTATTGCCTATGGGTAACCCAAGCTCCTGAATCATTTCTCTAGATCTCCAACCTACTGCAAGAAATTAGGACGAATAAACATGAGAAACACAATGAATAAAAATAATTTCTATTTTTTATTTCCTAGATAGACCTTCCTAATATATATAGATAAATATATAAAATGTTTTATCCAAACAATAGTAATCCAGAAAATATTCGAATAAGGAAAACTAGCTTTTGGGCAAAGTTTATTTATTATCTATAATAAAAAAAACTCTTTGGTCAAAAGCTAATTTTCCTTACTCATATAAAATGTTTAATAGCTAAGATTTATTTTGATTATCCTTAGTACACACGTGGTACAGGCCATGATAATCATGGTGGGTAGACATAGGAGACTGCTTTTACTGTAAGTGCACCACATGTCTACCTACACATGTGAAAAGCAGTTCGACTTTGCACTTACAAAAATGCCAAGATTTAACAACGAATTTTTCCTTGTTCCGAAAACAACAACAACAACAACAAAAAAAACTTGCTGAATTGCTCAACAAAAAGTTATAAATGAAAATGCTAAGTGGATATATACAAGATGGAATTTTAAACGGAAGAGCATATATGTTATAATCATCTATATAAAATAATAGAAATGGAATTTTGAATGGAATCATCAAACACGAAACAAAGTATACTTCTTTAATTAAAAAGGCATATATTGGATCAAAATATAATTTATTTTACCAATATTTCAGTTGGCTGAACGCCAACCTTTATCAAGACAATTTGAACAATTCTATTGATTCTTTCAATCAAATTTTACAAAGGAGAAAAAATAAAAGAGCCAACCTTTATCAAGGTGTCATAACATACTTAATGTGTGTCAACAACAAACTCAGCGCCACATAACGTCAACAGAATTAAGTTTTAAAAATATTTTGTTATATTTAATGGGAAGAAAAAAAATTGATATATATATTTATATTATGGACAAAATAAATTTAGTAAAATATGGGTGTGATTCTGTAATTCCAAGAATGAAATATGACCAACATCTCAAGGAAAATAAATGGAGAAAAACTACATTTATCCAGGAAACTGCGGTAAATTATCCGTGTCGAACTTCATTTAATTAACTACTTTATCAAACCTAGTTAACCACCTAACTATACGGTATAGGGTTGACTCGAAATGGGTACAATTCTGGACTTTAGTGAAATATTGGATGAAACTTGGGGTGAAAAATTCGCAATGAAAAATATTTATGATTAATTGGGGAGAATTTAAGGCATTTCTACAGTTCTAAGTTTTCAAATATGACGAATTTCAAAAACAAAATAGTAAAATATAGCTAGATATTATTTATAAAATATTCTATTACAAAAGTCTTTATCAAGATCTCGCAGAAAATAAAAGCCGTAAATATAGCGAAGATGTCATAGCTCGAAATCATCAACAAATTACCTTTTTGTTTCTGGAATTTATTCAAAAATAGCTTTTCTTTTGTTAATTTAACATTTCTCTGGACATTATATGTTCGCATAAAAATTATTTGCATAAAAGAAGAACTATTGAAACAAGAATAGATAGGGAATATGAGGCATACATATATTTATAAACAAAAAAAGGCATATATCCTTTTTTTGCATAAAAGCAGGCGTATTGAAACAAGATTTGTATATGAGGTATAGATATTTATTTGAATGAAATACAAATAGAAATAAGAGATATGTAAATAGCTATATTTATGTTGCATAAAAGCACAAATAAAGAAACAAGAAGAGTACATGAGGTATAGATATATTTGCACAAAGGCACAAAAATAGAAGCAAGGAGGAGAGATGTATATCTACAGGATGCAAATATATATTTGATTCCTTTCAATACCAAGTAGAATCCTCACTTATCAAATGATTAGTGCTGATGTGTTTCACCAGACGGCAGCACTTAGTTTTGTCTCCTGGGTGAGATTACTCACGCGGGGCACCATGGGAACGTGAGAGAGAACATTCATCTTACTAATCATTACTGCGACAAACTGGAGTTTGCAGTTGAATGGTATTTATGAGTCAAATGTAGTCACATCTCCATATGCCTAGAAACAACTCGCATATTTGATTTACGTTGCACTGAAATGACAGATTGATGTCGGAGAATAAGCCAAATCACTAACTCAGCGATCAACAACCTGCTGTATGCCATGGGCTCTGTCCATGGCCCTCATCTGTACATGGATCGTTTGATAAGATCCTACGGGAGGAAGTTATGAAATCGGCCAATTCTGACCAATATGTATCAGCTGAGGAGAGTAGGAATGACTTTCAGGCAAGAATTCAACTAAAGTTGCGGAAGGATGATAATCCATGTTCAAATAGGTCTCTCTATCAGCATCTTCACAATATATTCTGGCATATAAGAGACCGGCTCTACCACGTCACCAGCTAAAACACCGTTTGAATGTTAAGAAAAAGACACTTTGTTAACATGATATATATAATTTGCATATAGATATAAAAAGACAAGATTTTTAAAACTTAAGGAAATATGCAAAATATTAACGTACATTTGAGTTACCACCTGAAGAAGAACTGTGAAGTTTGAAAGCTCATTTCTCAGTTGTTCTTGGAATTTTTACTATATTTAAGGAGATGATTATATATAGACAAATGATAAAAGAGAGAAATAATTGTACATATATATTTTTTAAATTTTACTTTTTTTCAATATCTATGTTTTTGTTTTTATTGACACAAAAAGTCAATTACAAAAACAAATCACTACAATAAAATAGGCTACGAAATAATTTCAAATAAATTATCTATCAGAATAGCTTGCAAATTATTCGAAGATCAATTTTAATTTTTAAACTCATTAAAAATATTGATTTTTGCCGCAAAAATGACTTAAAAAAAAACTATATCGAGAAAGCACCATCTAATGAGAAAAATAATGTTTGCCTCAATCAAGTCAATAAGCAGAAAATTTCTCTCGTTTTGTTTTTTTATTAATTAGAAAAATTTCCACTTTATTACAACTCGAATAACTGAACCAGAAGAGAATCCAATATTCTAGTCACTGGTCAAAATAATTTTTGGAGAAATTCAATGATAATTGATATAATTTAAATTTTGACGCGAGTGTGTCAATTAATAATTTCTAATATATCCTTTTATAAAATAATAATTTAAAAATATGTATTTATGTTTTTTAAATTCTTAATTTAAACACATTATATTGAGGCTAATTTATCAGAGTTAACTGTATATAGGTGAATATACGCTCATGGACAAAACTTGAGTGAGTGGAAAATCTTTAATGACGCATGTCGTTTTATTTTATTAATTTATTCTTTTTAATGTGACAGAGGCAATATTTTGTTTACACTTGCTAATCTCGGGTGTCTTCAATAAAGGTCACTGTGTATCAAATATCTTTCAGAGTTATTATCTGAATCCCAATATACATGATAAAATTCCCTAAGTTTTGTTAATGAGTGTATATAAGGAAAGGATTGGTTTAACGATATAAAGGAATAGATAAACATGTATCAATCAACTATCTCATTTTTATAGAACAAAATAAAATATTTCATCAATTTTATAATCCAATATTTCAGAGTTATGAGTTCTTCGATGGTATCCTGATCCGAATGATCTCGGATATCTCTTAGAAAGGCTGATAAGGCCTAAAGCTTGAGTTCAAGTAAGAAAACTGTTGGGATCTAAGACTTTCATATTCTACCATCAAGCAGAGTAATCACCAACACCACGAAGAAATTAACACTTTTAATTTCCTTTCTTAACTAACTAACTTACATCATTTCAAAACCAAATATATACATGCAAAGTAGTCCAGTCATCTGGTCAAAAATATAAAAATATAAATCTATGAAAAACAATTTATAAAAAAGCTAACAAAAACTGATGAAGAAACGTTAGGAGCTTCTTTCTATTTAATTTCATTAAAGGAGATTGATATTTATCACAAGACTCTTCTATCAAATTAAATGGCAATTTTCCAATTTATCATGTGGTCGAAGATTAAATTTATCATTGATATCTGGGTTCGTTATTAAACATCAACTGTTAAAGGCTACTCTCTCTGAAAGCTAACCAAGCATATCATTTAAAGTGAAAAAATAGTACAAATGTGATATTGTACTGGGTTGTCCGTGGTTAGCTTTTCTTGGTTATTCAAGAACTAGCCGAATGACCCGGGCAACGCCCGTGTTTTACCCGATTGAATGTTTTGATTCAAATACTATTTGTTACAATTATAAATTGGCGCCTTATATAAATGCATATGTTAGTTAATAACTATAGCCTATGTGCTTTATCTGTCTATGTACTGTTGGCGTCCGTAGGCGTCTCTTACTGGGAAAAAGAAAGAGAGGATTCCATTTGGTTATTAACTAATATATGCATTTATTTAAGGAGCGACCCGCTCCAACACAATGGTTACAAAAACGAAAAAGCGAGTGGGGGGGAGGGGGGCATGATGGGGGGGGGGGGGGGACAAAGGTGGCGTGATCGTAGCCAACCAATAGGAGGGCGCCATTCCAAAAAAAAGAAAAAGCAAACGGTGTCAGAGATGACTGATTAAGAGATGAAGAATGACGCTCTTAACTGTATATAGAATGGGTATTTGGCCAATTCTGGAATAATTAAAAATTAACGAGAATAGTTGATATTTATTCCGATAGATGGCACAAGCCATCAGCAACTTTCAGTTGCACGATAAGAAGATGCCTTTTTCTTAACATAATTCAAAGTTTCTTCATTGAGTTATGTATTTGGTTAGCGTTCGGATAGAGTGGCCTTCAACAGTTGACGTTTAATAACAAATCCTGAAAACTAATCAATCACATAATTCAATATAATAAACACGTTCATATTCCTGACTTATAATTGAATTATATTAACTAGCAATCCAAGGTTGTGTTTCTTGTTAAACTTATCTCAAGGATTCAATGTTATATAAAGAGAAACTTTTCGTCATTTATTTATGTTTTTGGTTAGCTTTCGGATAGAGTGCCTTTAACAGTTGACGTTTAATAACAAACCCAATAAATCTCGCCAATCATAATTAAATATAACAAACACGTTCATATCTCTCTGACTTATAATTTAATTATACAACTATACCTGGGAAAAATAATAAAAAATGTTTTGTCATTAAAATCAAAAAAGCATATCCTGACCACGTTTATATAAACTTTTAGATGACAGAGCGCCATCTAAAAGATCATTTGAATGTGGTCAGGATATGCCTTTCTTATTTTAACAACTTTACTTGTACAAGAAAACTTCACCTTATATTTGATTGTTGATATTATTAAAATATATAATTCAATATAGACATGTATGGATTACAATGTTTTTTTTTACTTATCTCTCCCTAGTACACGTGGTACAGGCCATGGTAATCATGGTGGGTAGAAGTAGACGACTGCTTTCACTGTAAGTCCCCCACAGGTCAATACATGTGAAAAGCAGTTCGACTTTGCACTTACAAATGTGCCAGAGCCCCGTTTGATTATTTGCACTCGCTGGTGGGGTTGAACTTTTGTAATAATCGGGGTCCATTGGAGCATTTTTTTTAAATCAGAAAAAAAGTGTCCAATGCGGGAATCGAACCCGGGTCGTAGCGGTCGAAAATCAACGGTTGAGACCATCCTTCCACCGACCCCCTTTTTATTACAATGTAATTATTGATATATTTATCTTTTTGACCGTTTGATGAGACCCTTCAGTGTTCTATGTCTTGGTGTGAAGTGTATGAACCGAGGTTGGCTAGCAGCGTTTGTATTCAACCAGCTCTATTTTCTCCCCAAACTTCACCGATCAATATATGGAGAGAATATATTACTTTATACCATTCATAATTACATAATGACACTATGCAAATGTGAATATTCAAATTGGAGCAGTTAATTATATTTCGCGTTGCATTTTCATGAGTTCTGGAAACTCTGTGATTTAATTTTGATTGCAACTCTCTCTCCCTGGTTAAATATCTCCCCATAACTATTAGCTTATTAGTGTGGAAATTACATTTCCACCTTTCTTATAGAAAAGTTGCTCGATGTATCTTTTAGTTGTGTGTTGGTTCACACACTATTTATTTACTTGGATTCGGTCTTATTACCTTGTGTAGATTGAAAGAATAATTGAATATAAAAATGTCATTTTTCGGATTATATTAGGGTATTAAGAAAACTATAATCTACTTATTTGTTAAAGAATAAGAAACACAAGTTGGGAAGAAAATCTTCTTTTATATAAAAGTAAGAGCTTCATAATATGTTGTATCAGACACAGTCAAGCATCCGTTTATCTCGAGATACTTCTCCAGGTACACACCACGTGCCGAGATCTACTGGTCAATTCTTTCCAATTACACAGTTAATGTCCTATATATACAAATATATATATACATTATGATAATGATGATAAAACATGCAAAATAGATGTTTAACCATTTACATACACAACAATATATAAAGAAGCTTTTCTCACCGACTTGTGTTTTTTATTCTATATTTGAGTATATCAATAAAAATGTCGGTGTAAAAAACTTATTCTATCAATATATTTTAAAATGTATAATATAATGAAAATGAAACCTCCTGATTATGCAACTCAATATTGCTGAAGGCAAACCGCCAGCTATCGAAAAATACATCAACTATCTTAAGCCATCGTACAACTGAAACTTGGTTAATTCTGGAATAATTAAAATTAAACGAATAGGTGGCATTTATTCCGACAGACGTCACAAGCCACCAACGACTATCAGATTCACGATCAAATGTTTCTTTTTCTTCTTAATTTATCCACCTGATTCAAGTAAAAATCCACGCTACGACCCAAGTTCGATTCCACCGCATTGGACCCTTTTTTTTTAATTAAAAAAATGCTCCGATGGCCCCCGATTCTTGTAAAAGTCCAACCCCACCAGCGAGTGCAAGTAACCAAACGGGGCTCTGGCACATTTGTAGTTGCAAAGTTGAACTGCTTTTCACATGTGTAGACATGTGGTGCACTTACAGTAAAAGCATTCGCCTTCTTCTACCCACCATGATTATCTGCCAAGATTGTGAATTTGATCAATGAATATAGTCTCCATGACTTTGTATAATTATAAAATGGGATAAAAAAAACATGATTATCAGGGCCTATACCACGTTTACTAGGAATAAGCAAAAACAAAAAGCACTTTTATGCTATTTTTCTAATGTTCATATTAGAGACGTGATGAAAGCGCGTGGATTTTATATAAATATTTACTATTAATAGAGTAATTCCTCCTAAAGAATATATTGTGAGATAGAAATTCCAAGAGGACATCATCACGAGAATGTAGGAAGAGCTCGGGTTCTGTCAGCAAGTTGTGACGTGGATCCATTAGCCGTGTGATGAACGTCAGCCATCAACTTCTTATTATCGACAAGGATTGTTTGACGCTTTATTTATATAGCTCTGGACGCTGATTAGATCTACCTTTTATTTTTTTTATCTGAAACTACTCTTTTATTTGTCCTAATAAACAACTTCCTTCTGTCTTTTCTGACTGCAATGGAGAATATTGAGAGAACCTGACTCATCAGTGAATGACAATTCGAGATTTATTTTAAGAAGAAATAACGATTAATTCTAACCTTAAGGATGAGGTATGAAAGAATGAATTGTGAAGAGTAATGATAAACGGAAAAATAAAAGTGTTCAGGGACGGGAATCGAACCCACAGTGTTCCGCTTACCGGGCAGATGCCATGTCCACTAGGCTACCCTGACACATCAGTGGTGAAAGTAGTGCATTCAAATATATTGTAAAACATCCTTTGTATCTGGTTTTATTTTAATTCTAATTCTATTGACGAATTAATGTAAAATATAAGGTTGTACAAAAAGTTTTTGTTTTTCTTATAACTTGACGAATAATATTATTATGGCGAATACATAATACAATTTCAAAAATTGTTTATAACACACAAAGAAGGTAATGTGTATTTTCTCCCCCTTTCAATATCATTATTATTTAAAATATGTAAAAAATAATTTGTATATACAAATAGTATATATCATCAATTTATTATCGTGATACTCCTGTTGAAGGACTGACAAGTCTGAAATCTTGAAAATAAAATTTGAACAAGAAACTTAACCCTGGAAGCTTTATTTATTTTATAGCATAATATAATTACTTTATACAAGTACATATTTGAAAGACATTATATATAACGGCGGGTAATATTGGTATTTCAATTTTTTTGCAAGTGTTTACGAACTTTTGAGACAACCTTGTATTTTTTCCTGTAAAAGAGCTTTCAAGCCCGAAAGCTAAGAGGGAGATTTGTCAGTAAAGATTTTTAAAAAAGAAACTTTTCCCTGGAAGCCTGATATTGATGCAATGGATTATATTTTATCGAATAATTAAAACTTTATTGAGTAATAAACTGTGTGTGTAAGCAATTCCTTGTTATATTTCTTTCTCTGTCTTTTCACAAAGATCAAGGAATGCTTTATTCAATATACGTAGATTTAATGTGAACATGCACAACTCTGTTTGTAAAATATTTATTTAAATAATAGTCTGTGTCGAAAGGTATATACAGCTTAAAATAACCGAAATTAAAGCAAGCAATCTATTGAAAAAGAATAATTTGTCTATTAATTCTTGTTTGATGGTTGTTGAATTTATGGTTAGCTTCTTGTTCTTGAATAAAGCGAGATACAAGCATTCGTCTGATTAACATTCCTCAAAATTCAACCCCACCAGTAAGTGCAAGTAACCAAACGGGACTCTGGCAAATTTATAAGTACAAAGTCGAACTGTTTTTCACATGTGTAGACATGTAGGCACTTACAGTAAAAGCAGTCGCCCTACTTCTATCCATCATGATTATCATGGCCTGTACCACGTGTACTAGGGATAAGAAAAAAAAATCTTAATTCAGACATTATTCCTTTCGATTGATTGAGTGGATCTGTAACTTCAAGGTTGAACGGAGTGAGTTCAGTGAAGTGAAAATGACGCTGATACCAATGCTAGCCTAAATCCCAGCAATGGCAGATCAATGTATAAACACTAGACTATCTCCTATTACAATATAGACCGGCTGGGACAATGATAAATCAAGTGGATGAAGTGTAGAGATATCGTTCAACTAGCACGCATCATCCACCATGCACATATATTTTCAAAAAGTTGTTTTTCACACACAAATAATGTAGTATATTTCTCTCAATATCTCATTTAAATATGTATATAATAATTTGTATAAACATAGTGTTTATCATTAATTTGTTAACGTGATACTCCTGTTAAAGAACTGACAAGTTTGAAAGCTTGAAAATGAAAGATTTACATAAGAAACTTAGCCCTGGAAGCTTTATGTATTTTTATTATAAATCAATATAAAAAGACTGTATTGATCATTCAGTAGAAGTATGAGAGTAAAAGATGGGTAAAGCTATCTCAATAATAATGTTGATGATTGAAGAATTTTCAGAAATATCATTAAAGGAAAAGAAAGAAATAAGAAAGAGAGAAGAGAGCAATATTGATGGAATTGATGAAATATAATATTTGAGTGGTTTAGTACAGTGATGAATCGCTGAGAGTTGTTTTTTACTTTTTTTTCTTCCTATTTTCCTGAAGGTCCAGAACAAGTCTTCGGGAAAAGATGAGCTCCAAGAACCCCTCTCTCGTGGTAGCCATGGCAACCCTATCAAGATTGACGATCCCCAGGTACTTGAAGATTGAGTGACACGTGGAACTCTGGCTACTCTATCAGACCGTCTGCCTAACGTTTACATCTTCCATGGTAAACTTTCGAAAATAAAGTCTGGAATCTCAATTCTTCCTTCTTCAGGGTTCTTCTCTTTGAAACTATTGAATAGATATTTTTATTACTTTGGTTTTCATCCAGAGGGTAAATTTAAAATACAACGAGGAAAACTTCAGAATGAGTTAAACACAAAAAATACACTTAGGTAATTGGAAAGTTTTTGGTGGCGGTTTTCGTCTTTTTTAGAATTAGTGAGAGTTGTTCACACTCGGTTATCTTGTGTGTCTTCAATAAAGGTCACTGTAATATCTTTCAGAGTTATTGTCTGAATACGGATATACATGCTGAAAGTTACAACTTCCTTAAAGTTTTGTCCATGAGTATACAATAGAAAATGTGTTCTATGAACATTTCGTCGTTTTTTAAATATATATATTAATGTAATATACCCTTTATATAAATTAGGAAACCTGATAAAATACATATTTGACCTATCCAGATGAAACTTTGTCACAATATGGATTTAAGGATTCAGAAGAAATCATTCTCATAGTTCTCCAAATCCTCAATATGTAATTAATTATCTCCTTCAATTAATATATTAATCCGTTTCTATTAATCCGTTTGAATATATTTTAATAATCATTTATTAATTATTAATCTATTTGTATGAATATATATTTAATAATAATTTCCCAACCTTAAAATTTTAATTAATCAATTTTTTTGAATCCCTTTTTACCAACCCTAAAAAATCAATTATATAATTTCTTTGAATCGTTTCTTTTAAATTTCAAATTAAGTCCTGATTCTCTTTCCGATATATATATTCAATCCAAATACCTGGCAGGTATTGGAAATATTATTCGTGAATAAACACACGCAGCAATAAATAAATTTGAATATATCGACGTATTGTGTCCAATATATTTGGCAATCCTGACTAGAAATATTGCATATTGCACCACAAGGTTGTCTTTATTTAGATTTCAATCCATTTTTGAGATTATATATATATGGAGAGAGATAAATCTATTACCACAGTTTTATCCAATTTCTACGTTGAATCAAGTATTTCAGTAAAGTTACTTGAGTAACTTTGAATACTTTGGTTGGAGAGAAATAGGATTAGGGTCTCTCTAGACAGAAATTAGAATAATTCGATTTTGAAAATCCCCTTAACCGATCAATTTAGTGAAGTTATACTTCCTCTAATCAAAGACAGCTTTCTGTGAATATATCTAGATAGGAATGGATATAACTTCAATAAAACATAACAAAGACGATGGCTTCATTTAAGATCTTATCTAGATCTTGAGAGCTTATATCGCTAACAACCCAATTGTAACTAAGAATCAATTGGGCAGATAGTGTCAGTACGGTGGTGAGTCTGGACCTTTGCTGAAGAAGGATAGAATAATCCGTGCAAGGTACTGGTACTACATGTGTAGATATGTCTTATACTCACATTGAAGACAGTCACAACCCTCTTCCCACCATGGACTGTACTACATATGTAGACATGTGACAATTGACAATTAAAAATTTTTTATTGACTGTTAGTCAATGTTACAACTCAACCAGGAGGGTGAAAAGAAATATTTACATTTATAAGTTGTCAGGAATCAAGGCATCGCCGCCTAAGTCTGGCCATATCGGTGCCAACATCGTGATGGTAGCTCCGAGCCAGTTCTATGGCCGCGCCGAGGAATTCAGCGAGGACCCCCTTCAGCGCAGGTGAAAGTTTCGTCATGAGGGACGCTCTGTCTTCGGTGAATAAAATGGCGTCCTTAAGGTCAATAACATCGATCCCTGTATCATATAAGGGCCTTAGGCAGGTCATGTGCTTCAGTTTTCTGAAGATTTTAAAAATCATGACATCCTCTTGCTCTTCTGTCATCTGCTCCTCGTGGGGAACGGGCGGTGTCGGCCCAGTAGGCCGAGGCGCAGGCAGTGGGGGTGTAGGTGCTGCGGCTGGTGTTTTCGTTAGCTCAGCTCTAACTTGACCAAGGACCTTATATAAATTAGAGGTGTGTCCGGGCTTCAGGTCTAGAATTTGACCGATCAGGCCGACGAGGGCGTCGCACTGCGGAGGCGACAGGAGGGGTCCATTCCTCTGGGCCTTGGTCCTCGAGGAGAGGAGGTCCAGGACCTCCTCCCGCCCAAGACCAAGGGCGTCCGTCTTAGCAAAGGACACGCTGGGGTTTCCTTCTATGAACGCCACGAGGTCATCCCCCGTTGCGTTTCTTGTTGATGACGCGGAGGACGCAGTGGTCTCCTCCACGATGGACATCTCCACGTCCTGTGTTGGGGCTGCAGGCCCGAGGGTCTCCTGGATTGGCGGAGGGCCACGCGGGGTAGCGAAGTCAGGTCGAGCGGGAGGCGTCGGCTCTGGATGACGCGGCGTCGCCGAGCGAGGGTCCACGGGATTCTTGGGTACCTGCAGGGACGGAGCAGGGATCACAGGTGGAGGGGCAGAAGGCGTCTCCTCCATAGGTAAGGCTGGGGCCGCTGGTGGAGATGGCCGAGGTGCGGATGGATGGAGCACAGCTCGGGCCATGGGAGGAGCGCTGCAAACCTCCATGGCTAGATTGGAGGGAGCTGGCACAGGAGGCTGGGCTGCTGACCGCTGAGGCGGTGCAGAGGTGGTCGGTGGTGGGACGCCAGCAGGAGTGGTTGGTGGGGCCATTCTGGTGTTGTTGGCCAGCCCTGCAAGCAGGGGGCAGATGGCCCTCCGATGCCCTTGTCCGTGGCACCTGGAACACCTGATGCCCGAGGATAGGTACGCAGGCCAGGCTTGGCCTTTGATGTTGATGTCGAGGCGGGTTGGAAGCCTCTCGATGGTGATCCCCTCATGTAGGGTGATGAAGACGTCACGCCGGCCATCGACGTAGACGTAGGGGCCCGCCTTCATCTGCTTAGGGGCGATGGACGTAACCCGCCCAAATGGAGAGAGGGCGGTGATGACAGCAGAGTCCGCTACAAAGAAGGGGAGGTTACCCACTGTAATCCTTTCCGCTCTTTTGCGGAAAGGGAATGCCCTGAGGAGTGTTCCCTCAACCTCGAGGCCCTCACTTATGAGGCGCTCGGCCAGGCCTCTGTTGGTTAGTCCCAGTAGCTGGTGGCCGTTCACCTTGGTGATCTGGATGACTCCGGCGGTTCCTCCGAGTTTCCTATCCAAAGCCCTAAGGTAGTGGAAGGGCTCAAGTTCGGGGCTGTGTTCGATGTACACACAGTGTTCCTCGGAAGAGGACGCCTGCCGCGCCCTGGCATCCGCGATGTGAGCCCTGGTGGCCCTGATTTCTTGGGCTCGGGGCACTGATCCCGCCGATGATTGAGGTCGGCGAATGGTCCTGGAAGCTCCGGCATTGGAGGAGGGTGCAGCCGTCGTAGGTGAATTCCCCGAGCCACGGCGCCTCTTCCTACCCTGGACGAGGGTAAATCCTTCCTCAGCTCCAGGATTCACCTCTTCTGTGATGTCAGCCCAGTTTCTCCGGACTTGAGCAGCGGCGTTAGAAGTTGGAATAGCCGCAAGAGAGAGGTCGACCGGCGCGGCAGAATTTGCATCCTGGCCGCCGGCGGGCGGATTTACATAGTTTTGATTGTTTCTCAAAACTATTGGAATTTCGTTCTGCAAATCTTGATTTGCGGATAATTCTGCACATGGTTTTGCTAGTGAGCCGTGCCTTACAGGCTTTTGCTCGGCTTTTGACGGGCTTTCAGCCCGTATAAAATTTGTCGCCATCCGCGACACTTTTCGCCCGCCAGAGGCGAAACACTCAGGAGCTCGCGCGACGCGTGGCCGCACGGCCGAGTGTAGACATGTGGTGTACTTACAGTACAAGCTGTCACAACCTTCTACAAACCATGGCCTAGTACTAAATATGTGAGAACATGTGGTGTTCTTACAGTAAAAACATCCACAATTCTCTACCCACCATGGACTATACTACATATGAAGACATGTGGTGTACCTACAGTTCAATCAGTCATAACTCACCATGTCCTGATGTGTAGACATGTTGCATACTTACATTATAAATCATTCATAACACTTTGTGTGCCCACTATAACCGGGAACTACTTGTGTAGACATGTGATAGATTTACAGTACAAACATCCACAACCCTTTACCCCACCATGAACTCTACTACATATGTAGACATGTGGTGTACTTATAGTTCAAGCAGTCACAACTCACCATGGCCTGATAGTACATGTGTAGACATGTGGTGTACTTACAGTACAAGCTGTCACAACCTTCTACAAACCATGGCCTAGTACTAAATATGTGAGAACATGTGGTGTTCTTACAGTACAAACATCCACAATTCTCTACCCACCATGGACTATACTACATATGAAGACATGTGGTGTACTTATAGTTCAAGCAGTCACAACTCACCATGGCCTGATGTGTAGACATGTTGCATACTTACATTATAAATCATTCATAACACTTTGTGTGCCCACTATAACCGGGAACTACATGTGTAGACATGTGGTAGATTTACAGTACAAAAATCCACAACCCTTTACCCCACCATGAACTCTACTACATATGTAGATATGTGATGTATTTATAGTAAAACAGTCACAACCCACCATGGCCTGGTACTACATGTGTAGACATGTGGTGTAATTACAGTACAAATTATTCATAACCCTCTATACCCACCATAGCCGTAATCTGCATGTAAAGACATATGCTGTACTTAACAATACAAGCAGTCACAACCCTCTACCTACCATGGCCGGGTGCACATATGTAGACATGTGGTTTAATTACAAAAGAAGTAGTCACAACCTACCTTGATTACCACGTGTTCCTTTTATCTTGTAATATGTAAAATGTTGTATTAATTAACTCAGAATGAAGTTTAACACTAGAATGTTTGTGCCGACAGCGCGAGGAACACCTGGAGACAAAAAGATAACAGTAAGTCTATCACTCAAGTAATTTATTTCTCGATGTACCAGCGAGAGAGAAAAAGCATATTTTCATTTGAATATAAAGAACAAAGCCAAATATACGATATCTACTTGTGACTTAACAGCATTTATCTTTTTCATACTGGAGCCCAAACGGGAATACCAACGAAATATGCAAATAAGACAATAATCAGACTAAATACATATCCTAGGAGTGAGAGACAACGACAATTAATGATTATAAACCAAAAATGAAATATAAAAACATCATGTACATAAAAATATAAAATTATTTCAACAGACGGATCTCCCACTGAAGGGATGTCTGGAATACACTGGCTGTCACAAGATATCCTTAAGTCGGACAGTCTCTGAACAAGGCTGTGATACTGTAATTCCTTATATACCTAATATTTGATGCATTTTCTTGAGATATTCTTTCTTTTTTGAAAATAAAGATACTTCGGCCAGTAAATCTTTTTATTACCTCGACGTTTCGACAAAAATCTTTTGTCCTCGTCAGGAGCAAACAAAAATTAAAACATTAAGTTAAAATTATTCTAAGGTTCCAAGGGCCTTCTCACGCGAATGCCGGCCAGGCAGCCTCTACCTTTACGCGCGATACATTCTTAGTATTATATATAGAGACGTATGAGCTCCTCATTCTTCTCAAGGAATAATCTAAGCGGAGTGAGAATGGATAGATTTTATTACAAAACACAACAACAATATTTTTCACATTGTGTCGCGGTCTCACTCAATTCTGGCCTTAACTACCCGTTTCATGATTTTCCAGAATGCCTGAATGACCAATTTTTGGTCGTTGAGGTACAGCTTGCACCACGCTGATGAGGGCCAACAGCCCGAAATGCGTACGTGGTTAGCTTTCCTTGATTAATCAAGAATAGGTATTTGGCCAATTCTGGAATAATTAGAAATCAACGAGAATAGTTGATATTTATTCCGATAGATGGCGCAAGCCATCAGCAACTTTCAGTTTCACGATAAGGAGATACGTTTTTCTTAATTAACATATTTTTAGATTTTAACTATTTTTGAAATGTCGCACATATATATATTTGAGACTGTGGTTTATTGTTATAGTTATATACACACACTCTCTCTTGATAATATTGAAAATATTTGCATATACTAGAAAATAACCAATTTTATTGAAAATTGGTATAAACATCAAGTGTGTGAATGTAAAATGATTTCAATAAATTAATCTCTAAAATAATTAAATTGGCTATATTTATGAAAAGCTTATGTCAATAGTTTTCTTGAATACCATTTATAAGATTCCACGCTTCAGTGTTGCATATATAAGCAGAATCGTCCAATACAGTATTAGAGCTCTGAGTAGCGGTCTGGTAGATTAAATTGGCGAAACCGCGGATTCATCATTGATGAGCCAAGCCCTCCCATTTTTTTTTCATCGAAGTAAGAACAGTAGGAATTTGTTTTATGTATAAAATAAACATCAGTACTTTCATGTTTTCTTTTCCTATAAGATATGTAGTCTCTTATTTGCATAAGGCCGCTTTATGTAAAATGATCAAATTGTCTGAATCACTTGTACGATATGGAAATTCTTATTGAAATTGGATTTTCTGGTGTTTTTGTGTGTGTTTTCACACTTTTAGGTTGTCATAGAGTTCAATCTATATTTACTTCAATGAATAAATATGATTAAGCACCAAACACACATAGAGAAAAATGTGAAAATAAGTTAGGGATGAATACCTATATGAAAAGGGAGAATAAAATGTTCTATAAAAAATCATCCATCAGAGTGGCCGAATCCTTTGATGACATTAACCGACAGCGTGGCCAATTCTTTTTTATTATTATTATTTTATCACAGAGCGACACAGCTGTTGCGGCGGGTCCCTTTGATCTTCCTTTGGAGCTTCTAAGGTGGATATTAGTGGGAATTCCTTTTATTTCTGGGAATCTATTCCTGGAAATCGCTGGTGTCGATAGTATTTTTTAATTTAAAAAAATTCTCCCCTCTCTTATTGCAATGTTACTGGATTTCTTTTTTCTTTTGCAAATTTTGTGAAGCTAAATTCTCTAATTACAGATCAAAGATTGGCTGTTTTAATTAAAGAACACTAATTGAGGAATGATATCAAATAATTTGCGACAACGTTTTAGAGATGCTGAGGAAACTTTGAGGCAGATAGCTTCAAAACGGAGGTAAATTCCAGATGGCTTCTATTGCCTACCCTACTCCTGTATGTACGCAATCTAATAATAAATTACGCATAACCAATAGGAATCTTGTAATATTTTGTAAGTGAAATTGAAACCACATCTATGTGTGTAGACATGTGGTGTACTTACAGTGTAAAGCAGTCACAACCCTCTACCCACCATAAATGGCCTGGTACTACATGTGTAGACATGTGGGGAATTACAGTGTAAAGCAGTCACAACCCTCTACCCACCATATATGGCCTGGTACTACATGCGTAGACATGTGGTGTACTTACAGTGTAAAGCAGTCACAACCCTCTACCCACCATATATGGCCTGGTACTACATGTGTAGACATGTGGGGAATTACAGTGTAAAGCAGTCACAACCCTCTACCCACCATGTATATGGCTCGGTACTACATGTGTAGACATGTGGGGAATTACAGTACAAACAGTCACAACCCTCTACCCACCATATATGGCCTGGTACTACATGTATATACATGTAATGTACTTACAGTACAAGTAGTCATAACCCTCTACCCACCATATTGTCTGGTACTATATGTGTAGACAAGCAGTTTACTCACATTACAAGTAGTCACAGCCCTCTACCCGCCATGGCCTGGTACTACATATGTAGACATGTGGCGTACTTACAATAGAGCCATTCTCGGCTCTACCTAATCAACCTATAGATGGAAAATTGCCGGAAGGAAATTGATCCATAGAAGCATAGGGCGCCTCTCCCGTCAAAATAAACGTCAAAACCTGACGCCATCTATACTATATATTCTAATCAACCTAGTTAAACACATCTTACCTTCGAATAAATAAAACGACAGGAACACATATCACGGCTAATGTACACTATCCGCCCAACATGAATCTACTCAGACCTACAAGAAATCTCAATGCTCCGGCAGAGGGCGAGCCTCAAGGAGAGTGCTCCAACACGTCAATCAAGTACCTCCACAAGGAGTCTATTCAGAACTCCAATAAATTGCTCTCAGCCAATCAATAAATCACGAGGAACGTGCCCCTGAGTGGGCGAACTGCTCCCTTCCCTGTGCTCCGCCATACCTCCACTTACTCTGTGTATCTTCATCTATCCATCACATAGCCACAATATTTCACAAAACTCGAGCTTCTTTGTTCAATGTACCAAAGCAATGCATTGTTTTTGTGCATTTTTAAAAAGGGAGAGTTTCCAGGTAAGCCAGAATTGATCACAAACAACCAAAAATGGTATAGGTGCTTTATTTATTTTCAGATGATTATCATCCTAACGAAATTTTATACAATATACATATTGGGTCCTTTGACATATATGTATATATAACATAAAATATTGCAGGAGGATGGTATACATGTAACCAAATAGGCACCTATTTCTTTAAAAATACATTCAAACGATGAATTTTGTTTATCACCACAGTAAAAAACTTACAGATGTTGATAAAGAATGAGTTACAACCACAGTTTTGGCAAATTCAGACAGAATCCAAATGGTATACCATGTCTTCGGGATATGGCCCTCATCTGTACAGGGGGGGGGGGGCGGCTTCATAACATTCTACGTGAGGATTTATAGAATTGATCGAATTTGCATAAAGTCGTTTTAGCTAGTGAAGTGGCAGGGAAGATTTTCAAGCTAGAATACAATATTTAATTGATGGAAGATGGCATTCCAGAAGATTTGTCTCTTCCTTTTAATATACATTAATACAATATATCCCAGCCGAATTATAAATATTACCCGGCTTCGCCCGGGTTCTCCCGAGTGAATATTTTTCCTATGAGAATAATGCTTTTATAAACATAACTTTTTTTAAAAAATCACAAAAAGTAATATTTTCACATCGCGAATGAGTAATTTAAAAAAAAAATGAAATAGTCCAATTAATATGAAACGTTTTTTTTAGGGATTAAAATAAAATGAAAGAATAAAGTGTAGCATTATATTGTGTTTGATAATCTTTTTTTTTTCGCATTATTTTATTTTCGTTAGAGTTAAAAATCTATTATTGAACAATAAGGTCTCATATATAAACTTGTATATACGCGCTCTGCCATCTAGAAATGGTCATGTGAGCCTGGTCAGGTCATGCCTTTTTTTGTTTTTAATATATATATAAATATTAATTAAAAGGCATATTTTGGATCTAAAAAAAAAAACAACATTTTATTTAATACAAAATGTTTTGTTTTATTTTAGATCCAAAATATGCCTTTTAATTAATAATTTCATATATGGATTGCTCTATATTCAATAATATATATATTTTAGAAAATAGAGCAATCCATAAATAAATCTTCAATTAAAAAGACATATATTGGATAAAAACAAATATATATATATTATTTATCTGGCCGGAACTGTTTACTTTGTATGGATCTCATGGATGATAATTTGGTTCACTATTTCTTCCAATGCCCTCTCTTAACAGAAAAACGTACTGAAATTTTCCCAAGCCCTACCTCTGGTCAATTTAGATACCATCGCATATGTCAACTTCTCTCTTCAGCTCTGAATGATGAATTACTGATTGTTAGATACTTTAAGTTCTGCACAGAAGCTGGGCGCATGAGAAAGAATGCAGGGCAAAGGATACTGGAGGATGACCTATCTGTAAATAGGTAACTGAATGTGAGACAAACCTGATTTTGTTGCAAATGTTTCCTCTTCCCTCTCCTCTTGTTGACGTGTAAATACGGCGAATCCTGTATGGGGCGGAATGCCCTAAATAAAGGCTTTTGTTGTTGTTTGTATATATATTATTTATCTAAAATGCAAATATTTTATTTTTTAAAAACATGTATTTAATTTTCATCATTGACTATTCTTTTATTTTTGACCTTAGAATACTTTTGCTTATTGTTGTAAATATGTATAGTTAAAACCTACCTAATTTTTAATTCATTAATATAGAGTTCAATTTATAAATTCCATATTACTGTGAAAAATATTTAATGTGTAATTCTTTTAAAGTAATTGTAAATGAAAAATCTACTTGAAAAGTAAATAACTATCTTCCTTTTTCACGACTGCACCTTCAATTCTCTATCTTTTCAACATAAAAAAAAAAAACATTATAATCATAACATATATATAAATCTTTAATTAAAAAGGCATATATTGGATCAAAATATCATATATTTTACCAATATTTCAGTTGGCTGAACGCCAACCTTTATCAAGGTGTTATAACATATTTAAAGTGTGTCAACAACAAACTCAGCGCAACATAATGTCAACAGATTTAAGTTTTGAAAATATTTTGTTATATTCAATGGGGAGAAATATAAATATACCAAGAAATATATAAATATTGTGGATTACTACATATTTAGAAAATATAAATATACAGTATATATGTAGATGCGAGTTTTGTAGTAGATAAATACAGTCAAAATTAATAAATTTGTCACTAGAAAATGACTGCCGATTACTTCCAGTATAAACTCCACAGAAAAGTTTTCAATAAATAATTAGAACGAAATACAAGAAAAAAATTCGAACATAAATTTGAAATTAAACGGAGGAATTCCAACAAATTACGAACATATTTTTTAGTGAAAAGTTTTTCCTCTTTTTTAACAAGGAACAATTAGAAGGAGTCTAACAAATGGCTCTCTAAATATCTAATGAACAATAAATTAGA
Organism: Cordylochernes scorpioides; assembly: GCA_030710605.1. Taxonomy (NCBI): domain Eukaryota; kingdom Metazoa; phylum Arthropoda; class Arachnida; order Pseudoscorpiones; family Chernetidae; genus Cordylochernes; species Cordylochernes scorpioides. Next base: position 6,321,073 of record CP092864.1, on the reverse strand, counting down.
GAAAACCTTAGGGGAAAACACATTTCTCTCTTTTATTATTGAACAAAGATCTGGAGAATTTGTCTTTGACTGAAGCATGGCGATTGAATATAGCTGTTTGTACTGTGAGTATACCACGTGTCGTCCCAGACCATGGCGGCGGGTGTATAATAACAAAAAGCTGGTTCTAGAGGCTTCAAGCTACTATCGTATATTATGATGCATTAACGCGCCATCTGTTATCAAAATTCGAAACTATTTTAGACGCGTATGATTCTTTTAAAAATTAAACAAATTCTACCTATTTATATAATTCTACTGTCCTCAAAGCTTATGTCCATAGTACATCTAAATTACCCATAACAAGTGTCTAGTATCAGTATCACTATAAAAGGAAGATCGAAAAATGAAATATAACAGCGGTATGGTAGATTAAACTGGCGAAACCGCTGGGAGGGTTCACCACTGATGAACCAGGCCCTCCCATTAATTTTTCCATTGCAGTAAGGGCAGTGTAATTTGTTTTATATTTAAAAGAATCATACGTGTCTATAATAGTTTCAAATTTTTGCTTCAAGCAATCAGCACCTTTCAGTTGTACGATCAGAAAATGTCTTTTTCTTAGTTTTCTCGGATATTCCTTGAAATTGAACTCGTGACAACAGAAATATGTTTTGTAACTTGGATATTGATAGGGTCTAGTAGTCACATTTTCGTCATAAAAATTATAAAGTGTGTTTTAAATTATTTATACACCACAGTAAATTAAACTGGCGAAACCGCTTGGCGTGTTGACCACTGATGAGACAAGCCCTCTTGATATTTTATTTTCACTGCAAATTCTTTTATTAGAAGATAGTGAAAAAAATTTTTTTTTTATTATACATTGTATTACAATTGCAGAAATCATTTGCTGATTGAGAGTTTGTTTTGAAAAAAAGAATATAGAAACATATCGAAGGAGTAACTCAAGAAGATATTTGAGTCATTTAAAGAAATTTGAAAACAATTTGTCAAATTACAGAGAAGTAAGTGGCCATCTACACGAGGGAAGGGGTGTAGGTAAGAAGAACAATGATGAAACAAACGCTCCCATACAATAACTCACAGCTGTGTGGCGAGTCTAAAGTCCCAGAGCGGCTACCAAGATAAGATAAATATTTTTAGCTTTCCACTAAAAGAAATTGCTCTTTAATCTCCCTTTTATCGTAATCGTTACTTTGAAGAATGACCAAATATGGGATTATCTACAAAGTAGTTTAACGGATTTAACGATGCGCTATTTAGAATGGTTTTATTTTAATTGATCCTCTAACGTCAAAATAGAGGCAGAAAAACTCTGTTTCATATTTCGACAGTTTTACAAATCATTTTGTGCCTATTTTAAAGGGAGAATTCACCACGATGCGCTTTTTAGAATGGATCACTTTAAATATATCCTATAAAAATCACCTATAACGTCAAAAGTAACGCAGAAAAATTCTGCACCCTATTGCGACAGTATTCTCAAATATTTTTGCCCCCTATTTTTATGAATCCTACTCTCACGTCACAGTTTTTATTTAATTGATCCATTGTGCAACAAACAATTCTATGAGCGTCTCTTGTATCATCCTATTGAGAATTATTAATGACATAGGCGATCTTTTAAAGAAACAATTATTTTATAAATAAATTTCCTCTCGGCAAAATTCCCATCTATAGTTTGTCCATAGATTTGACCTAGACACTCTACCAGCTAAACACCTCTTTTGCGGATTGTAAATATTTCGTTTTATACCTTGTGGATCTCATGAAGTAAAGCCATATCTGGACTGACGAGGGCCATTAGCCCGAAACCATGGTCCCCAGGTGGACGCTTCTCAATTTGCCAAAGCTGGTGTTGTGGCTTTGTCACCGACCCGAGTCCGATAGTTTTCCGAGACGATCAATAGATGGCGCTTAGTTTTAGCCTCTGTTTTGACGGGAGAGGTGAAATTTATTTTATAGAACTGGTTATATATTATTTCTTGAAAAAAGAGATACTTCGGCCAGTATAAATCTTTTTATTACATCGACGTTTCGACAAAAAGCTTTTGTCCTCGTCAGGAGCAAATAAAAATTAAAACATATAGCAAGGCGCTAAAAATGATTCTGAGGCTCTAAGGGCGTTCTCACGCGATATTCGAAATTTTGTACAACATCCAAAGCACGAGTCAAAAAATAAATATTTAACTCACAAAAAGACTACGATCTTTGAAATAAAATTATGATATACATATTTATATATATTAAGAAATTATGAACAAAAATAATTATAAAAATAATAATAACATTTAAAAGATTTCACAATAGTATATATTAATCGATATCTATTATGTACAATTTATACTCACCCCTAACTACTTTTTTAAATTTAAAAATAAATTGTATTGTAGCGGAATATCTTCATATACATTTAAAGTTCTTTTCCCCATTTCCCGTGATACCCACCCCTCTAAAAATAATCTTTCTTTTTTAAATTTTATATTCCCCTATGAAATATCTCAATATCATTCCAATCTGGCCTATGTCCTGAATATAATGCATGTTCCCCAATTTTGCTTAACGCCCTTCTCCCCATTAAACCCTGTTGGTGTTCTTTAATCCTAGTCTCTAAATTACGGCCTGTTTCTCCTACGAAAATTTTGTCACATTGTGTGCATTTAATTCCATAAATTACATTACTTGGTTTTAATGTGCCTATGTTATCCTTCATTATTCTATTTCTAGTTAAAAATTCCCTTTTTGTCCCCGTACTATACCAAATATTATATTTAAATTTTCTCAAAATTCTAGATATTTCGTTATCTATATCTCTCAAATATGGAATAATTATATTATTGCAATCATCTTTATTCCTATTTGAATTTGGCCTATCTATTTCATATCTTCTAATCCATTTGTTTGTGAAACCAACTGGATAATCAGATTGTTCTAGTTCTGCTCGAATTTTCATTATCTCTTTTTTATAAATATCTCGGTCTGTGCATACTTGTTTGGCTCTTTGTACAAGAGATTTTATCACCTGTCTTTTATGTATCATAGGATTATTGGAATTAAAATTTAGATGTATACCACAGTCTGTTGGCTTTCTGAAAACGCTGGTTAAAATTGAACCATCTTCTTTGCGAGTTAGTCCTACATCTAAGAATGATAAAAATCCCTCCTTTTCTGTTTCAACCGTGAATTCTATTCCTCTTTCTAAATTATTCAACTTGACCATGATTTCATTAAGATTTTCTTTGCGGATCACTGCAAAAACATCATCTATATATCGGCCCCAGATTCTTATTCCCTCAAACAAGATTGCCTTTTTATCTACTGATGTCATTACGATGTCAGCAATGATCATGCTTGTAGGGCAACCCATAGCAGTGCCGTCTTTTTGCTTGTAAAATTTATTCCCATATCTGAAGTAAATATTATCTAAACATAACCTAAAGCCTTCTATCATTTCGTTGATTTCTAATCCCTTGTTTTCGCAATCTTGTCTCTTCACCTCAAAATATTCCCTTATTTCTTTTAGAGCTAGAGTTCTATTGATATTGGTGAAAAGTGATTTGATATCAAAGGAAACCATTATTTCATGGTCATTTAACTTCAAATTTTTAGCGATATTTAAAAGCTCTTTCCTATTTCTAATCTCTAACCCGGAAATTTTACTTGTACTCGGTACCTGTTTTTTAAGCCAGTCCGCTAAACGTCTGGTGGGGGCCTTGAATCCTGACACAATGGGCCGTTCACGTTGGTTATATATTAGTTATTCGTTTTCATACATTTCTGGAAGTTGGTAACCTCGCAGGTAAATAACATCCAATTCTATCTCTCTGTTTCGGGCCAGTTGGAAAATTCATTTGGACTTATCAGTGATGAGCCAGGCCCTCACAATAATCTTACTATTGCAGAAATAACGATAGGAAATTGTTTTACAACATGCGCGCTAGTAGTTAAGAGAAATTCACACAATAAAATATATTTTTACTAAGGTTTCGGTTGGCTGAACACCAACCTTTGTCATAGCACAACAACGTACTATACAAAATAAATTCCAAATAATAACGTTGTTGAAACTTGGCAAAGAGATTGGCGTTCACACAATTAAAAAATATTGGTAAATAAATTCTTTTCAGATCCAATATATACCTTCATATGTACTGTAATATATGATTGGTTTAATTATGACTTAATTATGGTTTAATTAAAACGAAATGTTTTTAATAAATACTTATGTATGTTGGAATATTACACAGAGTAACAAAGGCTATAGATGAGCTCGTGTTTGAAAAGGAACTTGTATGTATATAATGTTTATTGTTTTTGTTGTTTTCACGTAAAAACATATACCAAGATTTGTTTTGTATAATTGCTATTAATAATAAATAATATTCAAAGTTGGTTACGTCCTTCTTACTTACTTTAATTACATAACAATGTTTAGCATATGTAAATAGCTTTGTTTTTTATTTTTTATTGAATTTTTCCTTGGACTTATTGTTTGCGGAATAAAGCATTGCTCGATTCAACATAGAAAATTAGAAAAGACAAACTTAAGGATTACACTGAAATTTTATTTAAGGAAAGAACAAATCGTGAAATACCAGAGAGAGAGGCAATGCAGGTAGTTTACCGAGAGTAGAAGAATATAAATATTGCCACGTGGAAAATTAGGAAAGACAAACTTAAGGATGACAGAGCAATTTATTTAAGACAAGAACAAACTATGAATGGTAAACAAAACAATGAGGGAAGTTTACAGAGTAGCAAATATATAAAACATCAAAAATGATACTCTGTTATTAAAATAATAAATACATTGGTACAATATTATAATTATCAATCTGTGTTCATGGAAAATATATAAAACTACTTTGCTATATCCACATAATAGATCGAGATATTTTATGATCAATCTATAATAGCTTAATAAACAAATAAAATTAGATTTGTAAAGAGTTTCTAAATAAATAATAATAAAAGGAAATTCTTCACAAATATTATTTGTTAATTCATTATTTCCATTTGTAAATGTATTTAATCTACAAACTATAATCTAGCATGTCAGATGGTACATTTAAACCTGTCTATAGCGCCCCCTCTTGGGACTCACCAAAATAAGGTGTTATAGAGAGGGGGTGCTATAGACAGGTCAAGCTTTCGGACTTGTCAGTCCTTCAACAGGATTATCACAACAGGATTTTAATGTTTAAATTCGGGCGCTATAGAGAGGAATGCGCTATTTAGAGGGGGCGCTATAGACAGGTTAACTGTATATATAAACAAGAACGAAATGTTTTAAGTCAATCAATACATTCTAAAACCATTGAAGAATCAATACAAAAGAAATCGATATTGGAAACAAAGTTCCGATGAGAGAAGCATGTTTGTTCCAACATTCTCCCAGCGGGGATCCTGTGAATGGGCCACAGTTCAAACAGTAATTTGAACATCTCTTCTATCGCCTCATTTAATTCTTTTTTTTTCCAAGCCAAACGATCCCTTTAATTAGCTTCCATTTCAAAATCTATTTGTTTTTTGCTATTTTCCCTCTAAGGCTATTTGTCTCTCCCCTCCCAAAAAAAAAAACGGATTAATATTATCTTTACACACTTTTAGAAATGATCATTTGAGCTTGAATCAGCTTCATTTACGTTTTGACAAAAAATAAAATTCTGTTTCAGCGAGATACAAACATTTGATATATAAGTAATTTATGAAACCTATTTTATACGGACATCACGTGTTATTTATCTAAGTGAGTTCTGTCTTGTGTCGCCATTTTTACATATTTACGATATATGTAATTATAATTGTATATGCCATAGTGATTTATATGCAATATATCAATCCTATATGACAAGGTTTCTTCATTAAATCAGTAAATATCGAAATGGAAGGTTTTCGGATATTAATTATGCCACCCTATTTGAAGATAAATTAATAAACAATAATATAGACTCATAGACAAAATTGAAGGAAGTTATAAGTCTTTGATATCGCCGGTTGTCTGTTTATTTGAAGGAAAGAAAGGAAATTTTGTTCACTATTGGTTATCTCATTTATCTTCATTAAAGGCCACTGTAATATCTTTCAGAGTTATTGTTTGAATACAGATATACATGCTAAAAGGTAAAACTTCCTTAAGTTTTGTCCATGGATATATATACAAGTCTTCAAAGGCGACACAACATAAGAGGTGCCAACATTGCATGCAAAAATAAAATGAAAAATTCAGTTCAACACCATAAAATCCGGTTTCCATGTGATCCACTAAAATATATGAAATAATATTGATAACGAATTTATATAGTTTATCCATTCAACTTTATGTTGTATTTTAGCGATATTTTTTTATCGATAGATGGCAATTGAATTTATAAATATAATTTATGTTATATAACACACACCAGAAATATGTAAATATGGGTAGAAAGAATTTTGTTTAACAAGGCAATAGATGGGGAAATCAGACCTATACGCCTGTATGAAGTGTATTTCTTTTACTGACCTCTCGTCTCATAAATACAGATAAGGTACCATCGATGGTCATTTGGTCATTTGTTTTCTTTATTAGTCGTTGATATACCTTTGGTCTATCATCATCAAATAATATTATTGTTGACACATTGTGTCGGATTGGGTATATTAGATATATTTACTTAACTATTAATAATTTTTAATATATAAATTAACTCTCTGTTGTTGACACACATTGAATATGTTATAACACCTTGATAAAGGTTGGCGTTCAGCCAACTGAAATATTGGTAAAATAAATGATATTTTGCTCCAAAATATGACTTTTTAATTAAAAATTAACTCTGTAAAACGACAGTTGAAATTGATCCCGCATGTGTTTCTTTTGAACAAAAATTCGAAATTTTTATTTTTAAGGGGAGAAATAACGTTTATTTCTAACCTCAGGGATGAAGTATGAAAAGATAAATTGTTAAGAGTAATGATAAATGGAAAAATAAAAGTGTCCAGGGATGGGAATCGAACCCACGGTGTTCCGCTTACCGGGCAGATGCCATGTCCAGGGTAGCCTAGTGGATATTTGTGAATTAAAATATTTTAAAAGAAACTTATCTCCAAAAGCTTGATATTTTATCTTAATAAAAATATCTGCAACATCTCTTAATAGGTTTTATTACGAAAAAAAAAGATTTGATTATCTCTTGGAATTTTAAATCATTATCATCGTTGGGATATCGTTGTAAGCCGGCAATGAGAGAGGAGAATCTGACTGGTGTCTTAATAAAAGCCTTGTGTATATGTGTGAATTTTGAATCCCATATTAAAACTATCCTATCAAAAATATTATTAAACACAGTCGATATCACGATGAGAATATGGCGGAATGTGAGGATAAACTTTCCCCAAATTTACTTCAAAGTATTGGGGAAAACTAAATTTTATTCTACTCTCTATCATTTTTAAAGAGAGGGAAAAAAAAGATATAAAACTGGCCGCTTATTGAAAATGAAACCAGCCATCTTTATCAATAGCTTGATAAGATGTATTAAAATATTGGTATTATCTGATATTGATAAAGGTTTATATTGACGCCGTATATATATATATCTTAATATTTTCCCCTTCAGAATCGGTAAATATATCTGTAGTTATTAAAATAGGATTCCAGATATATATAGCTATTGAAAACACAAATAAATCTGAAAAAATAGTACAAATGTGATATTGTACTGGGATAAGGTGCATAAATTATAAAAAAGGCATCTCCTTATCGTGCAACTGAAAGTTGCTGATGGCTTGCGCCAATGGGTATTTGGCCAATTCTGGAATAATTAAAAATCAACGAGAATAGTTGATATTTATTCCGATAGATGGCGCAAGCCATCAGCAACTTTCAGTTGCACGATAAAGAGATGCTTTTTCATAATAAATAAATCTATTTTAATAATATCTGCTATTACAAATTCGATATCTATTGATACCACTTATAAAGAATGTAATAATTATAATGTTTTATAATGTGTTACTAAAAATAAAAAAAGGAATATCCTTACCAGAAGCACATGTGCTTTTCAGAAGGCAGACCGCCATCTAGTTGAACAGAAATCAACTAAACATTGATTTAACCTGTTCCCTGATATTTGGCCAACCCAATTTCTTGATAAATCAAGAAAAGGATATCAAAAAATTGGGTTGGCTAAATATCAGGGAACAGGATAAATCAATGTTTAGTTGATTTCTGTTCCACTAGATGGCGGTCTGCCTTCTGAAAAGCACATGTGCTCTTGGTCAGGATATGCTTTCTTTATTTTTAATATCAACACCTGACCTTTTTATTATTATATTTGTCAATTGTTTTTTTTTTAATGTGTTACTATAATCATAATGTGTGAAAATTGTACAGGAGCGAAAGAGAAAGAAAGAGGAATTTTACTGGAATCTCTCTCTCTCTCTCAGGTGGATAATTTAAGTGAAAAGGCATCTCCTGATCGGGCAACTAAAAGTTATACTGATGACTTGCGCCATCTATCGGAATAAATATCAACTAATCGTTTATTTTTAATCATTGGCCAAATACCCATTCTTGATTAATCAAGAAAAGCTAACCACGTACGTGTTTCAGACTGTTGGCTCTCATCAGCGTGGTGTAAACTGTACCTCAACGACCAAAAAAAAGCTGGTCTTTTGTGCATCCTGAAAAATCATTTTAAAAAACCTTTAGGGTGGAAGGGTGTTTTATATGAAAAATAGTAAAAAAAAAGTTTAAAAAAAACCTATTTATAGCACGTACCATTCTTTTTAACTAAAACAATTTTCTACTGTTCATGCTGAAAGGTAAAAAATAATGGGAAAGCCTGAATCATCAGCGGTGAACCCTCCCAGCAGTTTCGCCAGTTTAATCTACCATACCATGTTATATTGGGCTTTGCTTTTGTATATATTCGGAACTGAAGATAAATTCTTAGAAAAGTTATTTTAAACGAACAATGGGGACATAAGCTTTGAGGACAGTAGAAATACCTATAAAGGTATAACCATGCTTTGAGGACAGTAGAAATACCTATGAACCATGCTTTGAGGACAATAGAAATACCTATAAAGGTATAACCATGCTTTGAGGACAGTAGAAATACCTATGAACCATGCTTTGAGGACAGTAGAAATACCTATGAACCATGCTTTGAGGACAGTAGAAATACCTATGAACCATGCTTTGAGGACAGTAGAAATACCTATAAACCATGCTTTGAGGACAATAGAAATACCTATAAAGGTATAACCATGCTTTGAGGACAGTAGAAATACCTATGAACCATGCTTTGAGGACAGTAGAAATACCTATGAACCATGCTTTGGGGACAGTAGAAATACCTATAAACCATGCTTTGAGGACAGTAGAAATACCTATAAACCATGCTTTGAGGACAATAGAAATACCTATAAAGGTATAACCATGCTTTGAGGACAGTAGAAATACCTATGAACCATGCTTTGAGGACAGTAGAAATACCTATGAACCATGCTTTGAGGACAGTAGAAATACCTATGAACCATGCTTTGAGGACAGTAGAAATACCTATGAACCATGCTTTGAGGACAGTAGAAATACCTATGAACCATGCTTTGAGGACAGTAGAAATACCTATGAACCATGCTTTGAGGACAGTAGAAATACCTATGAACCATGCTTTGAGGACAGTAGAAATACCTATGAACCATGCTTTGAGGACAGTAGAAATACCTATGAACCATGCTTTGAGGACAGTAGAAATACCTATGAACCATGCTTTGAGGACAGTAGATATACCTATAAACCATGCTTTGAGGACAGTAGAAATACCTATAAACCATGCTTTGAGGACAGTAGAAATACCTATAAACCATGCTTTGAGGACAGTAGAAATGCCTATAAACCATGCTTTGAGGACAGTAGAAATACCTATAAAGGTATAACCATGCTTTGAGAATTGCTCTTCCTCTAACAACAACAAATCCTCTAGACCTAATATATAAATATGTTGAATTAGCACACGATCTGTTTTTAAAAGTACACCTATCCCCCGATTTACACGGTAGATAGGTTCCTGAGAAAAATGTGTAAATCGAAAATTAAAAGTTTTCGCGAAATTTTTATGCGAAGAAATACAGACACAGTGTGCGTGTGCAGCAAGTCAGCACATAAGCTCGGGATTCCTCATGAGATGTGTACACAGCGCATGTGTTCAATCACAGTAGCATTTAGTATAGTGCGATAAAAACAACAAAAAAAAAAACTTATTTAGAAAACCGTGTAAAAGCGAAAACGTGTAAAACAAGTACCGTGTAAATATATTTAAAAGGAGTGGTGCCACCTTTAGTACATTGAATCGCTATATGAAGCAGAATTTTCAATAATGTAAACATTCCAAGGACAATCTCGGTTAGTAAAAGTTCACCATATTTTCCTGTCTATGTCGAACTCCTGGGACAGAATCTCACATAGGGTACACAAAAAAAAAAAATTGGCTTCAATGGCATTTGATTCTTGAAAAATTCAAATCCCACCAGGAAGTGCAAGTAACCAAACGGTGCTCTGGTAAACTTGTAAATACAAAGGTCGAACTGCTTTCTACCAGTGTAGTCATGTGATGCATTTGTAGGTATAAGCAGTCGCTAACTACACACCATGGTTATCATGGTACTAGCCTAATGAACCGGGCAACGCCCGTGTTTTAATTTAGACACGTGGACCTGTTGGATCATTAACGCCCGTGTTTTACCCGATTGAATGTTTTTATTCAAATACTATTTGTTAAAATTATAAATTGGCGCCTTAAATAAATGCATATGTTAGTTAATAACTATAGCCTATGTGCTTTATCTGTCTATGTACTGTTGGCTTCTGTAGGCGTTTCTTACTAGGAAAAAGAAAAAGAGGATTCCATTTAGTTATTAACTAATATATGCATTTATTTAAGGAGCGACCCGCTCCAACACAATAGTTACAAAAACCAAAAAGCGAGTGGGGGGGGGGGGGGGGGGGGCAAAGGTGGCGTGATCGTAGCCGACCAATAGGAGAACGCCATTCCAAAAAAAGAGCAAACGGTGACAGAGATGACTGATGAAGAATGACGCTCGTAACTGTATATAGAATATTTGGAATATGTAAAAATAACATGTGTGGAAAAAAGTAAGTTGGAGAATAAAAGCCGCATATATTTACATTTTCATAAAGAAAATTTCGATAAAATAGTTTCAAAAAATCAAAAACATACTTTTTTTTAACCATATATTTGCATATTTAAAAGTATATGAATAGAGTTAGTTGACTAGATACTTAATTGAGGAGAATAAAAGCGCCATTTTTTACTCTATATATTCAGTGCATCTATAAATATAATTTTGAAAAATCAATTTAAACATTGAAAAAAAAAACACTATTTACCCAGCTAAAAATTTCGTGGAGTAATGTAAAAAAGTGATCTCTGAAGTCTCGAATTTCTAATTAAATTTTTGTGAAAATTTATTTATGGATTTAATAAAAAAAGTGAGAAATGAGAAGTGTAAAATGTCACCTAGTTATTAGAGAGAGAATGTCTGTCATAAAGTGTTGAGGATTTTTTTAATTTTAGAATATGGTGATCACACACAAAGGGAAATTTGAAGTAGATTCTTTATTTTTATATATTTAAAATATAAATATTGATTAAAATACAATTTTATTTCTGTTGTGTTCTCTACCTAACAAAAATAGCACTTGACGAACACTATAAGGTATAAACCATTTATTTCTATAAATAAGATACTTTCACTCTCCTCTTACACTCTATCTATTTCTATCAAAAAACTTATACATATCTACATATATGCTGCATTTTTTCTTTAAGAATAAAATTTGCATATGGAATCATTACAATTTCAATTAGAAGAGGTTCCTAAATTATAATTTTCACAATTTTTTTTTAGAATTTTGAACGATATTTCTAATAGAACCTCTACTATTATTAAATGGATATCAGGATGTTATTTCAAAGAGAATTGATGGGGATTGGCGAAGGAGTGGTTTAAATCCTTCGAATTTAGACGGCCCAGGATCGAATCCTGTATTGGGCTTTTTTTTTTTTTTTGAAGAATAAATTGCTTCAATGGCTTCCGATTCTTGCAAAAGTCCAACCCCACCAATGAATGCAAGTAACTAAACAGTGTTCTGGCATATTTGTAAGTGCAAAAGTTGAACTACTTTCTGCATGTGTGATTCATATAGTTTTATTTTCCGTAAGAGTGCTTCAATGGCTTCCAATTCTTGCAAAAGTCCAATCTAACCAATGAATGTAAGTAACTAAACAGTGTTCTGGCACATTTGTAAGTGCAAAAGTTGATATGCTTTCTGCATGTGTGATTCATATAGTTTTATTTTCCGTAAGAGTACTTCAATGGCTTCCGATTCTTGCAAAAATCCAACCCCACCAGTGAATGCAAGTAGCTAAACGGTGTTCTGGCATATTTGTAAGTGCAAAAGTTGAACTGCTTCCTACATGTGTGATTCGTATAATTTACTTTCCGTAAAAACAGTTCCTAACTACCAAACCATGGTTATTATTGTCTTTATCAAACATATTAAGGTGAATAATAAAAAAGTTAGATATAAAGATAAAATTTCCAATGTGTACTTGGCAGTGTCTTTAACTTTCTCAAGGTTTTATAACACGGGATTGTGTATCTGTATTTGTCATTTCTCAAACCGTTAGGGTTAGCTTGTTAATATGAGGGGGAACTAAAGGAAATTTTGGTTTATTAAACCAATAATCAACTTACTATTTAAAGGATAACTTGCGCTGTATTCTATTTAAAAACCAAACCTCCCACATAGATTCTTGTGTTATTGCACAATGTTATTGTTATATATTATATTTACCCTCAGATCCTTTATATCAAACTATGTGGAGGGTATACGGGGATATACGCCGTATACCCTATGCTTTTAAAATTTAGATAGCGTATACCTAGTGGTTTTACTTAAAAATAGCGTATACCCTATGATTTTGTTCAATTTTTTTTTTTAATTTATTATTTTCTTTCTTTGTAATAGTAAAAAAAAATGATGATAAAAATTGTACTGAAAAATTGCAAAAAAATTTCAAATTAACAATTCACACAAAATATTTCATTCATTTAGTAAAAATTTCTTGGGAAAAATATATCAACTATATTCAAATTAATAATCAAACAAGCCTCCTTTAACGAAAAACGGAAAACGAATATAACCGAACCTTTAATTTTTGAAAATGGTAATTTTGTTTAAAACCACAATGAAATGAAAACTTTAAACTTTCCTAATATTTAAAAGTTATTATGTTTGTGCTTAATAGAAAATATGTTAAAAAATTAAAGTTTAAATAAAAATAAAGTTATATTTTCTGATGTTAAAATCATTTACAAAAAAAAGTAAAAACGACTTCTTCAAGATAGATGTTCTCTTATTACCAATGCTGTATTTATCCAGCAGTGATGTAAACTAATACATAAACAATTTGGTTTTCGATTTAAAACGATTTTCTTCTAATTCTATACAATTGAAAATATAATTGAATTTTATCAAATACTCTTCTTTAACTAAAGTTGCTATGGTAACCATGCTAAACTACGTTATTGTGGACGTTAATTTTGCATATTCTTTAGTTTATTTGAAGTTAGCAAAAGCTGTTGACAAAATAACATTGATTTTCAAAAAAATATAATTTTGAAAACTTCTTTAAGCAAGTTTATTGATACTGGCTTAAAAGCTTATTTAAATTGTTTTTAATTGTTGATGAAAAGTTGGTGTTTGTTTTTTAAAAAAATAAATAAAATAAAGATTTTATTCAAAACAAATCGATTGAGTAAGTATCTAAATTTTGTTAATGTTAAAATAAGTGAAATTTAAATTTTCTGTACTTATACTAGCTTTCGAAAATAACTCTTCTGTTTAATTATGGACCGCTGGTTGAAGACAGGAAATTTATGTACTAAAAGAAGTTTGGAGGTAGAAGAAGATGCAGAAAAGAATGAACTAGAAGAAGCTGTTAAAAGAAATAAAACACTGTTGGTACATCAAATGCAAGTACTATCTCAAAAAGAGCTGATATATTGATCAATAGTTCACCAGAGAAAATGAATGACCAGGATTCCAAATTTGAAGTTTGGAATGATTCCCAATATATTCAATTTAAGGAAAAGTATCCATGGCTTTCAATTTCCAAAGGTAGACTCGGATGTAACATTTGCGCAAGTGTTAAAACTTTAGGGGCTGCAAAAAGTGAAAGAATTCATATTTCACCAGAATGGAGTAACTACCTAATAGAAGCAGCAGGAAAAGATCGGGCAAGCAAATTATCAAACATTCGAATGAAAATTAAAAAGCATTGTGAGTCTGAAGCTCATAAAATAGCTGAGAATATTAAGAAAGACAGAAAAAAATAAATTAGAAGAATATGCAAACAATATGAACATTGAAGTAGAAAATGAAAATATTAAGCTTTTTAGAACTGCTTATAATATCGCTAAAACAAATAGACCATATTCTGATTATGAAAATCATATCACGTTACAAACATTAAATGGCATTAAATTAGGATCGACTCTTCACTCCAGATATTCTGCTACACAAATAATAAACCATATAGCCTGCGAAATGCGGAAAATGCTTGTTGCGAAGATTTTGTCAACAAATTCAAAAATTACTATACTAATTGATGAATCAACAACCTTTAGTAATAAATCAACTTTGGTCATTTTCTTGAAAGCATATTTAGGAGGAGAAAGTATTGATTATATTTTCTTTGATTTGTGTGAATTACAATGCCAAGACTCAGAAAATATTGAAAAAGAGCTTTTGAATACTTTGTATAAACATGGGTTGAAGGAAGAATATTTAAAAGAAAATTGGATAACAATTGCGACTGATGGGGCAAGTGTCATGGTAGGAAGACATTCGGGAGTCGTAACTCGACTTAAGCAAAAGTTTCCAAAACTTTTTGCATGGCACTGCCTCAACCATAGATTAGAGCTTTCTGTTGGCGATACTATCAAAGAAGTCCGCGGAATCAACCATTTTAAAGCTTTTATGGACAAACTGTATTCATTATATAGCCAATCTCCCAAAAATTGTCGTGCTCTGGAGGAAGCTTGCCATGAATTAGGAACAAGATTTGCTAAAGTGGGTCGAATTTTAGGAGTACGATGGATTTCAAGTAGTTTTAGAACAATAAAAACCGTCTGGGAGTCATACGAGTCATTGCACCATCATTTCAAATCATCAACATATCTCGATTCCACATATCAAGGGTTATTAAGAAGATTGGAGAGTCCAGAATTTATATTAGATTTAGGTTTAATGTACGACACACGCTTCAGGAAATGTCAATGTTGTCTTTAGAGCTTCAGTCTAGAACAACTACTTTACAAAAGGCGGAACATATAATAAAGAGAACAATTAGAGTCATAGAAAGCTTCAAAACATCACCAGGAGAAAAAAGCTTGCTAGCTCTTGAAGCGGCAGAAAACTTAGTTTTTAGGAGCGTAACATTAGTTCCCAATGCCAAAATTATTTCGATTGATAGAAAAAAATTTCTTCTAAGTATAATAGAAAAGTTAAAATTAAGGTTGTGTACAGAATCAAATGAAGATAATGAGCAATTAATTAAGGATATTTCAGCTCTAGAACCAAACAATTTTGACGCAGAAAATGTTCGATATGGAGAGGTCGAAATGAGACGTATTTGTCGAAGGTTTAACTTAGATGAAATGAAATGCATTAACGGCTTGAGAGATTTTGTTGATGATAAAAACAATGTTCCCGAAACACTTCAACCATTTTTCAGGGCAATTTCAACATTGCCCTGTTCAACAGCTGAATGTGAGCGAGGTTTCAGCCTGATGAATGATATAATAACAAACTTGCGGACTTCTTTGCTAATATCAAATGTTTCGAACTTAATGTTCATAAATTCAAATGGACCACCAATCGAAATGTTTCAGCCGAAAAAATACGTTCAATCATGGCTTTTACATCATAGATCATCTACTGACACTAGATCAAGAGTTTGTGCCAGAAAAAATACAGATGCATCTCGGCAGTCATTATGGGACATTTTTATGTAAAAGTTGTATGTAATATTTTACGTCTTTTTTTAAAATAAAAATATAATTAAAAATAACCTTGTTTATTTTTACCAAAAATTTATATTCTCAAGCGTATACCCTATGCTAATTTTACGACTACAGCACTGCATATTATTTTATAAATAAAAGAAAATTCGCTGAGAGAGAGAAAAAAAGAAAACTCTTCCCATAGCGAATTATTTTATTTATAACATTTTACTGAAGGGATATATTATATAATCTTTAGTATATACCGATATATTATATATACCTTATTTTCGCAATACAGATAGATAGAGAGAGAGAGAGATTGAAACTGATTTATTATAACGTCCATATAAGATTATATAAGGTTAAATACACAAAATGAATAAATAAGATTAACATTGATAGATGTATGAATAAATAGATTAATATAATTGAAAAAAAATATATATATATATACATATATGTAGTAATGTATAGTTGTTGTATCCTGTTGGATGAATGCAGTGTGGCATGTTGGTTTGCAGTCGTGGTGGCCACAATGTTTAGAGTGGTTTCAGGCGTGATTGGGATTACACAAAAGGACGAGGCATGTTGGATGGCACCATAGAGATGGCGAAAGAGTGAGTGTAGCCGGCGCCGGTAGGGGAGAGATCTGTCTAGAGGGGTCTGTCCATCGTTGTGTCTCAAAGCCGACTAATCTGTTTGCGCAAGAAGGGGGCATACCCGACTTGTTTTTCGGACCTCTTTCCTCCTTCTGGCATCGACTGTCACTCACTCGAAATTTTATTTGTCACTTTGGCAATTACATTATAACTATACAGCACATGGAGACATGGATATATATTGGAATATATTACAACATATATATAAAAATATATACAAGGTCCTCATTGGTGGTGCCCACCTCAGAGAGAGAGAGAGAGAGAATTCACAAGAACAAAATACAAAAAGAAACTTAATTAATCAGACACAATGTTTCAGTTTTCCACTTTAGGAAATTTAACAGATTTTTTTCCGGCCCAAGAGGATAGGAACTGTCTCAGGGCAGAAGGCAATATCCACACAATTTATAAATACACTCTTTTGACTAAAACACTGGTTAATTCCGATAACGAACGAGACTCTAGCCTACTGAATAGACCCACGGTACTTTGTACCGTGAGCGGGTCTTCTTAGAGGGACAGGCGGCTTTTAGCCGCACGAAACAGAGCAATAACAGGTCTGTGATGCCCTTAGATGTCCGGGGCCGTACGCGCGCTACACTGAAGGAATCAGCCTGTGTCTACCCTTGTCCGAAAGTACCGGGTAACCTTCTGAACCTCCTTAGTGATAGGGATAGGGGATTATTCCCCTCGAACGAGGAATTCCCAGTAAGCGCGAGTCATCAGCTCGCGTTGTTTACGTCCCTGCCCTTTGTGCACACCGCCCGTCGCCTACTACCGACGGAATTAACCACTCTTTTTGACTCAAACTCTTTTTTTTTTTGTTAATAGCGTGAGGCATCTTCACCTTTTAAAGCTAAATATATATTTATTTATTTACCAATATGTATAAAATATATGCAAAAGTAGAAACACAATACATAAATCAGGATAATTATAATAAGTTCCTTTATCAAGTTAAAATGGTAAGCTTTCAAGTATTAGCTCATCATCAGGCCAATTGTTTCGAGAATACCTACAATATATATAATGGTTTCGAATGAATTTATATATTTAAAATATGTAAATATGTAAATTCCCTTTATATATATCAATATATATTGTAGATATATGTGAAACAATTGTCCTGATGAAGAGCTAACGCTTGAAAGCTTACCATTAATAAAGAAACATTAAATTATACTGATTTATGTATGGTATAAAGAATATATATAGCTATATTATAAACCAGCCAATTCCTCACAACCGATTCTCCCAATTTGCATAATAATCACGCACCGCTTTCTTCCATCTTATCGTTTAAAAACGTTTTGAATTGGAAATATCTCTCCTACAATGGCTGGTATTGTGTTTAGTCGCTGTTTGGTATTCATGTCGTTGCTTCCGATCTATGGAATTCTTTACATGTAATTCTTTTACCATGCATCTACACATTCTGTATATGTGGAGATTGTTCAAACATTCTATAAACATGAAATATAATACAAAGTGATATTGTATTGGGTTCAGGTCGAGAAATCAAGAGAAAGGTATCTTCCGATCGTTCAAACTGAAAGTTTTGAATTTTGACCAATTCTGGAATAATTAAAAAATCAATGGTTAGTTTATATTTATTCCGACAGATGGCGCAAACTATCATCGACTTTTAGCTGCACTATTAAAATATATTTTTCTCTCAAATCAATAAACAATTATTAAAACCGTATATACGTATATACTCGTATACATATTAAAAGAAGAATTATCTTCTGATCATTCTACTAATTGTTGCATAAGGCAGAGCGCCATCAATCGGAATAAATTTCTACTAAATGTCAATTTATTTTATATATGGGATAAATATACTCATGGACAAAACTTAAGGAAGTTTCACCTTTTAGCATGTATA
Source organism: Cordylochernes scorpioides (assembly GCA_030710605.1). Taxonomy (NCBI): domain Eukaryota; kingdom Metazoa; phylum Arthropoda; class Arachnida; order Pseudoscorpiones; family Chernetidae; genus Cordylochernes; species Cordylochernes scorpioides. The sequence continues at coordinate 6,302,443 of CP092864.1, read as the reverse complement.
TCGGGATTCAGACAATAACTATGAAAGATACACTCATAGACAAAACTTAAGGAAGTTGTACCTTTTAGCATGTATATAAGGATTCAGACAATAACTCTGAAAGATATTTGATACACAGTGATCTTTATTGAAGACATGATATAACAATGTGTCAACAATATTGCCTCTGTCTCTTTAAAAATATTAGATGACCGGCAACAAAAAATACTTTCCATTTCCTCAAGTTTATATATATCTCTGTGAGTGTTTATCTTGCAATAAAAATAACCACTTAATTAGTTTAAATTTATTCTGGCACAAACCATCTTCAACATTCAGTTGCACATTCACAAGGTGCCAATATTTCTTCTTTTTTAAATTGTTAAACTTTGTGTGTTTCTAGTAAATTGATTCCGTCTCTTTTTCCACCACCGAAAAATTTTATTCAATAAAAGAAAATGAATTGATATATTTTCCAATATTTTCTGCAATGGTCAGAGATATTAGTGCCAAGAAGTTTCGCTTCGACAGCGGACCATTAATCATTGGTTGGTTGTGGTAAGGGAGATATAATTAGCTATGGGGAGTAATGAAATCTAGTTACACCCGGTGGTAACTTCAATTTACTTTTGCTGCGTTTAATTATTACTAATTAGTTCTCTCGTTAAAACGCATTTACCTTCAAAAATAGTTTTATATGGATTTAGGTTTGGATATTGGATATGGGGAGTATAACCACGTACTATTTTTTTCAGTGAAACTACCCATGATGGTCATTATAGCCATGTTTGTCGAAATTTGTAAGGGCCTTGTACTGTAAGTACATTACTTGTCTACACATGTAGTATTATGCCAGGGTGAGTAGATTGTTGTGACTGCTTGTACTGTAAGTACACCACATGTCTACACATGTATTACCAGGCCATGGTGGGTGGTGACAGCTTGTACTATAAATGCACCACATGTAGTACCAGGCCATGGTGTGTAGAGCGTTGTGGCTGCTTTTACTGTAAGTATATCACATGTGCATACATGTTGTACCATGTCATGGTAGGTAGTAATAGCTTGTAATGTAGATACCCCACATGTCTACACATGTAGTACTATGCCAGGGTGTGTAGAGGGTTGTGACAGTTTGTACTGTAAGTACACCACATGTCTACACATGTAGTACCAGGCCATGGTGGGTAGAGGGTTGTGACAGCTTGTACTATAAGTACACCACATGTCTACATATGTAGTACCAGTTTAATATTGCAATTATAATGTATCAGAACTTCGAATAATTTCTATCAAACATGGGAGGTTCGACTTGTGGCATAATTAAAAAAAAAAGTACTGTATATATTGTTTGTTAATCAAGATTACATTTAACTATATCGCGTCGTTCCAAATTTTCACTCATGTTTTATTCATATCACCAACGTTGTGCGATTATTAAACAACGATAAATATATTCCATTAGAATAAAAAAACAATAAGATTTCACTTATTAAGGATTATCAATTTATTCCTTCTCTCGTCGAGATATGGGGAAATCTTCCCGTCTGTGAATTTCTCCAGATACAACCGGTATCCCTCGTGTGAACTTTCGACGGAATTATTAAATACAAAATAGAGAACTATAAAGTAATTCCTTTGATTCCAGCGAACTCTTTATTAAAATATATAAATGTTATTTTACAACTTTGAAAAGCAATTTTCACAAAAATATTTTCCAAAATATTTCAAAGATGAAACAATACTCTCTTGAGAAACTAATATAAAACTCACAGATATTCAATATTTACATATTCCTTTTTGAAATATATGTATGTAAATTTTATTTTTATTGATATTCTAATAATATAAATATATATATTAGAAAAGATATGTGTGAAATGTATGTGTTTTCTTGATTTATCAAGAAAATAGTTTAGCCAATATCCTGAAATAAACCTTAATCAGCATTTAGTTGATATTCCAATGGCGATTCTCATTTGATCAGTCAATGTCTATTTAATCATATATGTAAATCTATATCAATACGTAAATACTCGGAGTAATGGAAGTATGCAATAAATAGAGGAACAACATGGAAAGTTACCAAGCTATTTTCTTTTGTCTAGCTAAATGGTCACTTAGATGTACTTTGTATTTCCGATGGTATGTTGGTCAAAGGAGGGAATACAATAATATAAATAATTGATATGATCACTAATGGTCAGCCATATTGCCGAATAAATGGAGTGGCCAATAGCAGAGCAGAATAGAGAGCATTCCTTAACAAATCAGATGTACCAATGTAATATAAATATCTCTACAGAATTTCTCTATATAAATATATATTGCTAGAAACTTCCATTCTTCTTGTTTTATTTGTATAAACACACACGGTACAGAAGATTTCTATTTAAAAAATGGTCTGCCCAATATATTTGCATAGAAAGCATATATGTAAATAGGGGTAGAAAGAAAAATCCAATTTTGACTGCTGGACCTTAAAATGATTGGACACAGCGTTTATATACGCAGAATGAGATATTTCTTGACAGAGAGAGGTGTGAATTCTGGGCAAATATTTATTTGAGATAACCTACTCTGCGATTATTTCACAGAGAGGAACACAATAAAAATCATTTAAGTTATCTTTTAGAATTATTTGACTTCATTTTTGCAAGGTGATATTTGATTTTCGTTAATCTGTGATTTGATAAGAACTACGTTTATCTGTGATTAAATATAAATGAATATCGAGATATCTGCAGAGAATATTCTATAGAGATATTTCTTTCAAACCCCAGAACTATTTCCTATTGTAACAAGATGGGAGAATAATGGAAAGGCCTGGCCCATCAGTGTTCAACCCTCCCAGCGGTGTCGCCAGCACTGAATTGTTTGAATTCTTACTGAGCTGATTACTTTGCTCGTTTAGTATTGTTCTGGAATTAGTTAGGAACTATGGTTTAATTTCTATTAACACCACATGTCTACACATATAGCTCCAGGATATGGTAGGTAGAGAGTTATGAGGGCTTGCAGTGTTAGTACACTACATGTCTATACGTTTAATTTTTGTAGGTCAAAACTCTTTTATTAAGACATTATAATTATTTCCATAACCTATACGTTTAATACCAGGTCATAGTGAGTAGAGAGTTGGGACTGTTTGTGCTGTAAGTACACCACATGTCTACACATGTAGTACCAGGTCATGGTGGGTAGAGGGTTGTGATTTCCTGTACCACATGTGAACCACATGTATACATTTGTAATACCAGGTCATAGTGAGTAGAGAGTTGGAACTGTTTGCACAGTAAGTATACCACATTTCTACACATTTAGTACCAGGCCATGGTGGGTAGAGGGTTGTGACTTCCTGTACCACATGTGAACCACATGTATACATTTGTAATACCAGGCCACTATACAAAATGACTCTCAAATTAAATCCCTGATTTAAAAAATAATTATAAATATATAAAATTGGTATTTTCATGTTTTAAATATTATTTTAAAGAATCTATAAACAATACAACTGTAAGGTAAACGACAGCAGTTCTGGCTAAATCAATACAGACAACACACAGAAAAAAAAAAAGTTTCGGAAGTGTCAAAAAAGTTGAACGTACCTGATATGACAAAAATTTGACACATTTCCGTTCTGTAGTCTTTAAAAAGTTGTTTAAAAACTTTGTAAAAGCTCAGTTGCTTTCTCTCTTGTTCTCTCCAACTCTTTCTCTCCATTTTTTCTTCTTCTTCTCGTGGGAACTTTTACTTTGTGAAACTTTTTATACCAATCCCTGTATAGTCAGCACATATTGTTTCTTTGAATGGCTGGTAGAATTGTTTATAGAAGAAACAAACAATCTCTTATAAAAATTAAAAGTCACCTCTCACAACAAAAAAAGCGCTAAAACTATACGCCAACTATTGACTGTCTTCTCAAACTATCAGATCTCGGTGACATAGATGATGCCTCGTTTTAGCGTTTGTTTTGACGGGAGAGTTGATCTTTATTTTTATAAATCAACTAGACGGGTGACCCGGGCTTCGCCCCGGGATTGACCCGTGTGCATATCTACCCGAGTGATATATATTTACATAAGATTATTTTTAAAATAATTGTTTGTTATTAGCATTATCTATTTGTTTGCATCAGCATAATTTAATCTAATCATTGATAGAGGGCGCTGTTCGTGAGCTAAGTAGAATAATTTGAATATATATAGTTTTAATAATTGATTTATATATTTTTTAAAATAGCCTATCGTCTTCCCCGTATTTTTGTACCTATGTATGGAAATTTTGGTTTGAATTAGTGAACTACTGCGAATTTGTATACCGGACATACAAACAAACAAACATACAAACATTGATTTTTATATATCAATATCCTCCTAGTTAAACAATATTTATCACTTGAAATAACGGTATATATCAATAGAATTGCTAAAAGTTTCTTCATTTCGTTTTCTTTAGTTTCTTTATTTCAACAAAGATACTTTTTGCAATTCTATTGATACCGTTTAAATTCCTTTGCAATTATTTTACAATCTAAACTTGAAATAACATATACTTCGGTTGAAAGAGTATTTTTAGACGTTTTCTTCAAAACATATTATATCGCCTTCCTATAAGGTTTATTTTTAAATTTTCTCCTGATGAGAGGACAAAAGAATATTGTTGAAACGTCCTAAAAATAAAAGAAAATCTTCCGACCAAAGTATCTGGTATGTTAAGAACTAAGAATGCCAGCCAGGCAAACTTTAAGATAATGTCTATTACAGATTTATTTGTTCGGAGATAGAGAGTGCAGGCTCCTACAAATTACAGATCAAACACAAATGTGACTAATTTCCACATAAAGAATGTGACAATTTGATATATGGCTCTCTTCAGATAGCATTCTTGCAGTCAAAGGTTTATCGTTGGTTATCAAAAGTTGGATTTTCTTGACTTTTGAATAAACAATGTTTGTTGAATGTAGGCCTGGGCAGGAGACAGAGGCTGTTCACACTTGTTATGTGTCTTGTCGTGAAATTTCCAATGAACTCCATTACCGGCCTTCCTTCCATACATCCCTCCAGTAATATCTTCAGCAGCTCCGAGTGTCGGACTAGATTTACAGGGTCTCCTCCTTGCAAATACACTCGTGGACAAAACTTAAGGAAGTTGTACCTTTTAGCATGTATATCTAGATTCAGACAATAACTCGGAAATATATTACAGTGACCTTTATTGAAGACACATAACAAGCGTGAACAGTCTCTGTCTCCTTCAAAAATAAATAAATAAATAAAAAACGACCGGCGAAATCAAAGACTTTCCACTTTCTTAAGTGTATTTCTTCCTTAGTGTATTTAGCTGATGAATCATTAGTTTTCTTTAGGATTCATTATCAAATATATTCATGAACAAAACTTAAGGAAGTTGTACCTTTTAGCATGCATATCGGGATTGAGACAATAACTCTGAAAGATATTACAGTGACCTTTATTGAAGACACACAAGATAACCAAGTGTCAACAAAATTGCCTGTCTCCTTGAAAAAAAAATTAATGAAAAAAGACCACCGGCGACATCAAAGACTTTCTACTTCCTTAAGTGTATTCCTTCCTTAGTGTATTTAAATGATGAATCATTAGTTCTTTAGAAACAGTCGTGTATAGAGAAGAATATTTCAAAACAAATTTGCATTGAAGAAGACAGCCTCTACCATCGTCGAAATAGGGGAGATTTTAACTAAATAATTAAATATATTGAGAATAGCTGCCCTATTAATATCAAAATCTATAACAATTTACTAATAATAGTGACATTAACACTCTATAAAAGAAACCGAAGAAATTACTTAAATGATTTTAAAAAGCATCATCTTGGCCTGAAGGCAATAAAAGGATAAGAATAAAATAAAAAATATTTTTCCCTTCCTCTACTTTAGGTTTAATTCAATTTCATAGAAAACTTGACTAGCATTTTAAACACAACCCCATCTTCCTTTGAATTATAATTGAAAGTGAATAACTTGGAGAAAAAAAACTAAGTTTGAATTTTTATAAAATTCTTAATTTAGTTTATAGGCATATTGATTAGAAAGGAACAGTGTAAAAAGTCCTTAGGGAAAAAAAGAACAAGTGAAAGAGCTATCGTGGACTTTTTTTTTTTTTTTGCTTTGCCAGTTTTTTTGTAAGGGAACTATTTTATCTTGCGGAGTCATCAAGCGCATGTAAATTGTGCTGACATTCACGTTAATGTATTCATGAAATATAAATTAAAATCCACATGTTGAATGTGTTTATTCAACTCTTTGCTGATCGATCGGATTTTTAGATGTATGGGATTTTGTTTTTTTGGTTTTCTGAAAATCAAATGTGTATTATATATATCAAGTTAATGAAATCGCAAAAAAATATATAAAGGTTTGACGTATTGTACATCACATGTTTACACATGTAGTACCAGGCCACACATATATATATATATGGTGGATAGAGGGTTGTGACAGCTTGTACTGTTAGTGCACCACATGTCTACATATGAGGAACCAGGCCATGGTGGGTAGAGCTTATATTGTAAGTACACTCCATATCTACATATATAGTACAATACAATCATGGGTAGTGGGCTGTCACTCCGCCTTTGCCGGTCCCAAGCCCGGATGAAAAAGGAGGAGGGGAAGCAATAACAAGCTCGATAAAAAAAAAACGGGCTCAGCTGGCCCGGCTGATAGAACCCTGTAAGGGCTTCTAATCCAAGGATACAGGATGAGCAGAGTCTGTACTCCATGTTAGGAGCGGCTGCACATGGCATCTGTTCCTCATGTCAGAGATGGCTATTTCTTTTGGAGCTAAGTCGGCCTGCCACTGAGTAGTGCTTCCAATCTTAATGACAAAGGCAGATGCATTCTACTTCATCCAGTCATGATGATGGTTTTCAAAGCTGTACAAGCTTGATACCATAATATTATTGAGCGGAGATAAGAAAGAAGAAGACATGTAGTACCAGGCCATGGTAGGTGAGGGTTGTGACTACCTGTACTGTAAGTACACTCCATATCTACATATATAATACAATTCAATCATGGGTAGTGGGCTGTGACTGCTTGAATAAATAAATTCCCAGCGATAGAGAACTATAAAATTAACGTGCTGGCAATATTCGACATAAAACAGACTCTATATTAATTATTTTCAATTTCAATAATTGAGTTAAAGAGGCGATATAGGCTGTGGGCAATCACAAAGATCTATATTATAAAATAAATACTCCAGGGCTAAGTTTCAACTTTTTATTTTCAAGCTTTCGAACTTTTCAGTCTTTCAACAGGAGTATCACGATAATAAATTGATGATAAATACTATTTTTATATACAAATTATTATTTACATATATTTAAATATTTATGATATTGCAAATGGAGAAAAACATTCTTTGTGTGTTATAAACAACTTTTGAAATGGGCTTTCTATATAGCTATAATAATTTATCTCTTCATAACTAGGTAGGTTTTCGGAGATGAACTCTCTTTAATAAGGTTAAAACATGAAACATGACAAAAAGCAATGAAACGGTTAATATTCAGGTTAAAAATAAGTAAAGATAAAAATAAGTTGTGTTAATTATTTTATTCACAGAAGAGCGAAATTTGTATAAGTGCAAAAACCAAAGTTTGAAATAAACTATACGGGTAGTTAGAGTAGTTTTAACAAGTCAAATTGTTTGCTAAATGACTGCTATAGATAATTGACAATCAGTAAAATTGTTAGAAAATTTTAAAACACTAAAACACCTCATTTGTTATTCAAAACTTCAAACACTGATTGAAAACGATTAAGATGAAGTAGCCAAAAAGTTAGGCAAAGTTTTACACAATAAAAATAGAAGGAAGTTAACAAGTTTGGAAACAATTTTGGAAGGATTCATATTTACATATTAGCGCTCATTTACAATTGTGAAAAGTTGTTTCAAATTGATATTTGAAACTATTTTTAGCGGATGTTTTTATCTTTTTTTATTAATAAAACAATTTATATCGCCATTTATAAAATGGAACTATATTGAGAAGGCTTAGCTCATCAGTAGTGAACCCTTCCAGCGGTTTCGCCAGTTTAATCTTCCATGAAAATGGAATCTTCTATGAAAATATCATAAATATAAGAACCGAGAAGAAACTAAGAGAATATAGATTTTAAATTGAAAACATTATAAATCAAAATGGACAAATTTTATTCCTGTACAAATCATAAAAATAGATATAACTTTATTTAAACATTGTTTGATAAGATTTCTCTCAAAGAAATACACTCATGGACAAAACATAAGGAAGTTGTACCTTTTATCATGTATTAAGGGACAATAACTCTTAAAGATATTTGATTCAAAATGACTTTTATTGAAGACCAGCGAGATAACCAAGTGTGATAAGAAAGACTTTCCAATTACTTAAGTTCATGATTGTATTCTTCAAATTAAATGTACGTCAATATAATGTATTTACATACAGAATATACTAAAATGAAGCCTCCAGGGTTAAGTTTCTTGTGCAACCTTTTATTTTCAAGCTTTAGGACTTGTCAGTCCTTCAACAGGATTATCACGTTTACAATTTAAAAATAAATACAATATTTATATACAAATTATTATATACATTATTTAAATACTTATTATATATTGAGAGAAAAATATATTACATTATTTCAGTTTGAAAATATACAGAATATATACATATTTACAAATCAAAGTGAAAAGCAACCTATTGCGAAAAGATTGTGAGAAATATTATATATATATATATAAATTACATATTGTATTAGTATCTTAATTAACTCAATATATATTAAAATATACAAGTATCAGAGTCATCAATAAATTCTTAATTCTGTTACCGTTTTTCCTTTTGTGAATAGAATAAATACCCAAATATGGCCATTTCTTATGAGCATCGGTAGTTCAGTGGTAAAATACTCGCCTGCCACGTGGGCGGCCCGGGTTCGATTCCCGGCCGATGCATTTTCTTTTTTACAATTTTTGATACTCATTTATATATTATACAAGAATGACATCCACGGCGCCAATTTATAATTGTAACGAATAGTATTTGAATAAAAGCATTTAATCGGTTAAAACCCGGGCGTTGCCCGGGCCATTCTGCTAGTGCTATTTTAACTAGAACGTAATTAAACAACGTGAATATACAAGTAGAATGTGATTAGCACCTAGACTTTAATAATTGGATGAGATATTATATCCAGAGTGGTCATCAGAGAAATTTCATATCCATTAGGTAATCTATGTGACACCTACCAGTCATGAATGTAAACAGGACCTCAGTGATAAATATTTCCCGGAAATTTTACCCATTAATTTTGAGGAATTTGTGTGTGGGCTTGGTGCTGCATTATTTAGTGGAGGTCCACTGGAGGTAAGTGCTTTAGGGGCAGATCAACATGGATTACGTCTTTCACCTACCTTTAGGTCACTTACGTAATCCTGTATCATGTCTTTGCGGGGTTCTATTGTGTGGCCACTTATCACATGTATACATGTTATAGACCAGTGTCGGGCAACCTTTTTCGAGTTGCGGCGCACTAAGCTTAATTTCTTTTTTTCGCGGCGCACCTGTGAGAATTTCGTAACAAAAATATTTTTTTTCCTTTTTTAACCAACAGATTTTACGGTGTACAAAACTTATTGTGTGAATGTGTGTGTGTTTTACAACATGCAAAAAAATGAAGAATTACTACAGCAATACTTTGACGAAAACTCCGAATCAATTTTTAAAATAAATTTATAATTTTTTTTTTTCTTTTTTTTTAAGCTTTGTAGCTTTGAGTCTCTATTAATAAACGGCTGTGACAAAGATTGTAAATGACGGTTAAGTTTGGACATATTATTTTAAAAATTAGGTATTTTCCCGCAGTATGTATTCAACTTTATTAAATAAAGTTGTTTTCGCGGATTGTTTTTTTTTTAACTTATGATTTTAAATAGGTACGTACCTATATGCATTTTTATTTTTTAATAATGGCACGTGCCAGTTATGTACGTCAAGATTATGTACATACGTTATATGAAATATAAAATTATGCAAACTGTTGTAATTATAATACCAAAATAAGTTTTATATAAAATGAAATTTGCTTTTTTTTAATTTCATTTTTTATATGAAAATTTTTGAAAAAAATTATTAAAATTGAATAAAAATTATAAAAATATTTTTTGAAACATTATTTTTAAATTTAACCAAAAGTTCTAAATACCTACAAAAATGTTCGCGGCACACCTAGAATTTTTCGCGGCACACCAGTGTGCCACGGCACACCGGTTGCCCGACACTGTTATAGACCATCATGGTGTTTGTGACTTGTTGTAATATAAGTGCACCACATTTCTACATACGTAATACAAGCTCAAGTTTAAAGTTGTGGTTCTTTGTACTGTAGGTTCATCGCATGTACAACGTATGTAGTGCAAAGCCTTGGTGGGGTAAAGAGTGGTGACTGCTTGTACTGTAAGTATGTCTACACATGTAGTACTAGGCCATGGTGGATAGAGGGTTGTGACTGCTTGTACTGTAAGTACACCACATGTCTACACATGTAGTACCAGGCCATGGTGGGTAGAGGGTTGTGAATGCTTGTACTGTAAGTACACCACATGTCTACACATGTAGTACTAGGCCATGGTGGATAGAGGGTTGTGAATGCTTGTACTGTAAGTACACCACATGTCTACACATTTAGTACTAGTGTACGTATAATATGAGGAAAAAATTATATTTTTCATGATTCATTTATTATTTAAATTATTGGAATAAAAATCCACACATTTCCAATCAAGGATAATCAATGGCATTGGGAAGGCCTGGTTTATAATTGGTGGATCCAACAAGAGAATTGGAAACTTTTCACTCCTTAGACCGGTATAGCTGAATACTCTGACGTTGAATGTTTATTCTTGGTGCGCACTCTGAACTATGCGAACCCTAGTACAAGGAACCTCCAATGGGCGGCCATTATATATATGATCATCTCTCCTAATGATATAATTTGTGAACTAAACCCTCTTGGACTGATTTTTACCGACCTCCAGTGAGTCAACAGGGGTATTCAATTTTTGGGATAGTTACTTATTGGATATTCATTTGCATACTGGCTATGGCACCTATAAGTTAGGTAGATTAGAGCTGTACAATTACACAATAAGATAATTTTGTAATGAATTTGGTAGTGTGTAGTTTGGTGAATGCTGTAGTGACGTAGGAGTTACGCGGGAATCCTAGGTGTGATGTAAATAAGGCTCAATTTGCATAGGCCAAGGAATAGACAGTAGCGAGGTTCGCCGGGAGCTGAGGTGTAAGTTGGTGAAAGTTACTGATTAATTGCCATCAATCTCTGCTCGCGTGCCGTAATTGCATATTTGCCACGTGCCGCAGGCTGATTGGCTGGCACCTCACCAGGATATGTTGCTAATTTAGTGCTCTCTCTCACCCCCGTTTAGCCATCCGCTTCACCTAGGTGCAGACATGCTTCCACCTGTTGGCAAGTTTCTCACATATGTGCTGGCCACACTTTTTTTCTCTTTCTCAAAACTATCGTTTGTTATATTAATACTTACTTGTTAAACATCTATTAGCACGTATATCGGAATTTAGACAACAACTCTGAAAGATATTACAGTGAACTTTATTGAAAACACACGATAACCAACTATGAACAAAATTGTCTATGTCTCCTTCAAAACAATAGACATCAAAGACTTTCCACTTCCTTAAATTTTGTTCATGAGTGAATCTAGTAAAGTGAGTTTTAGATATGTCAATAAGTTAGCTATATGAAGTATTCAAATAAGGGAACTATTGATATTTGGGCAAAGCGTTTCTTTATGATAAAGATCTAGTTTTCCTTATTCGAATATATCTAGGTAACTATATCGCTCGTATAATATGGATAATTATTGACAATATGGAGAGTATTGAAAGAGTAAATATTTTCTAATTATCCTCATCAACTACTAATGATGAACTCAACAAAAACACAAGCAATACACTGTCGTGTCGCTTCGGGCCACGAAAGAAGTTTAAGGTAACAAGACTACTCTTTTCCTAAGGCTGGACTGACTAACTTTATTCTTATGCTCTATTTATAGCACAAATACGTTAAATCAAAACTATGTAAATTGTACACAAATAACAAATATTTAAAGAGCAAATATGCTAAGACACAACAATCCTCATCAAATACTAATGACGAACTCAACAAATATACATATTTACTAAAAGAACACTTGGAAATACGTATTTGAAAGACTTTGATGTGTTTCTTTATCCTAAACCGGGCTAGATTCGAAGAGTCACTTCTCTCCAGGCTTGAAGAAGACTCAACTCTCGAAAGCTAACCGGATTTCTAATAAACACATTTTAATTTCTCTCTGCTTCAATTTTGCTACACAGACCTAAACCTTGATGTGTGTGATCAAATTGAGATAAGTAAAAACTATACTTTTTTTAAATATTGATACGAGAGAGTTGTCCGTTACATTCCATATTAAATTATTCAAACTCTAAATCTGTTTCGGTTCTACTTGCTTTCCTTTTCCATTCAATTCGAAGACAGAAAGATAACATATCTGAGAGACGTTCTAAGACATGGTGCATTATGCAAATATTAGTTCTGCATAGAGAAGATGGGGAACATCAACATGATGGAGATAGATTGAATGGCGAAACATGACATGGTGGTGGAAAGGTATTTCTAATAGAATTTGTCCTTCTAAAGGAGAGAGACATTTCCAGAAAGATTGAAACTAAATACATTTAGTTTTTTTCCCAAGTGAATGGCACTTCAACTCGCTCTAAATTCTTCCGTTGAGAGATTGGCTTCTTGTTTCTTCCTTTCAGACCTTGTTATTCCAACTATGGACTTGGCGTTAGATATAAAGATATTTGTAACGTCCATACAGTGAATGTTAACCGACGAAGCAGGGATATATGTTATACCAATCGGCCATGAGAGAGGTTTCAAACTGTCGTCTATTCTCTTCTGCAGATAGAGTCTGTTTGTTACCTCTTGACAGCGTGAAAAACTGATGGAGAGCTGTTGACCTTCTTCCACTTCTTTAACCATTTTACTCTTGGCTTACTGATGCCTTGGTCCGTTATACCCATGTTTGGATTACACTTCTTATTTTCACCTGAAATTATAACGGTTGATTTGCATATCTTCTTAGAATGATGTGGAATACTGTTATGTATTTTATACCAGGTATGTTGTAGTGATTGTACACATTCTTCCACAAGCTGATTCAATATTACTTTGTTTCTAAAATTTAGATGAGCGTGTTTTTTTTTATATTTGTGATTTTCATACGTGTGGGATTTTCATACGTGATTTTCATGAGATGTATTTATTATGTTAAACTATTTACCATATAATTGGAGCATATATATATGATATACTCGAGTTATGTCCTACATGGGACATATAAATGCGTGGATTTATATTTAATAGCAAATCTAACATTGTTAGAAGTAATGAATCCTATCTTGGTAAATTACAGATATACGTAATAGCGCAACACTCTGCAGTGAAATATATATTTATTTATTAAATATAAATAAATTGCGATATACTTTCATAAAAAGATCGAAAACCCTTTTGTAATAAGTTTTTTTATACGAAAGGTTTTTTTATATCACTTTTTATATTTATTTTTCATTGTACTTTTTAATCAAACAGGTTTTTAGAAAAATTATCTCTACTCGGAAAAGCCTGATATCTCGATTTTTTTTAACATAAGTTAATCAAATATTTTGTTTAAAGAATAGGGAAATATTATTTGAAGTATTCATAGAGCCTTTAGCTCTTCCCAACGAATTACTAACTTATTTACACAACTACCAATGTCCGATGTGCAAATACAGAAATGGGAATATATAGTTGACTGAGTTTTGTCGAAACTTGATCTCAACATCCGCTGTAGAAATAAAATTAATTGATTCTCCAACACATTCCTAAATATATTTATGCAAATTAAGTTTAGAAAACGGCTGAAGGTTTAGCTGGGAAGCAGAAAAGGACGTAGAAGAGATGGGAGGGTTTACCATTGATGAGCCAGGCCCTCCCAATAATTTTCATTGCAGTAAAGGAAGTAGGTAAATGTTTTTTATTATAAAATAAACCCCTGGCTATAAATAGTTTTAACTTTTGAATAGTGTCATATGTTCTTATATATAATTCAATGCCATATATATATGGTATATTAAATTGCCATATACACAGGCGTAACATTCAGAAGGTATTTTCTTAAATGAATGCTTTCAGGTATATTCACATTCTAAAGTATTTATTTAAATATATTTACCTATTTATATATTCGTAGCTGGGATATTCAATAAAACGTTTTCAGTGTCTTCAGATTTGAAGCTATATGTAAATACATATCTATCGCATTTAGATATCCTTTTATTGAGAATATTAAAAAAGAATATATAAAGCTTTTACGAGATTGAAAATATAGGAAAATCCGTTTTGTATTTTATGTCTAAAAATGTATTTTATAAAAGAGAAGAAAGTTGCATAAATAAACATCTATACATAAGGTTTAAAATATTGATATATGTAAATTTTGTTATTGGAATGCATTAGTTTTGTAATTGTGTCGGTTGACATGTGGTCCGTTTTATTCTTTAAAATTGAAATTTTCTTTTGATATTTCCAGTGAATATTTAACGTGTTTTTTTGTCAATATTTTAATTTTGTAAAAACCATTTTGACATATTGAAATTCGGAAAAGAAAGTTTTGCTTAGAATGAAATATTGAAAATTCGTTATTGATGTGTGTGTAAATTTATCAGCAAATATATAAAATACATTTCTGACAAAATCTTTATATATATAAATCATTATTTTATCTGTGAATTATTAATCAAAAACCCGTTAATATTTGGAAACCTAGAAATTTGACAGAAAACAGATAATTATATATTAAAACCATTTTTCTTAATATTGACTTTTTATTTTAATTTGTTTTTCCTTATATTTGTGGACATGGTTTTTTTCATGGGGGGGGGTCAAATATTTTCTTTTTGCGATTAATCTTTAAAATTGTTAAACAAATATCTCATAATAAATGCCACTTTCTTGTATTTTTCCTCTTTCAATAGCAATTTTCCAGTTAATTTTTGTAACATGTTTGTTGCCCTTATTTTTAAACCACCAGGTTTTTAAATCAAATTGAAATTTTGAGATTATATATGTTATGAATATAATATTTTGTTGTTGAAAAGATAAAGGATTGATGGTGCAGTCGTGATAATAGGAAAGATAATTATTTACTTATCAAGTAGTTTCTATTTTCCAATTACTTGAAGCAAATTATACGTTAAACATTTTACACAATTATATAGAATTTATAAAATGAATCCCCTATATTAGAGAATTAAAAATAATGGTAGGTTAACTATACATATTTACAACAACATTCAAAGTGTTATGTTCTAAAACAATGGTAGAAAATATACACTGCGTGACATTGAAAATGGAACACCAAGAAATAGTGGCCAGAAAGTGATGAAACTCGGCAGACAGAGAGAGACAGGGACGAACAATAAGTGATCTTTATTTCAAAATGATAGTCATAATACAGAGCGAGAACGGCGTCGGCTTGGTAGCAAGTAGGACCACCGCGGACGGCGATGCACGCAGCAACACGTCTAGGTAGAGAGTCAATCAGAGTACGGATGGCGTCCTGAGGGATGGCTCTCCATTTCCTCTCAACCATTTGCCACAGTTCGTCTTCTGAACGCGGCTGTGGCAAGGCATGCAAACGGCGTCCAATGATGTCCCAGACGTGCTCGATTGGTGAGACATCAGGAGAGTACGGTGGCCAGGGAAGCATCTGTACATCTTACAGAGCTTGTTGGCTAATGCGAGCAGTGTGCGGTCGGGCGTTATCCTGCTGATAAAGGGCATTGGGTACCCCCTGAAGGTAGGGGAGTGTCACCGGTCGCAGCACACCATCAATGTATCGTTGGGCCGTCATAGTGCCCTGAATACGAAGTAAAGGTGACCTGGAATCATACGCGATTGCGCCCCAAACCATCATTCCACGTTGTCGCACGGTGGGGCGTTCCACAATTGCTGCCGGATTGGACCTTTCTCCACGTCGACGCCACACGCGTACACGGCGACTATCACTGGACAAGCAGAAACGCGACTCATCTGAGAACACGACCCTGTGCCATTCCGTCATCCACGTCGATCTAGCCCGGCACCATTCCAAACGTTGGCGCCTATTCGGTGGGGTCAATGGCAGTCTTCTTAGCGGACGGCATGAGTGCAAGCCATTAGCAACCAATCGACGGGAAATGGTTCTGGTCGAGATGGAATGATCTAGGGTGTCTTGCACATGTTGCAGGATGGCGGTACAAGTGGCTTGTGGGGCCGCCACTGCTTGTCGAAGGATACGCCAATCCACACGTGCTGACGTCACTCTGGTTGCACCGGCATTCCTATAAATTGCCACATTTCCTTGTTCCAACCATCTTCTCCACAGTCGGTGCACCGTGGACGCACAAAGGTGTGTATCAGCTGCGATTTGACGTATGGACCAAACTGCCCTTTTCAGTCCGATCACCATGCCCCTCGTAAAAGCGTCTGTCTGCTTGAACTGCCTCCGTTTACGATGACCTGGCATTCTCTGTTATTACACGTGTCTTTTGACACAAGAAAAACATTTCTACAATGATTTTCCTTGAAGAAATAACGACACGAATACTGTCCTCTCTGCAAGTTCCTTCCCTTATATCTTACTCCATGTGCGCACGAGAGCTGCGCATTTTACATCATTTGCATAACTCGGTTAGGCGCGTCTACCCTGAAATTTGCATAATTTTCTGGCCACTATTTCTTGGTGTTCCATTTTCAATGTCACGCAGTGTATATAATAGTCAATGATTGAAAAAAAATGTTTTACAAAAAATGAATTATTTACATTTTAGATTATATAATATATACACATCATGTTATTTATATTTCTGTGTCACTATTGTCGTCATTTTCCATTTCACAAGCGATATTAAATGTTCTATTGAATAATATAAAACGTAGGATCGTATCTGTGAAAACAATATCCTTTACATATTGTTTATACCTTCTGTCTGAATTATTAGAATAAATATATCAAATAATTACCTTTAACGAGAATATTGCTCTTAAAAATATATCATTACATTTTATTAAAATATATAATATGGGGAACAAATATTTATGTTTTTATTTTGAAATATATTTACATATTGGTAATTTTCTACTATGCACTAATGTGTGTTTATTTTTATACTAGAGCAATATTAATATACGCACTCATGGACAAAACTTAAGGAAGTTGTACCTTCTAGCATGTATATCGGTATTCAGACAATAACTATGAAAGTTATTACAGTGACCTTTATTGAAGACACACAAGATAACCAAGTTTAAACAAAATTTCCTCTGTCTCCTTCAATAAACAGACGACCGACGATACCAAAGACTTTCCACTTCCTTAAGTTTTGTTCATGAGTGTACTCACATCAAATAAATATAAAGGGTTAGCAATTTTAAAACAACATTTTAAACTTTAATAACTACATTTTAAACTTTAATAACTACATTTTACACTTTATTAACAGCATTTTAAAATTCATATTTGATATTATATTCAAATTTATTTTTAAAATTCTAAAATATTTTATAACACATATATTTTCTTTTTATTAGAAAAAAAAATTCAAATAAGAGAAATATATTCTATTTCAGACCTTTTATACCCGCTTCAATCAAGAAATATAAATAGAATTTTAAATTTCCCTCATAAAAAGTTAATCACTCTTTAATATGGCGTTGAATTTTCCCTATATTTCCATTACAATATGCTTAGCAATATGCATTTTTATCTTTAGAGCCATTTTCATAACTGAGTTTTTAAAAATACATTTCTATATATTAATTAGAAATGCATATATTGGATCAAAATAAAATTTAATTACCAATATTTCAGTTGGCTGAACGTCAACCTTTTTCAAGGTTTTATAACATGTGTCAACAACAAACGTAATAAGAAATAAGTTGAAACCTAATATTTGCCTATATTCATTATATTTCCATATTTTTAACATGTGTAAACCTTAGCATCCAGTGGTTCGATATTCATTCAGGATATTTGGAGCTAATACTTTACCATTCGGAAACTGATAAAAATAATATTATATTAAGTAGAAGATTACAGTTCGCCACACATACAATGGAGAAATATCCAAGCCGAAATGCTAACTCAGTTAATGTCTTGACTCAACTTGACAAAGCTATTTAAAACAATAGTTGACATTTAGGACGGGAAGCAGCTTGTATAGCGGAAATATAAGAAAATTTCAACGCCATATTAAACATTGGTTAACTCTATTTAATGATATCTAAAATCCTTTATTTAAAATGATTGATTGAAACGGATATAAAAATGTCTGAAATAAACCAATTAAAATAAAAGTATAAAAACTAAAAATAACTATATTAAAATTGTTAAAATAATTTTTTGAAATTGAAATTAAAAATTGAATTTTGTTATCATTGTGTAAAAATGTGTTATTAAAGTGTAAAAAATTGTCTTATTAAATTGCAAAATTTTGTCTTAAAATAGTTCAAAAATCTTTAATACCTAAATAGAGAGGATTGGAATTATATCAATTGAAATATTAATAAAATTCATATTGATATATATAATATGTCTTTTTTTAAATCTAAATTAAAAGGTAAATGTGAATTCTCATTGTATATGGCTATTATTAGAATATAAAACGGGATTTAACTTTTTATTATATTTAGCTTCCCTAATTTTCTTAGAGTTAATAATGGACTGATTTAAAATCGATATATTGATTTATTGTCTTTTTTATTAAGTTTTAAAATATGCTGATGTTGTGAATATTGCATTTTTGTCTTTATCATATATTCAAAAATGAATGTTTTATATTGAAGAGATAGTTTTATATATCAAAATTTATATGACAAAATGTATGTTTCTGTGTAATTTTTTTATATGAAATTATTTGTCTCTTTATTTATATTTTACCTCCCATTTTGTTGAGAAGCCAACTTTAGGGCGTATCCTTTTTATTTATAGTTTGGTAATTAAAAAAATTAATAAATAATACAAGCATTTTTTTGCCTTAATATTTGTAGATGTAATTTTAATATAAAATAAATAACTACAGAAATATTTTTTGAAAATATAGTAAGAAAAAACAGAATAATAATCTGACTTTATGCATGTTCGATTTGGATACACTGAATGAATAGCAGAAGAAAAAGAATAATACCAATGGCGGCTTCCTGCGGATTGTTTATTTATTTTCGATAACACAATATCCTTTATATCTGATTGTATTTTGATTTGGAATCTCTTCATCCATAAATATATTGAACATCCCTACAGGTATGATTTATTATCCATTATTTACAGTAAAGATGAAGAATACTTTCAATATTATATATAAATATTAAGACATTGAAAATATTGTCAGAACGTTTATCATTGTAATGTAAAGTTAAATCTATATTTATTATAGTTTGTTTATATAATTAGTTTTATATGTATGTATATAACCATAGCAGCTTCTATCATTTCAATGTTTAATGAGTAGAATTATTTAATATACTCTAATACAGTTCGACACTAAACTAGTAACGTATATAGTAATAATATCTTTAAGAGCCTTTGGCTATAGCTGTTGGGATTTTCTTAAATACATTTTTTATTTCATTAGGCAGGCTTTTTTATTTAAAAACGTGATTTTCTTATTTTTGAGCATATCTATCTTACACAATTTTAATAAAACATTTAAATGTTTAACAACGATATCTATGGTACAATATCAATATTTTAAACTTGACTAATATTTTCAAATTTTAATATCGAATATTTTAAGTTTTAAGTCCACATTTCAATTTATATTAAATTTTTCTTATTAAAGCACTCCTTATTTAGAGTGACATTTTATATTTAGTTCATATCAACAAAACCTCGTTGTTTAATTTTATAGTGTTATTTTTAAACTATAAAATGTTATTATTATATTTGTTGGAAAAGAAGGAATTCGAAGCAGCCAATGAGAGGCCGACGAAGGGGGCTACGGGGATGCAGCGTTTGAAATGAGAAAACAATAACAGAAGAACCTCTAAACATCTTTCGAACGGGAAGATTTGCTCTGTTCCCGATTCTTTTAGTGTAAATATTTAAATATATAATTAATTAAATAAAACTTTACTTATTTTCTTAAATTATAATAAATATAATTTCCCTCCTGTTTTCGTCTTATATTTTAATTTTTAATAGTGCTATAAGCAGCGACACTTTAATTTTGAACCTTCAACCCCGCCGACCAAGAATAGAGGTGAGCGACTCCCTCTATAGAATTTAGATCGTCGTCACAACACAAGTGGCGGTGAAATCGCAATAATATTAAATATGATTTTTATAATTTTAGAACGTTGCTATCGCATTTTGAAATGTTGATATTATACCACAAATTTCTTTATTGAATTTTAAAATGTTGTTTTAAACTGTTAAACCTTTATATATGCAAATAAATATTTTTTTAAAAATGCTTATATTCAAATGAACAATCTTTTTTTAAGAAATAAAAAATGTCAATAATAAAATAAATAACTTCAAATTCATCTTGGAAATCACAATAACACCTGCGTCCTAACAAATTTAAAATTGAATAAAAATAATATACGTTTAGAAATTTTATAATTATGGTTTTTATAAAACTTTATGGTACATCTTTAAATAAATTATAATTATGAAAATGTCAAATATATATTTTCATATAGAGCGCCTTAATAAAAATACATTAATAATATTTAAAAGGAATTCCTTAAATCTTTTGAGAAGATAAAAATATATATACATATTAATTAATATTTTAAATATTAATTAATGATAATTTGATAAGCTAATAGAGATAAAAACTAAATGATTAAATATTCTATTCTTAATTTATATATATTACCCTATAATTATTATATTTAATTCATTTTCAGCTGAGTTGATTAGGCCATGATAATTCCAATGACCAATTATCTTCTGCTATTTGATCCCATTTCGCCATTTTGTTTTTTTTTTTTTTTTTTTCGTTTGACATTTAATTACGGAGTCGTTTATTTATATCTTTTGACGCCAGTAAGCTCTCTTGATAAAAATTACTCCTCTATATAAAAAATAGATAGTTTCTAGATAATATTTCTTTATTATATACTTTTTATTTTGTTATTAAATATCAATATTTGAGAATAATAATTATTGTTAAATGAAAAATATTTCTGAATAAACCTTTTTTTTATATCAAAACATTCTTTTAAAAATTTAAATGTCATTATAATATGAATTAAATTAAAAATATTTAAGAATGCTCCTTTTTTCATTGATTGCTCACACAATTCTAGCTTCATTGAATAAATTATTATCCAGTTTAAATTAAAATTCAAGACATTGAGAATTCCGCTGTGCACGGAATTCCTACATTTTGAAGCGTATTTTAATTTTCTCCACGTTTCTCCGTTTCATTTAATTTTTAGAAAACTGTAATAAATGATTCTATACAATTCTTTATTTGCAATATTCTCAATATGGGTGAAACAGAAAAAAACTGAGATAGGATATAAATACTTATTAATGAATTAAAAAATATATATAGATGCAGGATATATATGCTGGAAAGTATTTTATTAGCTATTTAGAAATAAGCACACACATATATATATTCATATATTCTAATATAATATATGTATATATTGAGAATAAAGCAATCCATATTTAAATCATTAGATAATAAAAAGGCATATATTGGATTGTAATTTAAAAGTTTCTTACCCGTTTCAAATAATATATGGCTTTTTATTAACTAATATTCATATATATAATAAGTTTAAATATATGACTTTTATTATCTATTATTCATATATATATAACTAGAGCGGATGTACCCGGCTTCGCCCGGGTTTTACCCGAGTAAAGGTTTGTCTAACGAACATTTGTTAAAACAATTCTCTATAAACTTATAAAAAAAAAGATATATTTTGATAATTTGAAACTCGTAAATTTGAATCTCTCGATAAAGTGAACATTTTTTCCCGGTCCCTGTGTGCCGTGTCATCCTGAATTTTGTCTTTCCTAATTTTCTACATTACAAAATCATCATTTTATCTAGTGAACATTTTTTCCCGGTCCCTTGAAAAATACTCGATAAGTTGAATAAAATCAATATTAATTGGTTCCCTCGGTAATTGGAAGTTAAAGGAATAGTATCTTGCCTTGGAATTGTATCATTATTCTTGTCTCAAATAAATTGCCGTGTCATCCTGAATTTTGTCTTTCCTAATTTTCTACATTACAAAATCATCATTTTATCTATTCTCCCAATATATATGTTGTAGATAAATGATAAAACTATCTTTGACTTGTGCGCAATTAATAGGTAGAAAATCTTACTTTAGATAAATAATCTTTAAGATAATAAACTTAGTGATAATGAAACTTATAGATAAAAAACTTATCATCGTCGCAATGGGGGCGCTGCTTGCGAGTTAAATCTACAAATCTGCAAATAACTCTAAGGATATTCAAGAAATTATTTTTCAAACACCTTCCCGGGGAAATACCTAATAATATCCCAATATTTCACGGCGATTGGATGTATGGTTTTTGAATCTATAGAGTACAAACATACAGACAGACATTCAATTTTATATATATATATATAGATTGTAAGAGAAATATTTATAAAAGAAAGACAAATTTACCCCAAATTGAAACATTGTGCGACAGTTCTTGGAATCAAATGGTTAATCATTTGCTTCAATGAGAGGAATTTGTTGGTACTTATTTCACACATTTCTACAAAGATAACTAGTAAGTTTTATATTTAAAATACATTTATGAAACTTTCTTAATGGTTATCTCAACTTAACATATCAATTATAATCTCAGATAAAAATATTTCATCCAAAAAATTGATACTGAAAAAGATCTTGGTGGTAATAAAGATTTAATTAGCCTTTTTTGTGTGTGTGTCATTTTCTGATTATAAAGCTGCGAGTTAAAATATCTCTAGTTGATACGTGAGTAAAAAGTGACCATTATTTATTAAACAATTATCCCCCAATAAATCGATACCCGACGCCAAGATGTGCTGGCCATTCAAGAAAGCCTCCCGAAACAAGAAAATCCAAGAAGAAGAAAATTACGATTATGAAGAAATATTAAACAAATATTTCAAACAAGAGGTCGAAATTCTATCATGTAAAGATAGAAATGAAGAGCCCAGCCATATGCCGAAAAGGGTCAGCTTCGGCCGGGAAATTCTTTACAAAGAATTTGACAGCTCCGAGAAGCCAGAAGAGCTATCAAAAAAAGAATGGAAAAACATGGCGGAGGACGCTTTCTTCCTGAAAGAGGTCAAAGAGAGATCAATTCCTCACTGCCCTCCATGTACGCCGAGAAGATATTTCTTTCAGCGTTCAAAAACCCGGCCACCTTACAGCGTAAGAAAACTGCTGAAAGAAGTTTCTGTTCGCTTGGAGAGCTACAAAAATGATATAATATGCCAGTTGGGCGCCAAAAGAGCTAGAAAGGCCAAGAAACGGGAGCGCCATGAAGAGCTCTGGCGATCATCAGAAATAGAACTGAGGATACTTGAAGCCACCGAGGAGCCTGATGACTTGGCGTTGCTTCCTGAAACATCTGTTGCAACTTCTTCCAGTGCAATACATTTGGCAACTACCCTCTAAATTCCTCTAATTCCTTCTTGATAGTATAATATGTATTTTTATGAAGAGGAGAATATGATAATAGATGCTCCTCAGACTGCTTTGAGACCGGGGGCTAGTGAACCCCAGCAGAGTTAAAGCTCAACGGCTTGCACTGGAACCGGGGGCTAGCGAACCCAACAGAGGAGAAGATCCACGGGTTCCTCTGGAGCCGGGGGCTAGCGAACCCCAACAGAGGAGAAGATCCACGGGTTCCTCTGGAGCCAGGGGCTAGCGAACCCCAACAGAGGAGAGGATCCACGGGTTCCTCTGGAGCCGGGGGCTAGCGAACCCCAACAGAGGAGAAGATCCACGGGTTGCTCTGGAGCCGGGGGCTAGTGAACCCCAACAGAGGAGAAGATCCACGGGTTCCTCTGGAGCCGGGGGCTAGTGAACTCAACAGAGGAGAAGATCCACGGGTTCCTCTGGAGCCGGGGGCTAGCGAACCCCAACAGAGGAGAAGATCCACGGGTTCCTCTGGAGCCGGGGGCTAGCGAACCCCAACAGAGGAGAAGATCCACGGGTTGCTCTGGAGCCGGGGACTAGCGAACCCCAACAGAGGAGAAGATCCACGGGTTCCTCTGGAGCCGGGGGCTAGTGAACCCCAACAGAGGAGAAGATCCACGGGTTGCTCTGGAGCCGGGGGCTAGCGAACCCCAACAGAGGAGAAGATCCACGGGTTGCTCTGGAGCCGGGGGCTAGCGAACCCCAGCAGGGTAGAAGATCCACGGACAGCTCTGGAGCCGGGGGCTAGCGAACCCCAGCAGGGTAGAAGATCCACGGGTTGCTCTGGAGCCGGGGGCTAGCGAACCCCAACAGAGGAGAAGATCCACGGGTTGCTCTGGAGCCGGGGGCTAGCGAACCCCAACAGAGGAGAAGATCAACGGGTTCTTCTGGAGCCGGGGGCTAGCGAACCCCAGCAGGGTAGAAGATCCACGGGTTCCTCTGGAGCCGGGGGCTAGCGAACCCCAACAGAGGAGAAGATCCACGGACAGCTCTGGAGCCGGGGGCTAGCGAACCCCAACAGAGGAGAAGATCCACGGACAGCTCTGGAGCCGGGGGCTAGCGAACCCCAACAGAGGAGAAGATCCACGGACAGCTCTGGAGCCGGGGGCTAGCGAACCCCAACAGAGGAGAAGATCCACGGGTTGCTCTGGAGCCGGGGGCTAGCGAACCCCAACAGAGGAGAAGATCCACGGGTTGCTCTGGAGCCGGGGGCTAGCAAACCCCAACAGAGGAGAAGATCCACGGGTTGCTCTGGAGCCGGGGGCTAGCAAACCCCAACAGAGGAGAAGATCCACGGGTTGCTCTGGAGCCGGGGGCTAGCGAACCCCAGCAGGGTAGAAGATCCACGGGTTGCTCTGGAACCGGGGCCTAGCGAACCCCAGCAGGGTAGAAGATCCACGGGTTTGCTCTGGAGCCGGGGGCTAGCGAACCCCAACAGAGGAGAAGATCCACGGGTTGCTCTGGAGCCGGGGGCTAGCGAACCCCAACAGAGGAAAAGATCCACGGGTTGCTCTGGAGCCGGGGCTAGCGAACCCCAACAGAGGAGAAGATCCACGGGTTACTCTGGAGCCGGGGGCTAGCGAACCCCAACAGAGGAGAAGATCTAAGGCCTGCTCTGGAACCGGGGGCTAGCGAACCCCAACAGAGGAGAAGCTCCAGGGGCAGCTCTGGAACCGGGGGCTAGCGAACCCCAAAAGAGGAGAAGATCCAAGGCCTGCTCTGGAACCGGGGGCTAGCGAACCCAAGCAGAAGAGAAGATCCAAGGCCTGCTCTGGAACCGAAGGTTGGTAGAGAATTAGCTGAGGAAACCCCGGGGAAGTTCAAAACCAACACCAAACCTACAATGATGGCTTCCAAGACGAGCTGAATGTGAAAAAAATATTATCTTTAAATCTCCTTTTTTTCCTTCATAATCCAAAATACTTCTAAATTGAATAAACATTGTGCCTTGGAAAGGTTTAATATATTTATTTTAAATAAAAATGCTTATATTGGATCAAAATATCATTTATTTCACCAATATTTCAGTTGGCTGAACGCCACCCTTTATCAAGGTGTTATAACATTTAACTTTTCAATTTAGAAACTTTGTGTTTTTTTTTTAAATAAATATTTATTTAGGAGAGAACATGCTAAAATATATATCTGACAACAATAAATATTTAATAAAAAATTTCATGGTTTCTACTAATTTAAAATGAAAAGAGTCTGATATCAAACTATAGAACTATTGTTTATAGAAATGTATATGTTCAATTCATTCAAATGGTATTAAAAGGGTGTTGACTTTGCTTAGAATTTTTAATGAAACTGATTCCAATAATTATTAATCAAACATATTTATTGACTTACAAGAGAGAGAGATCAAAATATAAAAGGGAAACTAATATTGAACAAAGAAACTTTTTTCTTTTGGTTATCGCCTATTTTCCTGTGAGCTTACACACACTCTGTGGTAACAATTAATTAATATATAAACACAACCTTAACCAAACTTTGAACCTCATCGATTTTCATCTGGAAGAAAGTTTCAGGATATAATTTTATTGCTAATTTTCAATAATTCTGATTTAAAAAATGACATATTTACATTGGCATCCTTAAAGACAGCAAATTACTTGTACTTGATCAAGTCAAAGCGACTTGAACTGGTTACCAAAGTATAGTATACAATTTTTTTTCTTAGCTTCAAGAGTTGGTTCATTAGTGTTTTATTTTTAAAAGAAAATATTTAACACAATATTGTAACCGTAAAGATAGAGGCTGCCTGGCCGGCATTCATAGTTCTATGACACTTCGGCCAGTTAGAGGTTCTTATTTTCTCAACGTTTCCACAAAATTCTTTTGTCTTCGTCAGGAGAAGTAAATAAAGCATTTGGCAAGGCGTTTGACGAAGACAAAAGATTTTTGTCGAAACGTTGAGAAAATAAAAACCTCTAACTGGCCGAAGTGTCTATTTTTCATATAAATATTGTAACCGGTTATCTTTTTTATATTATGAATCAATTACAAACAATAACTGTGTGCACTTTATGCGAAATCTCCACGCCAAAGATAGCATAACGTGGCAAAGAAGAGGGAATCAGGGTATGAACAGGGTACCTCTCAATTCCCATGATTTAATTCTGAAGAGTATGGTTATCTCTTATATACAATTTAATATTATACAAAAGATAAGGAAAGATCAAATATGCGAAATAAACTACGAGAGAAGAATTACAAAAACAATAACAAAACTCAAAACGAGCCACTACAAAAGAATGACAATATATCCAGATAGCATAAGAACCTATTGGACATGTAACAACAGTCCTAGTGTGGAACTAACACCAACTCATATATTCTCATGCCCAGCAATGGCCGCAGCCTTGCAGAAAATTGACATGGACCCAGAACAGCAGCTTTACACACCCAAGATAGAGAACATTGTGATTGTTGTGATAGAGATGTATGGAGACATATGAGGCTTTCATTGGACACAACAACAACAGAAAATTGACATGGACCCAGAACAGCAGCTTTACACACCCAAGATAGAGAACATTGTGATTGTTGTGATAGAGATGTATGGAGACATATGAGGCTTTCATTGGACACAACAACAACAGAAAATTGACATGGACCCAGAACAGCAGCTTTACACACCCAAGATAGAGAACATTGTGATTGTTGTGATAGAGATGTATGGAGACATATGAGGCTTTCATTGGACACAACAACAACAGAAAATTGACATGGACCCAGAACAGCAGCTTTACACACCCAAGATAGAGAACATTGTGATTGTTGTGATAGAGATGTATGGAGACATATGAGGCTTTCATTGGACACAACAACAACAGAAAATTGACATGGACCCAGAACAGCAGCTTTACACACCCAAGATAGAGAACATTGTGATTGTTGTGATAGAGATGTATGGAGACATATGAGGCTTTCATTGGACACAACAACAACAGAAAATTGACATGGACCCAGAACAGCAGCTTTATACACTCAAGATAGAGAACATTGCTGTGATAGAGATGTACGGAGACATCTGAGGCTCTTCATTAGACACAACAACTACAGAAAATTGACATGGACCCAGAACAGAAACTTTATACACTCAAGATAAATAACAAAGGCGACTTCTGTGATAGAGATGCATGGAGACATTTGAGGCTCTTCATTGGACAACAACAACACTATATTGTAGCGCAATATATTCATTATTTTATGAATAGATTATTAATTATGATATATATATATTTTGCTACTCTATATAGTTGCCTCATTGCTTCTATTGTATTTTATAAAATTCTTCCTTGGACTGATCCACCTCAATCATACATCTATGGACAGCCTCCCAGACTCAAACTCAACATGGAACTTCCTGGTCAACTGGTTCAACTCAGCAATCAAAACAGGACGCGAGTAAAAATGCTCAGCACCAGTCCATACTAGTGAGCTGGACTCCCCGGGTAGTTGGTATTCTGCGCTCCAGGAATCTGGGTTATAAATACTTCTCTTTTATAAATTTTAGAGTTTGTACCTTTGCCTTAAATAAATTTCTGTCAACCTGAAGTTTGTCTTCCCTAATTTTCCACGTGATGATATTTAAGTTCATACAGAAAATAATGTAATCTCTATATTAATCTATAATAAGGCTTCCTCTTTTCAGGTTTCCTTTTTTTATTTAGACATTTATTGAAAGGATATAAACTAGAAAAATATTCTTTAAATTTAATATATACTAGCCGAATGACCCGGGCAACGCCCAGGTTTTATCCGATTAAATGCTTTTATTCAAATACTATTCGTTACAATTATAAATTGGCGCCGTGGATGTCATTCTTGTGAAACGTCCCGCTCCAAACTTTGTGTCTGAGAAGCGATATTTTATAAAGAGATGATCTGAAGCCCTGGAGGTTGTAGCTCTGTCGCGCAAACCACTCAGCCTGTCCCCCCCGCTGCTCTGCAGTCTCTGAAGCCCTGGAGGTTGTAGCTCTCTCTCGCTTAGCCTTTAGCCGGGCCTCACGCTGCTGTTCTGTCTCTGAAGCCCTGGAGGTTGTAGCTCTCTCTCGCGTAGCCTTTAGCCGGGCCTCACGCTGCTGTTCTGTCTCTGAAGCATGCGAAACACTGAATCTCTCCCGCAGATTAGCAAGTCTACGCCCTCTTTCTATAGGCGTTTCGTTAGCTCGTTGTTGTTTCCTTTTTTTAGCCTCTGCTTGGCAGTGGCCAAAAGCCTTGCGTTTTTTAGGAGGCATTCAGCTTTCTGAAAAAAAAAACTGTAAAGCAATGATACAACACAATCTTAACATATTATAGAATATTCGCGAAATTGAGTTAATAATCATTTATAAAACTATATCCACACATAGACTATTGTTTTGAAAATAGAGCAGTCCATAAATAAATCTTCAATTTTTTAATAATTAATCAAAATATCATTTATTTTACCAATATATCAATTGGCTGAACGCCAATCTTTATCAAGGTATTATAACGTATTAATTGTTGACACACAATAATATTATGATGCATTAGCGCGCTATCTGTTATAAAAACTGGAGAAACCGCTGGGAGGGTTCACCACTGATGAGCCAGGCCCTCCCATTTCTTTTTCCATTGCAGTAAGGACAGTAGAAATTGTTTATTTACAAAAAGAATCATACGCGTCTATAATAATTTCGAATTTTGATGATACAATAATATGTTATAATACCTTGATAAAGGTTGGCGTTCAGCCAACTGAAATATTGGTAAAATAAATGATATTTTCATCTAATATATGCCTTTTTAATTAAACATAGACTATTATTAAAACGTTCTTAACTTATTTTTCTCCTTTAAAATGTATCTATGAACATTTTAATATTTTTCTTATAACCTGGTCCTGACATCTTCATAATATAAAAAATCTTTTGTGGCCAGAAAATCCAATTTGACTACTTTTATCAATTTTCTTGTGTCTTCTGCTCAGATATTTGATAGGATATTGCGTAGTAGAAATGTGACTAAAAACTTTATTTGCATATAACAAAATATCTTTGCAGAAAAGGATATATTCGTCTTGAGTATTTTAGACTATTTCTAGGGGTATCACAAACATATATGTCTATACAAATTTTAAGGCAGACGATTTCTCAATATCGATATCTATGAATTTAAAATATTATAAATATAGAACAATATATCTATATATATATAAATGAATGTATGTGTGTGTGTCCTTTATGCCTGACCAAACCACTCATTGGAACGCCATGAAACTTTGGGAAGTTATTTAGTATAGTACTGGGAAGGTTTCTATCAAATAAAATTTTTGAAATAACTTTTCGCCTAAAAATAATCAAGATAAATATTCTAATTTATCTGTTATAATTCAACAATCTGATCTAAATATTATCATGATGATACGATGATTTTGTAATGCAGAAAATTAGGAAAGACAAAATTCAGGATGACACGGCAATTTATTTGAGACAAGAATAATGATACAATTCCAAGGCAAGATACTATTCCTTTAACTTCCAATTACCGAGGGAACCAATTAATATTGATTTTATTCAACTTATCGAGTATTTTTCAAGGGACCGGGAAAAAATGTTCACTTTATCGAGAGATTCGTTAGACAAACCTTTACTCGGGTAAATACCGGGCGAAGCCGGGTACATCCATACAAGAATAATGATACAATTCCAAGGCAAGATCTATTTATATTATCTATTATCATTTACAAAGCACGCGATATCCGTCTTGGATATTTGCCTGCATAAACAAGTTTGGGAGCTTATTTACAGTAATTATTAATATGATTTTAGTTATTATAATAGAAATTATTAACATATTTGTCAGTTAGTTAACGATTTAATTACCCTATAATGAATATTAGTGAACATCACAGATAAGAACAAAAATTTAGAGCTATTTACAGCATATAACTATATATCAGTTATTACAGCCCAGGCTATCTATTACTAAAAAACATTCTACAAAATCTATTAAAATTTATATACATATATCTATTATTAACTATTTGATTTAGACAATTTATATTTATTTGATTTTTGACTCTCAAGTCCTCTACAAGAAGACAGTCCGTTAGAATATGTACAGGATTTTCTTCTTCTGCACCACATGAGCATTTAGGCGAATCCGTCTTTCTGACTTTGTGCAAACATGATCTAAAGTTACCGTGTCCAGTAAAAAATTGGACATTGTAAAAATTTGGCTTGACATATTTGGGTATTTGGGAATCAGTGAAGAAGGACTTGAAAATGGTATTAGTCTTCTCATAGTATTTCTGCAATTTTTCCCTTATGTAATTAGAAATTATATTCCTACTTGAAGAGTCAAATCGGTTGTAATTTATTTCGGTTTTCAACATGTTAGATTCAATATATTCAGTAAGTTTGGGGACTTGTGCAAGTATATGTGTACAATCCGATGATGTGGTACTGTAGGCCTGTATACAATGTTTTAATATACTATATTGAAGAGAATTTAGTTTGTCTTTAGACTTTTTGTTTATGAATGGATACCATATTGGATAACCATAAGTTATTGTACTTCGATATAATGTCTTATACAATATCAGTCTTCGTCTAAAGTCTAGACCCCATGCTTTCTTTGTCAGGCCAAATAGGTATCCACTAGCTCTAGTTACCTTTATGATCATTTCATTAACGTGAGGCGTAAAGTCCAGTTTGCTTCTGACTCGGTGATTTTTAATAGTCACTCCTAGGATCTTAAGTTCTTCAACCGGTTTAATTAACTTGCTACCTGAGACTATTATATCGCTATTGCATTTATATAAATATAATATTTTTGTTTTTTCATCTGACAATTTTAATTTACGACTTTCACACCACTTATTGATTTTTCTTGATACATTATGTCTTTCTTAGTTGTTCAGGAGTTTTATTCCAACATATTAACGTAATATCATCTGCATATCCTATTGTTTCACAATAATCATCCAGATTATTATTCAGTATCTCATTAATAAGAATATTCCATAATGTGGGAGACAGTGGTCCTCCCTGTGGACATCCTTTACTTAGTTTCTTATTAATTTCAGTTGAGGAATATCTAAATCTTATTCTTCTATTATCAAAGTATGATTGTAGAAGTTTTATCGTTGAAGCCTGCACACCATCTTCATCTAGTCTTTTCATCAGGGCCGGCCACCATGCATTATCAAACGCTGCACTAATATCCACTGCAATTATTGCTGCATATTCTCTTGTTTTATGTTTTAACGCAATTTTTATTATTTCAGTTAGTGCAGTAATAGTAGATTTCGATCTTCTAAAGCCATTATGTCGATCACTTAGTAAATTAAAATCTTCATAATATGTTAAGGCAAGATACTTTTCCTTTAACTTCCAATTACCGAGGGAACCAATTAATATTGATTTTATTCAACTCATCGAGTATTTTTCAAGGAACCGGGAAAAAATGTTCACTTTATCGAGATATTCGTTAGACAAACCTTTACTCGGGTAAAACCCGGGCGAAGCCGGGTACGTCCGCTAGTATATTATAAAAAAGAGAGATTTCTGTTGATCTTTAAATATTAGAGTTATATAGAATTATTACTTGAAGCTGATTATTTTGATAATAGAGAATATTGTTGAGCATTTTCTTGATCTTGGAATCCATGAGTATTTGATATCGCAGTCGTGGTGTAACATAATAATATTAATAAAAATAGTTATCAAAAATAGCTTTAATTGATATAAAGGAATGTATAAAAAAAAACATAATTTGATAAAAGTACTGCCTAGCTTAAGGCGTAAGAATTAAAAAAAAAAAACGTTTTCACCCAATTTACAAAATATTTGAGCCGGCCATCAGAAACAACAATAGTTAATTTAGTGAAAACGGCGACATCTGGTGGTCGAATTAATAGAGTAATACAATCTATGAAATATATTTGAAAGAAAATAATATTTTTACATAACATATACATATAGAAAATGTCCAAAGCTATAACTGCAATCTTGCCAAAATTATATTTTGAAAAATTATAGGAATAAATATTAAATAATAAAATTTTAATTTCAAGTTTTCTCGTTCATATTAAATTTTAGAAATAATTTATTATATGTAAATACGCTTAGGTGCATAATTAACAAAAACAGCTTTTTAATATAAAACTCTCTAAAATGGTCAATCAACTTTAAAGATTTTCAAAATATTCCGAGAGACGTGGGTGTAAAATACGTTTTTTAAATCAAATTATTATAAATAATTTATTCACAACACTCTAGTAAATATGTAAATATGGAAATATTTTAAATATAAGTGTTTGGTGTTATCGTACCGAATGTAGATAATTTCCCGACAATATGCATACATTTTTTCAATGTATATATATATATATTACCGATAGACACTTTTTCATGAATCAACCAGCTCAAGATGTATGAGACTGGCGATCAGTTTGGAAGTTGGAAGAAACGGACCAATCTTGGACTGATGTATCAAGATTGATGTCGAAAGAAAGAAGACAATTTCTGGAGAGAAGCGCAAGAAAAAAAAAAAAACAAAACAGGCGTAAAACACCCATAATCTTTCGCTAAGGCCTTGTAATCTTGCCGCAACTTCCCTGTGCAATTTTGCATATACTGAAATGTATATGTTCAAGATGGAACAAAGTCTACCAATTGTATATTAAGAATCAATGTTTATATTTAAAAATAAGCATTAAATAAACACGTGAGAATGTATAAAGAGAGAAAGAGAAGTTCCAAAGTGACGATGTCGAAACTCTTGCGTCTACATTGTTTGATGCAAAAGTTCTCCTTCACCTTCAGAAAGGTCGATAAATCGGTCCCTCAATTCTTGATATCGACACTTGCTACAATCTACGTCTCTACGTCAGTTGTTCCATTGCTGGATATCTAGGACTTCTCTTTGCCTAATTCTTTCAGGTCCTTGCTACTGACTCTTGCTTCGAGAATGTGCTATCGGCCACTTCTACCTCGACTGCGATTCAGCTCGTTACCTACCTTTTTTTCTATTTTTCATCGCATATTTAGCTTACTCGCGCACATGTATCCTAGAATACAGCTTCGCATTTTTAACAAGAAACATCAATGTGGTCATTTTAGCAGAACGTTGAGGTACAGCCTGCACCACGCTAACGAGGGTTCACAGCTCAGGCGGTATTAATATGCAAAAAGGAATTTTACATATTTGTTTTTAAATATATAGATAATATTATATATCTAGACACACATAAGGCAATAACGTATCATTTATATACAAGATATTACGATGTACTAGAGCGCCATCTGTTATCAGAAATTGTTTTATTTTTAAAAGAATATTACGCCTCTAAAATAGTTTTATAATTTGATATACAAGATATGAAAGTATAAACTGGCTTTGTATGAATTGTCTACACAAGAGAATTACTATATGCAAATTTTTACATGTAATTATACTGTCCTAGAAGCTTATTTACATAGTTTTCTTAAATTACCTAATTAATATTCCACTCTTTAGTGTCGTATATATAAGCAGAATCGTCCAATACAATATTAGAATATCATAAAAAAAACTCAGTGTTTTCTATCGATGAAAATTAGAGATATACTTCGAGCGCTATTTGAAAAAAATATATATATATATTCAAGATATATTTCCACAAGCCTCTTATACTGATATCATTAAAAATTAAAAGAGGAAAGGCATGATTCATCAGTGGTGAACCCTCCCAGCGGTTTTAGCCAATTTAATTCACAATACCCTCTATATTGTGTAATTTTCCATCGCAGTAAGGTCAGTTAGAAGTTAGTTTAGTTTGAAAAATAATAAAACCGGGCTAAATAGTTTCAATACTTACATATAGATGGTAATTTCCTTATGTTTAATTTATCACAAGATGTTTGAATACCTTTATAGATGTTTTCGATTTTTCATATTTCCCAAATTGGCTCTCCTTACATTTTCAAAGACAGATAGGTATACATACACGAAATTTCAATATCTTCATTAGAAATAACTCAATATTACTACATGAAGAATAAAACAATAACTTTTATATAAATAGTATTTACTCTGGAGCATATTAAATAAATGACTTGAGGAGGGGGGGTAGAACCTAATTTATCTTCGAGATAAAACTTAGAGAAAACTTTCCTGATTGCAATATCTTTTGGTCGATTTCAAATGTTGTCTGTTTCTCGGAAGATTAATAAAGACCAAACGATAGTTTTTTTGGTTCGTCTGCTTCATTATACGAAGTTTATTGATTGAAGCTATTGATACAGTCGTTTGTTAATATAGAAGCTCTAACATCAATTCAAAATGATAAACTATTTTCAAATGTATGTCCTTACTATAACTGTGTCTTTACTTCAAACATTACAAATATTGGAAGAGATCCTAGCTCTCTCTCTTTCTATTATATTTATATTTATCAATTATTTTATATTTATTCATTTTTTTTTTTTGAAAATAGAGCAATCCATAGATAAATCTTTAATTAAAAAGGCATATATTGGATCAAAAAAAAATTCATATATTTATCATATATTATTCATATATTTATCATTATATATAATCTTATTTATTAATATTTATATTTATTCTGTATTTAACCTTATATAATATTATATGAAAAACGAAAGAAAAAAAAAGCGCGAAACGCGTTCGTGGATGGCTTTTCTTGATTTATCAAGAAATTGGGTTGGCCAAATATCAGGGAACAGGTTAAATCAATGTTTACCAGGTCTATTAGTATGAAACGCGAAAATTTTAAGTAAATTCAAAAGTTCACCAATTCCATGCAACAAATATTTTTTATTCAAAGTAACTGCCCTGATTAGCTATACACTCGGACCACTTTTCAGGCAATTTTCGAATTCCTTGTCTGAAAATTTCTATTCCTTTTGAGTCGAACCAGTCAACAAGACATTTTCGGAGTATGTCTGAGTTCGAAAATTTCTGGTTTTTTAGGGCGTGTCCTAAATATGTGAAAAGGTGGTAGTTCGACGGCGCTAAGTCTATTGAGTACGGCGGGTGGGGTTAGAGTTCCCAGCCCAAGTCTTTTAAGGTGTTTTTGACCACCGTAGCGTTGTGGGCTGGAGCGTTGTCATGCTGCAGTATCAGGTTGTTGTGCTTTTCACGCCATTCCGGTCTTTTTTCATTCAACGCCTCTCTCAAACTGCGCATTTGTTGTTCGTAGCGACTAGTATTGACCATTTTGCCAGGTTTCAGGAGCTCGAAATATACTACGCCGGTCTGGTCCCACCATATGCAAAGCATTGCCTTTTTTCCGAAGCGATTGGGCCTAGGCGTCTGTTTTGGAAATTGGCCGAGCAGGCCCCACGACTTTTGGCGCGTAAGATTGCTGAAGTGGATCCATTTCTCATCAGAAGTTACGATTCGGTGCAAAAATGACTTCTTTTCATGCCTGGCGAGCAGCCCTTCGCAGGTTACCAGACGCCGTTATTGCTGCCTTTCGCTCAACTCGTGGGGGACCCATCTGGAAAGCTTTTAGTTCATTCCGAGGCTATTTAAACGTAGAGAAACAGCACCTTGAGACACCTGGAGCTGTTTTGCGAGTTTCTCCTGCATTTGGGTACTGTCCTCATTCAAAAAGCTTGCAGTTAAGCGTCCTCGAACTTTTGGGGCGGTTTTCCATGTGGTTCATTATCAAGTTCAAAATCGCCACTTTGGAATTTTTTAAACCACCTGTAACACTGCGATTTGCTCAGAGGGTGGTCGCTGTAAACTTCCTCGAGCATTCGGTGGGCTTCAGTGGCACTTTTCTTCCAGTTGAAGGCGAACAACAAAACTTCCCGCAAATGGGCACTTTTTGGCTCGGAAATCGCCATTTTCCACGGGCTCCAGAAATTCTTTACGATTTGAAATTTTCTAAAACTGCACGCATGCTGATGCCACGTGAGTCAAATAACAAAACGCCTACAACAGCGCCACCGTCGGCTCAAATAAAGTTGCACAGCGGCCTCTGGCGCCCATTTTCGCGTTTCATACTAATAAACCTGGTAGTTGATTTCTGTTCCACCAGATGGCGCTCTGCCTTCTGTAAAGCACATGTGCTCCGGGTCAGGATATGCCATTTTTAATATTGATTTCAACACCTGATATTTTTCTTTTTCTTTTTTTTTTCTTTCGTTTTTTTTTATGTGCTAAGCGTATTTACTCAAGTTTGGCCTTAAATACCCATTTCTTGGTTTTGCAAGAAGCCACTGGGACCAAATATTTTTTCTTTTCACTCTCTCTCGTCAGTGGTGAACCCTCCTAGAGGTTTTACATGCTTTATCTACACTTGTGGACAAACACTTCAGGAATTTATACCTTTTAGCATGTATACCGGGATTCAGACAATTACTCCTAAAGATATTTGATACATAGTCACCTTTATAGAAGACACACGAGATAACCAATTGTGAGCAAAATTTATTTCTGTCTCCTTCTTCTTCAAAATAAATATGACCTGCAACATTAAAGACTTTTCACTTCCTTATATATTGTCCATGAGTGTACTATACCGCTTCTAATATGATGTTGACACTTGTGCTTGGAATGACAATACATCCAGATGGCACAAGAACTTATAGAGCATGCAACAACTGTCCTGGTGTGGAACTAACACCTACCCACATATTCTCATACCCAGCAATGGCCGCAGCCTTGCAGAAAATTGACTTAGACCCAGAGCAGCAGCTTTACACACCCAAGATAGTGGATATTGCTGCTGCTGTGATGGAGATGCATGGAGATATATGAGACTCTTCTTTGGACACGACAACAACAACTTGTGCTTATATATCCAGAACTAAAGTGATATATTTTGACATATTAACATACTCTCTCCCCAATCTTATATATATGCCCATAGAGATGAGCTAAATATCTCCACCTAGAATTCCACATTATACCAGGTAAAAGTAAAAGTATCAAAGTCAATACTAAAGCGATATACATTGTATATATACGGTAGAGATTAAACACTACATATATATATATCTCGAAAATAGTTTCCTTTTTTTAATTTAATTTCTATCTTTTTCAAATGATAATCGCTTCTCAAACGGGATTAATTATAAAACATCGACTATTTCTTTCTTTAATTAAGACTTTCTCAATTATTTAAGCCAGTTTAAAACCAAGAATCGTTTTAAAACTAGCATTTTTTTAAATATAAAAAATAAACTCATCTTTATAATGTGTAAATTATCATTGTAATGTATGAAAGTAATATTGTACTGGGATCTCTCAGGTAGGGGATGGAGGTGGGGGATAAATTACAAAAAAAGGCATCTCTTGATCGTGCAACTAAAAGTTGATGATGACCTGCGCCATTTGTCGGAATATATATCAACTAATCTATTTTGGTCAATTGTCGAATAATTAAAAAATCAACTAATAGTTTATATTTATTCCGACAGACGGCGCAAGCCATCAACAACTTTTAGTTGCATGGTCAGATGTCTTTTTCTTAATCTTTGTAATGTTTAAACGCTTTTTACTATTTTATCTTGAATCATGAAAAGTATATTAAACTGGCGTAACCGCTCACAACTGATGATCCCAGACCCTCACAATATTTGTATTATTGCAGTACGATGAGTATAGGGAATTGTTCTTTTTTTAAGAAACATAGAGACGTCCTTAAATAAATTATAATTAAGAATACAGATGGCTTGTGTGCATATAATTATAACATCAATTTAGAGAAGTAAACAAGAATGAAGACATATCTACATATATCTACTAGAGGATATATGGAAGTAAGTGTAGACCTGAAGAAATACAAGATGTAGAAATTAATCTAATACACGCATGGACATTTTGTTCACACTTAGTGATGTCGTGTGTCTTCAGTACAGGTCACTGTAATATATTTCATCTGTCTGAATCTCGATATACATTATAAAAGGTACAACTTATTTAAGTTTTTTTCCATGAATGTAATTAACAATAATTTTAGTTTTATAGTAAAGAAGCAAGGTTTGCTCGAAATATTATTCAATAGGCTAACCTAATTTATAATCTTCTTATGCAGGCTGTTTTTAAAAAAGAATCAATTTTCTACTGCCCTTACTGCAATGATAAAATATAATACAATATAATACAATGCGGCTTGTGATTGTAAAACGACATTTGAAATCTATCCCTCATGTGTTTCTTTTCAACGAAAAATCAAAATTCATTTCAAGGACACTATTATTTTTCCGTTTATCATTACTCTTCACAATTCACCCTTTCATACCTCATCCCAAAGGTTGGAAATAATCGTTATTTCTCCTTGAAATAAATTTTGATTTTCGTTGAAAAGAAACACATGCGGGATAGTTTTCAAATGTCGTTTTATAAAATAAAATAATGGGGGAGGGCCTGGCTCATCTATCATACCGCTGTAAAATTGTATTTTTCGTTTTTCCATTTATACTTACACTGAAACTGGACTTTTGGAAATGGTTTTAACTATTTTTGACGCGTATAGTTCTTTTTAAAATAAATCTGTTTTTTTACTGTGTGTGTGTGTGTCCTTACTGCAATGGTAACCTTTCCAAGAGTCTAATTTGAGTATCACTATAAAAGGAAAACCGAATATTGCAATATTACAGCGTTATAGTAGATTAAACTGGCAAAACCGCTGGGAGGATTCACCACCGATTAGTCAGGCCCTCCCATTATTTTAACATTTCAGTAAGGGCAGTAGAAAATTGATTTATTTTTAAAAAAATCATACGCGTAAAAAATATTTCCAATTTCTTATAACAGATAGAGATGTGGTAGATCATCCTAAATCAGTAAACTTGCCAAAGAAATGAATTTACCGAAATAAAAAGAACATTGTGTGTTATGGAAAAATAGAGCCACATAAACCAATGATTTATTTAATTCTCTAAGTTTCAGTAACTCACTGTCATTCTCTTCAGGGGGAATGAAGATATTGACAGTGAGTCACTGAAAAGTCGAGAATTGAATAAATTATTGTTTGATGTTTTTTTTCCAAATCAACTTTCAACTAACAAATTATCTCAAAATTGTGTGTTATATCCTAATCTAATGTCGCAACCTTCATTCTATTTTTTTCCTTTTGTTGAAAATGTAAAGTATTTTTACTCTATTTCTAATAATTTCTATTTAATATTTGTGTTATTGGTAGAAATATAGAACATCTAATACATTCTCTCTTTTGAAATGTATTATTACAGATTATTCCTTGTGATTGCTACCGTACAAAGATTTGAAAATCTTAATAGCAATAAGAATAGCACACACACATAAATGCAACTACATGAATATATACCTTTATATTATTATGCACTAATTTTTATAAAAAAAAACTACACAAATCCAATGATAAGTCAATAATTAATAACAATTAAAGTATAAAACAAACGGAAAATCGTAATTCGAACTTATGTACCAAGATTAAAATATAGAATGTGAAACTCAAAGGTATTTTCTTTGCCAAATTCCATTAAAAACTCGTAGAAAGAACGCAACCTAAATGTGACCCCATTGTAGCGGTGCCATCAAGACAAGCCCCACTCTAGGCTATGCGATGGAAACTTTGCCATTTTCCTTTTTATTTTACCACCGTTATTGTCTTTTATATCGTCGTTTCAGCAATAATGAACCTTTATCTAAAGTCCTGTGTAAGGGAAAACTTTTATATTAATTTATTTTCATACTTAAATAAATATATATAATATACTTTATAATATATGGTTGTTTGTAGGTATTTCAATTTTATTTAATACAGTCGAACTTGGATAATTCGAACCCCAAGGGACCATAAAAAAATTCGAATTATCCAAAAATTCGAATTAAAGATGTTAAATTATTTATATAGGAAATTCTAGGGACCAAGATAAATATTCGAATTAAAGAGGTTTTCGAATTAAAGAAGTTCGAATTATCCAAGTTCTACTGTATATAATATATATATTTGTGTGGAATATTATACATGTATAAAAGATACTGAGAGAGAAAACTATTTTCTAAATAAATAAAGACATTATTTAGATAAAAAAGACATATATTGGATTGAATGAAACTATTTATTTTTGCTTTTTAATCAATCCATTTTATGCCTTTTTATTATGTAAAGATTTAAATATGGATTGCTATATTTTGTCAGAACAATAAAGGAATTCATCAATACAAACTTAAAATTGATATTTTAGAAATTCTTCGATAAAAACAGGAATATGGTGGAATCTGGGCGTCTTGGGTTCTGATTGGGGAGTTTTAAGTGGTTTGTGGTGGAGCTGGTGTTCTGCCTGAGGATGGTAACGTGGTGTGCAGGGACCATGGGTCTGTCTGTGGATTGCCCATAGGGATGGGGCATTTGGTTAGAGTCCGTGCTGGATTCTGGATTGGTGCTGTCAAGGCTGAAGGGGGGCTTTAGACTCAATCTACGTACCATAGTGACTGTAGTTTTGAAGTTTTGAGAGGGAATGGTTAAACATGGTTAGGTTAGGTGAAGTCTGGGTGAATCGTTGCATATCTACGTACACCACAAAGGCCAAGAGGGTATCCTAACACATCATTTACCCTTATAATATTAATTATATATTTTGAAAATAGTGTATAAAATGTATATATAGTTATTAAAGAGTATATTACCTAATTGTAATCTTTTAAAATCGATATTTTAAATATATAAATGGGAAATAAGCATTTTAAAAGTTACCCCCCCCCAAAAAAAAAAAAGATGGGAGGATTTCGAGATTTGACTCGCCAAGTTTATGTCTCTGTCGATGAATTGAACTACTGAGCCAAAGTTGCATAAACATTTATTCCCTTCAACACTGATTGGCTGGCTGAGGTCACGTGAATGGTGGAAACCAATCTGAGCGTTGTTTTTATATAAATTATGAATATTTTTTTATAAAATGGACATAAATTAGGTAACTCAACGATTTTAAATGTATATTTTAATGCTCTCTCTAAATATAAAATATATATAATTAAAAATTCTAAAATATATTTTTGAAACAACTGAGGGTTAAAACAAGGTTCTCACAAAAAGGCTTCGGCGGTTACGAGTCATATATTCGTAACATAGAAAAAAAGGTAGAGGTAAAATAGTAAGGCTTTTATTATTGGAAATTTATCGATTGAATCTTATATATTAGAGTAGGTATAAATATGGCGCATTAACGCGCCATCTGTTATCAAAATACGAAACTATTATCGACGCGTATGATTCTTTTAAAAATAAACAATTTCTACTGCCCTTACTGCAATGGAAAAATTAATGGGAGGGCCTGGCTCATCAGTGGTGAACCCTCCCAGCAGTTTCGCCAATTTAATCTACCATACCGCTGTTATATTTCATTTATTTTATATGCATCATAATATAATTGTTCCAAAAAAAGTATAAATATATCAGTATTACTAATTACTTAAAAACAATTTTTATATATATTTTAAAATTTTAATATTTAATACAAATGCGCTATTTTCGTATTTAATAAAAATAAAATATTTTTATTGTAAACTATTCCAATGTAGAGAGAATCAGGGTTGTCAGATTGTACTATATAAATACGTATTATTAAAGACAGACGATATCTTCATAAATGTTGGAGTAACACGCCGGAAGTGTGTTCACGCATGCGTACAACTAACCAATAGAATGCCCACTTGGGATTTTCACTTTTCCAATCTTATTTACCATCCGACACTTTTCAACTGTTTTTTATACAAATATAAACCTTTTCTGGGTTTGTTTATATTCTTCACCTTTTGGCTTTAAATGGGCAATTTATCTTACTTCTTTATATCTAAAGTACGTCTCACTCCAAATCCTTTTTTTATTATTTTATTTTATATATATATTCACTTATATATACATTATATATTGAGATGTATATATTATATTTATATATTATATTATTGATTTATTTATTTCAACACACAAAACACGATATCCCGGCTAGGAAAAATTGCGTCGATTTACATTTTTTAAAAACAGAAACAGTTATAAACATATTATACAAGAAAAAGTAATTAAAAATAAAAAAGAGAAACAATAATATATATTAGGAACCTGAACCTTTCAGGTTTGAAAGATAATCATAAATATATTTACAAAGATAGTTAAATCTATGATAATTCTCTCTGCTATTTACAAATTGATATAGATCTACAACATTGTTTATTGTCTGTTGTCTAGCGGTGAAGAAGAGTGGACATTCCAGCAGTAGGTGTCTCAAGTCCTGGAATTTGTTACCACAATGACAGATAGAGTCCTCAACCGCTCCAAATATTTATAAAAATCCCTTAAAATTTCCATGGTTCGTTGTAAACTGGGAATTATAAAAATTTGAACGGAAAAATGTTGAAATTCCAAACGGGAAAAATATAAATGAAATATATTATATAATAAAAAGTCATTAATTGTATTGAATAAAAGATTTATTTACGAATATCTCAATATGTTCAATCCAATATATGCCTTTTTATTATCTAATGATTTAAATATGGATTGCTCTATCTTCAGAACAATATTTACATATATATATTCTTAATTTATTAACCTAATCCCAGTACAATTTCTTTTTTTTGCATTATTTTTCATATATTTATATGTTTGAGATATTTAATATATATATATATATGATTAAAAATAAAGAAAGCCTATCCTGACCAGGAGCACATGTGCTTTTTAGATGGCAGAGCGCCATCTGGTGGAACAGAAATAAACTAAACGTTGATTTAATCTGTTTCCTGATATTTGGCCAACACCTGACCCACTTTTTTTTTTAATTTCTATTGTTTTTTCATATATATAATTAAAAAGGCATATGTTGGATAAAATAAAATAATTTATTCACCGTTATATAAGCAAATAAGGAGTGATTTATGTTTTAAATATGAAACTTCCTTAAGTCCATGGGTGTAGATAAGAGAGATAGCATTTATTTAATCACACACAAAGCCTTTATTAAGACGTTAGTCTTATACAGATTCTCCGTACAAAGTGCAATAACAGGAAAAGAGCAGCACAGGAAACCAGTAGTTCCGCAACTATATACAATTATTAGTAATAAGGAAAAGTAAGATTTAATATGAAAGGTCGACGCCATCGCCTCAAGTCTTCAATTCCATAAGCGCGGAGCAGAAATAGGGACTAAGTTATTTAGTTCGCCATAAATATCGCATCCAGACACAAAAAGGAGGTTTACTATAGCACAGCCATCCCTATCACCAGCTCCGCAATCTCATCGTCGACCAACACGATGGCCCCTCGATGTTTCGTCATCATTCTGAAGTGTAAGAACAATAGCTGTATTTATTTAATCATATATTTATACATTTTATTTAGGAATTTTCGTAAATAGCTGGTATATTAAAATAT
This sequence comes from Cordylochernes scorpioides, assembly GCA_030710605.1. Classification (NCBI taxonomy): domain Eukaryota; kingdom Metazoa; phylum Arthropoda; class Arachnida; order Pseudoscorpiones; family Chernetidae; genus Cordylochernes; species Cordylochernes scorpioides. Next base: position 6,258,281 of record CP092864.1, on the reverse strand, counting down.
ATTTTTAAAATACTTTAAAATTCTAAAAACCAATTCAATATAATAGTAAAGCGGTCTGGAGATTAATTTGGCGAAACCGCTGAGAGGGTTCACCACTGATGAGCTAAGCCCTCTCATATTATTAAAAAGAAACACATTGTCAGTTAATTTACTTGTTAAAAATTTTATCTATCGAATTTATATTAAAATAAAATAAAAATTCAATAAACCCATCAATTTTTTGTTTTTAGAATATTTAGAGAAAAACGTCCAATTTTCATAAATTTATTTTTCATCTATTAAAAGAAGATAATATTTAAAATTATGTAATAAAAATATTCAATTTACAAGAAAAGAAATAGGGCCATTTGTTAAGAAGATTATCCATGTGATTGGGAACGAGGGTTAAAACTCATTAAAATAATAATAAAAAACATTTATATTTAATTTATCAAAATGATTAGATTAGGTTGGAGGCAGATGAAAATCGCCAGGGTTAATTTGGTTATACTTTGGAAGAAAGCTTTTAAGATGAAATTTGAATTTAATCCTGGGATTAATGTGTTTCAATTATATATAAACATTTTTGTTGTTTTAAAAACACGAAGTTTTTTTATTTATTTCACTCCATACACAATGTTTGGAAATATGCTATTTAGATTATATTTAAATGATGGTCAAATTTCGAGAAATGGTTTTGGGAGATTTTATTTTTATAACTCATTCTTAGAATTGTGTTAAATTATTTATTTTTTATTCTAATTAGTAAATTAAAATAGCCGAATCTGTCCCAGCTCATCCGGTATCTCCCCGAGTACATGTTTGCTTTACAAATATATTTCTTTAAAATGTTATTAATTGTGATTGTATTTTTTATTAATAATATATAATAATAGCATTACTATATATACATATAGTATTCCTAATAGTATATGTGTACATATAATATGCAATATTTATTTTTCCCATTTGGAATTTTAGTTTCGTCGAATCTTTGATAACTCATAGTTCATCACAAATCATGGTAATTTTGGATAATATCTGTCGAAAATCGGTGCAACGGATAATCCTAGCTGCTTCTGTGTAAAAGAAAACCAAAACTCAATACATTTATTATTAGAATTTCCGATCTTTTTCACAGCTACAGAAGTAATCATTTTTATCCCATCGAAGAAATTTGCGAATTTTAAAATAACAAAGACACTTATGTAAAATTGAATAATTTTTGTAAATTCATTTTAGATTTTCTCTACTGTTTGAGGAAACGATCGTTTCAGTTTTACTTATTTTTTTATTTCGGTTATTGAATTGTATATATAATGAATTGTATATAGGTTGCTAAAATGTATTTAGGCGCAAGTATCTCAAGTTGGGATATCGCGTCCAATATGTAAAATAAAAATAAATATGATATGCAAAGATGAACAATATATATTTGATATAATTGCCTTTTGTGTTATATCCCTTTTAGAAGATACACATAAAAATAGTAAAGGTTTTTTTAAAAATTTAATACTATGACCATTTTCAACTATAAATATAGCTCATAGATAAAATTTGCATATAAAATATTCCTTTTTTCTTTTGTTATTCTCCTATCAACTTTCGAAGACATCCCCGCAGAGCTGTTTATTCGATCGAAAATTTATTCTCTAGTTAACTTAGTAAACAAGTTGCGTATTGCTAGTCTGCGTCTGTTATAATATTAGTTAATAGTTAAACAAGGTTAAACATTGAATATATCAACCAAACGATCCCTTTAAAAATTCCATTTCCTGTCTCTTTTGGTGAGAAATCATCTTTAAATATTTAAACCAAGCCCCTGATACATTTTATTAAACTTCTAGTGTAATATATTTCTATTTCATGTATTATGTAAATATATTCCTTGTGTGTGAATATAGAAGACTAGCTTTAATATGAAATATTATTAAGATAAATCTAAAAAAAATATAAATGTTATCAAATATAAAACATAGGGGATTTGTTTCAAATATTTATCATGGGTAATTAAATATACGTTGTAATAGAGAAAAAGAAGTCTAGTCATGCTTCGGCTATTACACGTCATATGCTGGGTGGATCAGGGAATAAGCGCAAAAAGAAAGGTTTATTGATAAGAGCAAGAACAAATTACTATTATAATATTATTTTCCAATAATAGATATATAAGCTAAGATGAAGAAAGAAGAAATAAATTATTTTCTTATCTTCTCTCTTGAAGGAAGATGAATTTATAATTTTATTTTTTTAAAGTTTAATTTTGTTGTTTGTAGAACTTATACTAATGACAATTTATATAATGTAAAATATAGAAATACAATATAAGGTATTATATTAATAGGAATCTGAAACATATATATATATAGAATTTCACCAAATGTCTCTCCAGCGAGCCCAGAACACATCACATCGGGCATTGCCGAACAGACATCTACACCAGCTGTGATCATCGAGGTGATAAAGAGGCCTTCAGGATCTGGTCTAGACTTGAGACCTGGGACAAGAAAAAAACTATATTTAAATATGGTTTATTATTGTAATAACAATTTATATGAGGAATGAATACCCTATATAGATATCCAATCAAGTGCAATTAGAAACAAGTGTATTGTATGCAAAATAGGAATGTTATACTATGCAAACATATCGTTGTGTTGACTATCTGGAGTAAAGATGAAATCTATTCTTATGGAATATAATTGAATTTATAGAAATTTGTGATGCAAATATACTATTTAACATCAGCCAACAATATTTCAAAGTTACAATGAGAGCTTTTAATTACCTGCGATATGTCGGGGCAATAATACCGAAACTAATTAGGGACATAAAATCTGTTAAAGTATCCCTGTTTACAATCTATCCTTTTTGTTATAACGCTATCAATTGTATTAATTTAATAGGATGATAAATTTGAAACTAATTATGTATATAGAGAATGTAGCAACAACAAAGGGAGAATATTTAACAAGCTAATCCCTTAATAGAATGTTCAAATCAATAAGCTTGAGGGATGAGTTTCTTTTGCAAATAAATTTATTTCGAGCTTTCGGGCAACGCCCTTCTACAGGAAAATTAAAAATAATAATTTTTATTTTTAATTTTCCTGTAGAAGGGCGTTGCCCGAAAGCTCGAAATAAATTTATTTGCAAAAGAAACTCATCCCTCAAGCTTATTGATTTGAACAAAGGGAGAATATATTGTGAAGAGTTAGCATTGAACGAATGTAGCAAACCCATTGTAATCAAAACTTAATCTGTATTTGTAACTATTGAATTTTACTATATGCAAAACCTTTCCGAATTTCACCAAATGTGAAGATTCTCCAGCGAGCCCAGAACACATCACATCGGGCATTGCCGAACAGACATCTACACCAGCTGTGGTCATCAAGGCGATAAAGAGGCCTTCAGGATCTGGTCTAGACTTGAAGTCCAGACCTGGGACAAGAAAAAAATAACTATATGCAAATATGGTTTATTATTATAATAACAATTTATATGAGGAATGAATACCCTAAAGGTTATTCCAATTGAAAAGAGGATAGTTCTCAGATGGGCCTCTTCAGAACAAGACCTGGGCGCTGGTTTCGGCCACTTTAAAATACTACTTTTGACCAACTTACCAAACCTCTTCAACAAGGAAACTAGATATTTCTTGAAAAAAGACACTTCGGCCAGTATAAATCTTTTTATTACCTCGACGTTTCGACAAAAATCTTTTGTCCTCGTCAGGAGCAAATAAAAATTAAAACATATAGCAAGGCGTTTTAATTTTTATTTGCTCCTGACGAGGACAAAAGATTTTTGTCGAAACGTCGAGGTAATAAAAAGATTTATACTGGCCGAAGTGTCTTTTTTCAAGAAATATGAATGCCGGCCGGGCAGCCTCTATCTTCACGATAAGGAAACTAGATGGAATTGAGAAAATTGAATATTTCAAATCTCTTAGCTATAAAGCTTAATACAGTTATTTATTAATACATTGATTTTCTCGAAGAACATAAGCTTATATTTCAACATCAAATATATATGTATTGTTCTGAAAATAGAGCAATCCATATCTATGATTTTGTGTATACAAAATGTAATGCTTCGATAAAGGTTGGCATTCAGCCAGCCGAAATATTGGCAAATAAATCTTTTATTATCAATTCAATATATGTCTTTTTATTATCTAATATATATGTATCTAAGTTTTAAATAGTTGAACATACTTTATTGTATAAATATTGCTCACAAATATGATTTTAAAAATAATATTTCACTCACTCTCTCTTATGTCAAAAATAATATGTATATATTTTATGAAACTATGTATTTTTTTATAAAATAACTCTAATCCTGATCAAATTGATATGAAATAAAGTAAGTAGAGGAGCTTCTTGATACAATTTATTATCGCTAGCTTTCGAACCTACAAGGTTCTTCATCTGGTATGGATAGCTTTTTAAACTAACAAATGTGCTGCAACACAGAGACCTTATATACACTCAGGCGGAAATTTGCATACTTAAACTAATGGATTAAAAGAGAATACATGACGCAGACGTTAATAAGGTCTCTGTGTTGCAGCACATTTGTTAGTTTAAAAAGCTATCCATGCCAGATGAAGAACCATGTAGGTTCGAAAGCTAGCGATAATAAATTGTATCAAGAAGCTCCTCTACTTACTTTATTTCATATCAATGAAACTATGTATATAAAATAATATGAACACTTACACGTAAATATCCACATAGGATATAGCGTGTCATTTTTAATGATAAAAATATATATTTTAGGTTATAAAATAATACATATGACTTATGTGTTGGTGCTCCATATCAAATAAATTCCTATTGTTAATATTTTATATCCTTCAGGTGAAGATTGATCAAGACTAATTAAATGATATATATGCGTTTCAATTATATTTATCATTCATATGTAGTAACAATTATTCCGCCTTCTACATGCTATCTGGTAAGCATTTTAAGGCTCTTTATCATTCATATGTACCAATAATTAAATTAAAAATGGATAACAGATTTAATGGTATGATTTTGTTTTCTTTAAAAAATCATTTTTTATTAAGTTATATTAGATATATTGATTATATCTAGTTATCATTTTATTCTATATATAGAAAACATACCTAACTCTATTAATATAGTTCCTATATTGTGATGCATCGCCATCTGTTGTGAATATTCGAAACTATTATAGACGCGTATGATTCTTTTTAAAAAATAAACAAAGCAGTACAGGACAGTAGAAATTGTTTATTTTTTAAAAAGAATCATACGCGTCTATAATAGTTTCAAATTTTCACAGTTCATATATATACCCATACCTCGCTTTGCGTCGGGGTTACATTCCAAAAAAAAAAAACACGACGCAAATTGAAACGACGCAAAGTGAAAATATGTGAAGGCGCAATCGAAAACAAAGGTGTTGCCATATTTTAGGATAAAAATTTCAAAAAAATATTAAAGACTCGAATCCAAAACAACGCAACTTCGAAAATCTAACGACGCACAGTGAAAATCAGTAAAAATTAAGCAGCGACGCAACTTCGAAAAAACGCAAAACGAAACGACGCAAAGCGAGGTATTGGTGTATTATTAAAATATATATTTGACAAAATTAAACTCGTTTTAATTAAATGAAACGAGCTAAAATAGAAAAATAAAACGACGATTAAAGAGGAGTGTCTTATACGAACTTTATTATCAAGCTTTCGGACGTCCTTCTACAGGTTTTTACGATGACTAAAACCTGTAGAAGTACGCATGCGTCCGAAAACTTGATAATAAATTTCGTACAAAACACTCCTCCATAATCTCCGTTTTATTTTGCTAAAATATATATTCGTTTGTGAAAAAAAAAGTACAAATGTAATATTGTACTGGGATAAGGTGCATAAATTAAGAAAAAGACATCTCCTTATCGTGCAACTGAAAGTTGCTGATGGCTTGCGCCATCTATCGGAATAAATATCAACTATTTTCGTTGAGGTACAGCTTGCACCACGCTGATGAGGGCCAACAGCCCGAAACGCGTCCGTGGTTAGCTTTTCTTGATTAATCAAGAATGAGTATTTGGCCAATTCTGGAATAATTAAAAATCAACGAGAATAGTTGATATTTATTCCGATAGATGGCGCAAGCCATCAGCAACTTTCAGTTGCACGATAAGGAGATGCCTTTTTCTTAATATATTCGTTTGTGAAAAATAGTACAAATGTGTTCAGTTCTTAATATCCGTGTTTATTTTGTGTATCATCTATAAATAGATTTATTCACTGATTCAATAAGATTAATTAAAAGTCTAAACCCCAATTAACTTCAAAAAAAAAATTTTGGTGTGAAAATCGATTTTAAAACACTAGAGAGAGAGAGAGGGTATTACATTCTTTTGTGAACTAAGGAGAAACAATTGGAATCAATATAAATTAATTAGTTTGTAAACTTCCCTTAACTATTGTAATTACCAACAAGACAATTAAAATTTTGAATTATTGTTCCAAATTTGATCCGGTAATCCTGAAACATGAATATAATTTAAAGGCGTATATACATTTTGATAGTTTTAATTAATTTTGATAATTAGTGTTTTTCTTGTAATAATTATAACAATAATATAATGAAAGTTTTTTAACTCATGTCGAATTATATGTGTAATACTAGGCCATATTGGGTAGAAGGTTGTGACTACTTATATTGTAAGTACACCCCATATCTACACATGTAGTACCAGGCTATGGTGGATTGTGACTGCTTTTACTTTAAGTACAGCCCATGTCTACATATGTAGTACCAGATCATGGAGGGTTTGACAGCTTGTACTGTAAGTATATCACATGTCTACACATGTAGTACCAGGCCATCGTGGATAGAAGGTTGTAACTGCTTGTACCGTAAGCACAGCCCATGTCTACACATGTAGTACCTGTCCGTGTTGAGTAGCGGGTAGTGACAGCTTGTTCTTTAAATACACCGCATTTTTCCTCATGTAGTACCAGGCCATGGTGGGTAGAGGGTTGTGACTGTTTGTACTTTAAGTACAGCCTATGTCTACATATGTAGTGCCAGGCCATGGAGGGTTTGACAGCTTGTACTTTAAGTACACCACATGTTTCCCCATGTAGTACCAGGCCATATGGTGGGTTGTGACTGCTTTTACTTTAGGTACAGCGTATGTCTACATATGTAGTACCGGTCCGTGTTGAGTAGAGGATTGTGCAGCTTGTTCTATAAGTACACTACATGTCTACACATGTAGTACCAGTCTGTGTGAGTGGAGGATTGTGACAGCTTGCTCTGTAACCACACCATACGTCTACACACGTAGTACCATAATGGAGAGAGGGCTGTATGATTAATTGTAATGCATTATTATATTATATATTAGATAGTAAAAATGCATATATTGGATTTAACAAAAGATTTATTTGCCAATCCAATTATTCAATCTAATATATGCCTTTTTACTATCTAATGATTTAAGTATGGATTGCTCTATTTTCAGATATAATTATATTTTAATGAAGGGCATTAGAACTAAAACTGGTTGCAATCATTCTGAATATAAAGAAATCCATAATATATATATATTATAACAAACTTTGTATCTATATAAATACAATATAAGTGATATCAGTAATGTTGTATGTGCAGTGGAGGACATTCCTTGTATCTGAGACTTCACACACACTCCGTGTGTAATACGTAGCAGCCAAGGTGAGTCTGCCAACTTTCTATCTTACTCCATACATCCTTCAATCTTCTTATCCAACTTTCTTCTATATTATTATAAAATAAATAAAGCTTCCATAGTTAAGATTCTTGTGCAAATTTTTATTTTCAAACTTTCGGACTGAAGGACTGACAAATCCGAAAGCTTGAAAATAAAAATTTGCACAAGAGTCTTAACCCTGGAAGCTTTAGTTATTTTATAATATTATAAATCAAGGAAGGACGTTTATTAATTTTAAATTATCTCCGAAGTCTCGGTTATTTACTCTGTCTTCCACATTTTAAATTGACGGGAGACCTTTGTCTCTTTAGATCAATATCCTCCCGGTAAAATTTCCATCCACATTTCAAGATTGAACGTTAAACACGATGTTGCGTTGTTGATACCCGTGTTCAAATTGTCGTGTCGAATATCGTGTTGAATTTTCCACCTTGAAAGTAACGATAGCGAGGTCATGTCAGGTAACAAAACCTTTTAATTTGTGTCTAACTTTATATAATATTTATCAATTTCAAACTTACAATAATGATATATTCCCCATATTCTGTGTGATTCATTATATATACACGTTTCCACATTGATTTTATATACAAGGAGAAATCTGTTTTATCGAGGTGTTGGGGTCATTATTTGAATTAAGTCAGGTTGGCTTCATCAACTTTTTTTATAAATATTTATTGTTCTTTTTGACGTTTCGGCAATCTCCAGACGGCTTTTTTCAATAAAGTTGGAAAGATTAATAATGAAATATTATCCAACACATGTATTGTCATGTAATAAGTTTTCCATCTTTTTTTTTAAAGGGATACAGTAGGTCCCTGTAACGTCAAAGGATAATAAGCGTAAAAAAAAAAGATGTTGATGAAATTTTGTGAATTAATCAAAATTCTAACCTATAGTATTCAACAGTTGGCAAGTCCTAATCTACAGTTCTTATTTATTTCCTATCAGTTTTCAAATAAAGTATTATATATTAATAAATGTATGTAATTCTGCTGTCCTCAAAGTTTATGTCCATAGTTCATCTAAAATACCCTATATAATTGTTTATTTTCAAAAAGAATCATACGCGTCTATAATAGTTTCGAATTTTGATAACAGATATCGCGCTAGTGCATCATAATGTAAAAATGTTTTTAAAAAATATTCCCTTTGTTTTTCAATTCATTTATTAGAGTAAGATTTTTCATAATTTTATATACGAGGGAAATATAGTTGGAGGGATTAAAAAGCAGATTTACACAAAAACTCTGTAAAAATTTAAGAGAAAAACTTAAAAAGATATCAATAATATTAAGTAGTAACACATTCTCACATTCTTCAATAACTTTATAATATAACGAAGAGTTAATTTATCTCCTTCCTCTCTACACCTTGAAGAAAAAATAAAATTGAAAAAAGGTTATGCAAATCACAAGATAATAGTCTTAAAAGCTTATCACGGCTTACTTTTCCTTCTTCGTGATTTGAATTTGGCAAGTTTTAATTGAGCGAAAAGGCTTTTTTTATATCTCATCTCCAAAGTTTTTGTTGTTTCATTTTACGCTGATTAAATTTCATCAGAGGTAGCGTTAATGTAGCTTTTGTGTACTAGGTCAGTTGCTAGCAAATTGTAACGTTTTAGAATGAGGCTTATCTGATCCATTAGAGAATATTAACACAAAGCAATAACGCGCCATCTATACATATAAAATAATAGGATTCAAAAGCGCGAATTATGCCTAACTGGCCTTGCCTTTATAGTTTGCTGAAGAGCATTGCTCGAAGCAAATATTTGAATGTAATGCTACTGTCCTATAAGCTTATGTCCATAGTTTACTTGAAAACCATTTCTAAGATTCCATCCTTCAGCGTAGCATATAAAAGCGGAATGATCCAATACAGTATTAGAGCTCTGAGAAGCGGTCTGGTGGATTAAATTGGCGAAACCGCTGGGAGGGTTCACCACTGATAAGCCAAGCCCTCCCAATATATTTTTTCATCGCAGTAAGGACAGTAGAAGTATGTATTGTGTATAAAAGAAACATTCGCGCTTTTAAATCCTTTTATTTTATATATATATTAGAGAATATGCTGATATTGGCATATAATAAAAATATTTAGCTAAATATAGAGCCCAATCCATATGATATGAATTAATGATGAATTGTTTATATTGGAATAAATATTGGATAATCTGTATATATTTCCCATGTGTATATAATCTTTCTCCATTTTTACCCCTTTGTATATTTCCCACTTTCATGGGTTTCTCCGTCTTGTAACCCCAAGGAGAATCCTCTGTAAGACCTGTGGGTCTTAATAAATGTTTTTGTGTGTGTATGGATTAACTATTGGTATTTTTCAATATTTCGACCAGGGTATTCGCCATTTTCAAGATGATTACACAAAATAGGAGATTATACTAGTTAGTCAAATTATTGGTAGATTCCAATAAAATATTTACATAATATCCGGTTTATTTATCAGAGTTTTTATAAACTCATGCTTTCGGGCTTGTTATCCCTTTAACAGGAGTAACACAATAACTAATACTTTTTTGCCAGCTTTGGTGGATTTTGAATATTCTATTTGATTACTTTTGGATCTCATGAAGTCAAATACCGCTCTGGACTGACGAGAGTCATTAGTACGAAACCATGGTCTTCAGGTGGACGCTTCTCAGTTTGCCAAAGCTGGTGTTGTGGATTTGTCGTCGACCCGAGGCCGCTAGTTTGCGGCGACGGTAAATAGATGGCTTCTAGATTTGATGTCTATTTTGACAGGAGAGGTGGCCTTTATATTTTTATAAATATAGTTATTGTGTTACTTACGTCGAAGGGCTGATAAGCTTGAGAGTTTATGTAATAGTAAAAAGTGATAAAACTTATTCTCGGGTGGATTTTCGAGTTATTTTATTAAAAGAGAGAGAAAGTATATAGGGGATAATATCTATTTATAAAATAGCTATTATAAATATAAGCGTTTCATTATTAACAATCATTCTGAATATAGAACAATCCATAATACATTTATAGTTTTAAAATAAGGCCTATTTTGGATTTTAATACGATTATTTATTAATCCGATATTTCGATGGACCAATCTTCCATCTTTTACGAGGTATTTTGCCGTGAAGCACGCAGCAGGTCGCGCGCCCCAAAACGTCTAGTGGCTCACCTGGGGCGCGCGACCTGCTGCTTGCTTCACGGCAAAATACCTCGTAAAAGATGGAAGATTGGTCCATCGAAATATCGGATTAATAAATAATCGTATTAAAATCCAAAATAGGCCTTATTTTAAAAATTATTAACAATATGTATATATGTTCACAGATGGCACCCATATGTCTAATATACATATGTGTATATGGGAGCATTGATATGCCTATCAACATAAGTTTTAGCTTTGTGGAGAGCTTTGTCTACCTACATTCTTGGACAAAACTTAAGGAAGTGAAAAGTCTTTGATGCCCGGTCGGCTTTTCTTTTTTTGAAGGAGACAGAGGCAATTTTTTTCACACTTGGTTGTATCGTATGTCTTCAATAAAGGTCAATGTATTATGATGCACTAACGCGCCATCTGTTATGAGAATTCGAAACTATTTTAGACGCGTATGATTCTTTTTGAAAGTAAACATTTTTTACTGCCCTTACTGCAATGGAAAAATTAATGGGAGGGTCTGGCTCATCAGGTCACTGTAATATCTTTCAGAGTTATTATCTGAATCGTGATATACATGGTAAAGTGTACAACCTCCTTAAATTTGGTCCACGAGTGTAGATAGAATGTGATAGGTACTGTCGCCTCCATACTGGGTGACTAAGCTATATCAATACGGGTTGCAGCCGACATGGAAACTGCATTATGAGAAATTCGATTTCACGATGGCGTTTTATATGGCGTAAATCCAATAACTGTGCTATAAAGATCTGTGTCCTTGTAAATGAAAAGTTGAATTGTTGCCTAATGTGTAGGCATGTGGTGTACTTACAGTACAAGCTGTTACAACTCTCTACCCACCATGGCCTGGTACTACATGTGTAGACATGTGGTGTACTTACAGTACAAGCTGTCACAACTCTCTACCCACCATGGCCTGGTACTACATGTGGTGTACTTACAGTACAAGATGTCATAATCTCTACCCACCATTGCCTGGTACTACATGTGTAGACATGCGGTGTACTTACAGTACAATCTGTCACAACCCTCTACCCACCCTGGCATGGTACTACATGTGTAGACATGTGGTGTACTTACAGTACAATCTGTCACAACCCTCTACCCACCTTGGCATAGTACTACATGTGTAGACATGTGATGTACTTACAGTACAAGCTGTCACAACCCTCTACCCACCATGGCCTGGTACTACATGTGTAGACATGTGGTGTACATATGCAACATATTAATTAATAAACGCCGAAATAGTCGTATTGAAAAAAATAATAATTCAAAATTTACTTTATATTATATACTCAATTTTAAAGATTTCAATAATAGATTGAACAACCTGTTTTTTGAATATTTGTTATTAATATAGATATACGTACAACCTACAAATATACAATATTGACAATCCTAATATCGCCGTCTATTTGTTATTCTGCCGGAATGCCGTCTGCTTCCTGTCACGTAGGAAGTGTATCGAATCATCGTCTGTTAACATAATCCTAAAGAGGGCAGACGATATAGCTCAGACGATCCCCTTCCTGACTTTGGTTAACGTAAGCCAATCAGATACCTGGTAATTACGCTTTGAAGTATCAGAAGACCAATCATACATAAATTTATAATAAAGAGAAATAGCGCCTTTACATGCATACCATATTTATATAAATGCCTTTCAAACACGTTTCCGTTTATTTATATCAAAAGAAAGGCAAATTAGACGCAAAAATCTATCCGTCCTCTATAATTCGACATTCTCTTTTTTTTTCCATCATTTTTATATCACGTGGCGATATTTCCATCTATAATTTATTTATAGTTTCTGTGTTTTATAAAGTTACATAAAGAGTTGCGGGAGAATAATTTTCATGTACTAAAATAGGCACCTCTCCCTTTCATTATGCATTCTTCTTCTTTCTTATCTTTGGGTGAAGTAGAATGTGTCTGCCTTTGTCATTAAGACTGGGAGCACTACTTAATGGCAGGCCGGCTTAGCTTAAAAGAAATGGCCGCCTCTGACATGAGGAACAGACGCCATGTACAGCCGCTCCTAACATGGATCACAAACGCTGCTCATCCTGTATCCCTGGATCAGGAGCCCTTACAGGGTACTATCAGCCGGGCCAGCTGATCCCAGGTCATTATGCATTAAAACTTGGCATTAAAAGGTTTATCACCCTAGTAAACAATTCTACTAGTGGTGATGGGAAATCAGCGCCACACGCAACCTCAGTTTTGGCAAAATAAGACAAAACCCCAACCTGTATACCATGGTTTGGGACTATGGCCCTCATCAGTATAGGAGCTGAGCGATAGTTCTTATACGCGACCAGCTCTTCTATGAGACAGACCTTTTGTTAAGATAACTTATGGCTTGACCTTTCACCTGAGCCAAGCACCGATGAAATCACTTCAAGGAGAGACAAAAACATCCGTGTATTGTTTTCTTGAACACAATACCTAATATTCGATCCGTCAATGTCTCATACATAAGCAGAATCATCCATTACTGTATTTAGAACTTTAAAAATTGCGGTCTGGTAGATTGAATTGACAAAACTGCTGTGAGGCTTCAGCACTGATGATCCAAGACTTCCCAATATTTTTTCATTTTTCCAGGATAGTATATATTTGTTTTATTTTTTAACGCGTTCTTATAATGGTTCTATTTCTTATACATATATAAACTCATGGACAAAACTTAAGGAAGTTTTATCTTTTAGCATGTATATCTGGATTCAGACAATAACTCTGAAGGATATTTGATACAAAGTGACCTTTATTGAAGACATACGAGATAACCAAGCGTGAACAATACTGCCTCCGTCTCTTTAAAAAAAAAGAGAAGATCGACAACATCAAAATATGAAACTCCTTTCAGTTTTGTCCATTAGTGTACCTATATATGGGACATTATTGTCTTATGATAGAAATAAAAAGTGTTATACCCAGAAAGAACTTGTAGATCATCATGGAACTTGGTATGTACATCTGGTTAGTTACACGTGCCATTAGATTCTCTCCTCTATAACTATTTTTTAGACTTTTACATTCAACATTGCATCATTCGTTATACCCCACAGGTAGTTAACGTGAGCCAAATTCAATGTTTTTATTAAACTCTTTTTGGAGATGTAATACTTATCACTTCCACTAGTGTATGATGAAAATGATGTAGTTAAAATTGTTTGGTTAAAAATGTATGTTTTATTCTTATTTGTTATTAATTGTTAATTATTGTATAAATTGTTGTTAAATATTATTCATTGATGTTATTCTATTCTTAATTGTTAATTTATATAATTCATTGTTTTACATAATTAATTCTTTATTGTTTTATTTTAATCTGTATATATTTATTTTGATTCGGCAACAGTATGTTGTCTATATATTGTGTGTTTTGCTTAGTGTTTAGTCAGTCTAGTTTAAATCAGCCATAAAATTCATGTAGCTTATTCAAAGACCATTAAATTCAAAGGTTCCTTGATCAATTTGCGTGGAGTTTCCTTTACTCAATTCTACAGAAACAATTCAAATTATTCATCGCAATACCTTAGCTCATAGAATTTGAGCTCGGTAGTTAACGCGAACACAAAAATATTTATGATTGATAAATGTATTTTTAAACTTAAAATGTTCATACGTAAGGCGGGAATAGTTTTTGTAAATAATCAAAGTAAAAACATTATCGGTTCCCCTAATATATAAACATGTAAAAAAACAATAATAATTTATTCGAAATTAAACATGATATCTTGATGTCTAAAATTAATTATTATAATTTTTCGTTTTTTTTTATCTTTTGTTTATCTGAATAGATTTATTCAATCTACCGTTCCGTCAACAAATACATTTTTTTGCTTCAGATTTCTTGAAATGCAATTAAATGATAATTTGAGAGTGAAGGCATCTGAAGAAAAAAAATATATTAAATATTTATTCTGTGATCTTTAAAAGTAATAATTGGTACCACGGATACGAAATATCTTTTGTTGTGACTTTTATTAAATGAAAAATATTGATTCTCTCTTTTGTTTGTTTGTTTTTGTAATATTGTTTTTGTTAGACAATAATTCCCTGTAGATCAGAGAGCTAATATATTGATAGATATTTTTATAAAATAGAAAAAAATAAATATTTTAGGGAAAGTAACGATACTGCCCAATGATGGGCAGATTTAATTAAATTGTGAAATTTTTCATTTATTGCTTCTGTTAGATAAAATATTTAATTTGGGAGCTCCCACAACTAAAAGGAATAATCCATCTGAATACCAATTTTAAGAATTTAGAATATTTGAGGAATGTGAAGATATTTGTTATTATAATCATGCAAGTTTAGGTTATGTAACTTGGTACTTTTATCAATTTGACATGAACTAATTAACAAATGAATAATATTTTAAGTTTTTTTTTTCCAAATATTAGTAAATATCACAAAACTTCAGATAAATAGTACAGCCTAAATTAATATTTTATTTCTGTTTCGCCAGCGGTTTCGCCAGTTTAATCTACCATTACCACCTGGGAGTCGGTGGAGGGATGGTCTAAACTGTTGGTTTTCAACCGCTACGACCCGGGTTCGATTCCCGCATTGGGTACTTTTTTTTTTCTGATTGAAAAAAAAAATTTTCCAATGGCTCGCGATTCTTGCAAAAGTCCAAACCCACCAGCGAGTGCAAGTAACCAAACGGGACTCTGTTACATTTGTAAGTGCAAAGTCGAACTGCTTTTCACATGTGTAGACATGTTGTGCACTTACAGTAAAAGCAGTCGCCAACTTCTACCCACCATAATTATCATGGCCTGTACCATGTGTACTAGGGATAAGCAAAAATAAATCTACCATACCGCTGTTATATTGTATTTTCGGTTTTTCTTTTATAGCTATACTGATAAAAACATAAAAATGAAAGCGGTATGGTAGATTAAACTGACGAAACCGCTGGGAGTGTTCACCACTGATGAGCCAGGTTATCTTATTATTAAAGCGCAAAAAATGTCTGGATGTCTGGATGTTTGGATGTTTGTTTGTTCCCTAACTCCTCTCTTAATATTTTATTTTATACGACAATATTTCGTATACATATTACATTTAGTCCCGGAATTATTCAGGTAACTCCAAAATTATATTTAAACTTTTAAAAATAGCGCAGTAAGCAAAAATACGCATTTAGCTCGACGTTAAGCTCGACGTTAGCGACACGCTCGGCCATTGATTGAAATAAAACCAAATAATTTGATATATAAATATTCGTAATTTAAATTCGTAATAAATTCGTAATATAATTATTTGATTTTAAAATAATTTACTTACTTTAAATACTTTTCACACTATTTAAATGCGTACTTTTAACGACGACATTTTTCATTTTAGTAAATCATTTTTCATTTTTAACATTTTTAACATTTTTACATTTTTCATTTTTAACTTTTTTTTTCTTTTTCAACACTTTCAACACTTTTGCAACACTTTTATTATTAAAGCGCAAAAAATGTCTGGATGTCTGGATGTTTGGATGTTTGTTTGTTCCCTAACTCCTCTCTTAATATTTTATTTTATACGACAATATTTCGTATACATATTACATTTAGTCCCGGAATTATTCAGGTAACTCCAAAATTATATTTAAACTTTTAAAAATAGCGCAGTAAGCAAAAATACGCATTTAGCTCGACGTTAAGCTCGACGTTAGCGACACGCTCGGCCATTGATTGAAATAAAACCAAATAATTTGATATATAAATATTCGTAATTTAAATTCGTAATAAATTCGTAATATAATTATTTGATTTTAAAATAATTTACTTACTTTAAATACTTTTCACACTATTTAAATGCGTACTTTTAACGGCGACATTTTTCATTTTAGTAAATCATTTTTCATTTTAAACATTTTTAACATTTTTACATTTTTCATTTTTAACTTTTTTTTTCTTTTTCAACACTTTCAACACTTTTGCAACACTTTTATTTACAAATAAATTTGTTCATTTTAGCACCGTTTTTATTTTGTTAAGGTCATTTTTCATATTTTTTATATTTTAAGATTATCTATAATATCTAATTATCAATGCGCAAAAATGTCTGTTTGTCTGTATGTATGTTTGTTCCCTAACTACTCTCTTAATATTCTATTTTATTTAATTTAATTACGCCATTTAATTATTTAATTACGCCAGAAATTGGCTATTTTAATATTGCTTATATTAAATATGCCTATGCGTATTAAATATTAATTTTCACAAACATATATTTATATTCTTTATTCGATATTTAGTTAATATTCATTTTGATATTTAGTGAATATTCAAAATAGACGCTCAAAATAAAATAGAATAAAATTTCAATATATATCGAAATTTGATCTATGTCACATTGTTATATTATAGTGTATATAGTGTTATATTATAGTGTAACGTTTATTTTTGCATTTTTACACTATACATTTTTACACTATACTATAAAATGTTGATATTATGCCGTGAGAGTACAACTGAGAGTACACACTAAATAAAATAGTAAGAATAATATAATTATATATTATAATTATAAATGCCATATATTAAAATATTAGAATGTTATCAAAAAGGTGCTTTTTAAATAAATTAAAAGGACCTTAACAAAACTAAAACAGTACTCTAAAATAATGTTATTTCCAATTAAGGGTTTTCAAAAACGAAAACATATTGATGTTAGAGTTTCAAAGAAATTCTAAAAATGAAAATGTTGTTAAAGTAAAAAATTTAATTGTGCTGTCTTATATTATTGTTTTTTATTGTTGTCTCTTATAAATGTCTTTGTTGGATAACTGAATGCTACGACAGCTAGCGTCACACTGGACCTATCATCATCACAACTGTTTGTTTACCTTCTTCTCTATACTTCAATAACTGTTCGCTACCATAACTTTGTCTTTTCTTGCTAAATGGATAATAAAGATTATTATCATATAATCCTCAACGTCCTCATGCCTTCCTACAAGCTGTAAGTACCTAAATCTTACAACAATTAGATTATGAGACTGAGTATTGCATGAAATTCAACTAACGAGTTAAGACAAAGAAAAAAGGCTTAGCAAAAATGGCGTCACTCCCGAGCCACGATGTAACCCTAAATAAGCTCGACGGCTATAACTACTCACTATGGTCTTTCAAAATTGAAATGCTCTTGCAAAAGGAAGATCTTTGGGAAGTTGTCACCGAAAATATTCCAGATGAACCTAAAATCGAATGGAAAAAGAAAGACTCAAAAGCTAGAGCTATCATTAATCTAAGCATCGCCGACTCACAAATAGTGCATGTCAAAAACCTACTAACAGCCAAAGCTACCTGGGACACTCTTAAAAATATCTATGAAAGAAAAACACTCTCAGGAAAAATTTATTTGCTAAGGAAACTATACAGCTTAAAACTCGAAGAAGACAAAGACATGCAACAGCATATCACTACCATGATGGAACTTGTTGACAAACTGCGAACCATTGGCGAAACACTAAAGGACTCTCACATCACGGCTATACTGCTTTGCTCGCTTCCAAAGAGCTACTCCAATCTCATCACGATGTTGGAATCAAGGCCTGATGACGAGCTAACGCTTGAATTTACCAAGAACAAACTCCTTGATGAACACACACGCAGAGTAGAAAGCTCGAAAGACGAAAGCACCGAATCAAAAGCCTTAAAAAGCCTCCACGGAGCTTCAAGCCAAAGAAGAGAAAAAGAGAAGAAATTCTGTTCTTTCTGCCACAAACCAAACCACTCCAAAGAAGAATGTTGGCACTATCAAAAGCGAAACAACAGCAACAAAGAGTACAAATATGAAAACTTCAGAAGAGGAAACGTACCAAAGTACACAAATCAGTCGAGTGTCACCCAAGAACAATCCACAAACCAGAGAACAACAAAAGGACCTAACCCAAAAGCTCTCAATTGCACTCAACGAGAAGCAAGTGTACACAACTGGTTCGTCGACTCTGGAGCCACATCTCATATGGCGTACGATGAAAGCTTCTTCACTGAACTTAACAGAGAACAAACACAAAATGTTGTGGTTGCTAATGGCAATAAGCTGCAGGTCAAAGGGATAGGACAAGGAGAAATCAAAGTCATCACACCCCAAGGAAAGACTGACACCTTACTTCTCACAAAAGTTCTCTACATCCCGGAACTAACAGACAACCTTCTGTCAGTGAGTGCGGCCACCTCCAACGGATGTAAAGTAACGTTCAACAGAGATTGGTGTACCATCGAAAGAGACAACACAGTCCTCGCGAACGGTATACTTGACAATGGAATGTACCGACTCCACCTGGATGACAACCCCCAAACTCGCACATTCAAAGCAAATGTTGCAAAACAAAACCACTGCAAGAACAAAAATTGCCTCATGCTCTGGCACGACAGACTAGGACACAGAAATATAGAATCAATTAAGAAGATTCGAAATGAGAACCTAGCAAGAGGACTAAGTCTAAATAACTGTTCGCACAGCACAGACTGCGTTCAGTGCATTCAAGGAAAACTCACCGAAACCCCATTTCCAAAGAAGACAGAGTACAGAGCAACTGAAACGCTTCAACTTGTCCACAGTGATATCTGCGGTCCATTACCAACTAACTCTCTCAGCGGTAAGAGATACTTCATCACCTTCACTGATGACTACAGCAGATACACGAAGACCTACCTCCTGAAAAGAAAAGACGAAGCCTATGAAAAAATAAAAGACTACGTCATCTCAGCACACACGGAATTTGGAAAAAATATCCAAACCATACGGGCAGACAACGGTCGTGAGTACGTAAACCGACAAGTCGAAGATTTCCTGAACCAAAGCGGAATCAAACATCAGCTAACAGTCCCCTACTCACCAGCCCAGAACGGAGTAGCCGAAAGGAAAAATCGATCACTAATGGAGATGACAAGATGCATGCTGTTTGACTCAGGACTCCCACAGTCTCTATGGGCGGAAGCGGTTACCACAGCTAATTACCTACACAACCGAATACCCTCGAAAGCTACAGACAAGACTCCTTTTGAACTATGGACCAACAGGAAGCCCAGTCTGAAGCATCTAAAAAGATTCGGATGTAAAGCCTTCGCCTATATTCCCAAGATAAAAAGAAACAAGTTGGATAGCAAAGTTATCGAAGGACTTTTCTTGGATACGATGATCGGAGCAAAGGATACAGAATCCTGCACGACACAGACAACATCACAATCAGCTGATCCGTAAAATTTCTAGAAAAAGAAAATGGATTTCATCACGCTTCCACAAAAACAACTTCACCACAAGTACTAAGTACAGATCTAACTTCCTCCAATCATATTGGTAATGCAGAGGAAAGTCAGGAACCAGGAACACAATCCGAAAACCTTGAGGACTCAGAAACCGAGGATTACATTCAACCCGGTACAAGCACAGGAACACAAGTGGTCACACAAAGAAGATCCACGAGACCAACAAAGGGAATACCTCCCATAAGAAATGACTACATGCTGTACAAAACTGAAGCTCAAGACATTCAGACACCCACCAGCTACTCGGAAGTCCTACTATTACCAAAAATAGAAAGAGAAAAATGGCTACAAGCAATGAACGAAGAACTAAATTCTCTTGAGAAGAACAATGTATGGGAACTAACGCCTCTACCTAAGGACAAAAAGATCATAGGATGTAAATGGACCTATAAACAAAAACTCAATTCCAAAGGAGAAATAGAGCGGTACAAAGCCAGACTCGTAGCAAAAGGGTTCAATCAGAAATTTGGCCGAGACTACGAAGAAACCTTTGCACCAATTGTGAAGCATTCTACAATTAGAGCCTTCCTAGCTGCATCAGTCTACAAAGGGATGCAAGTGATCCACCTCGATGTGAAGACAGCGTTCCTACACGGCGACCTAGATAAAGAACTCTACATGGAACTCCCAGAAGGACTCCATACAAAACAAACAAACGAAGTCTGCAAACTAAAGAAGGCAATTTACGGTCTAAAACAAGCTGGAAGATCTTGGAACACAAAAATTGCAAGCACTCTAATTAAAAATAACTTCAAACAGAGCATTGTAGACCCATGCCTATTCACCAAGAATGAAGAAAACCATTCCATCTACTTGATTCTATATGTGGATGACATGCTCCTCGCAAGCGATTCCGAGATAATCATCCAAAACACTGTAAAAACTCTCGAAAAAGAATTCGAAATAAAGAACCTTGGAGACCCCACTCAATTCATTGGTATAGAAATCTCAAGGAACAGAGAAGGTGAACTCCTACTGAGCCAAAAGAATAAAATCCAAGAATTAGTTGAAAGGTACAATCTCCAAGAAGCGAAACCTACTTTCACTCCCATGGAAAGCGGATACCCCGGTATATCTGATGAAAAACTTCTACCAAACAACGTCCAATACCAACAACTGATAGGCTCACTATTGTACCTAAGCGTAGTATCCAGACCAGATATCGCAGCTCCAGTCTGCATACTCAGCAGCAGAAACCAGAATCCTAGAAATTGTGACTGGAATGCAGCAAAAAGAATCGTAAGATATCTAAAAACTACTAAAGAACTCGAGCTACGCATATCTAACCAAAAACCTCCCACGCTGGAAGCATACAGCGATGCCACATGGGCAAGCGACAACACCGACAGAAAATCACTAAGCGGAAACTTGTTCCTACTGGGTTCAAACCCCATCTCATGGATGACTGGGAAACAAGGTTGCGTATCTCTCTCATCCACCGAAGCGGAACTTATCTCCGCAGCTGAAGCCTCACAAGAACTGTTATGGCTTCTCGACTTGCTAAAGGATCTCGAACTGGAACAGAAAGCTCCAATCTACTTCCACCAAGACAATCAATCATGTCTCAAGATATGTTCATCCGAAAAAGTGTCTTCTAGAACCAAGCACATCGCAACCAAGATCCATCACCTGAAGGATCTTCAGAAGAAGATAGTGATAAAAATGGTCTACTGCCCAACTGGCGACATGAAGGCGGACATTCTGACCAAGCCGCTACCAAGGCCGACATTTGAGAAGTTACGCTACAACCTCGTGATGTCTCCACATTCATGCCGGGGATTTGTTGGATAACTGAATGCTACGACAGCTAGCGTCACACTGGACCTATCATCATCACAACTGTTTGTTTACCTTCTTCTCTATACTTCAATAACTGTTCGCTACCATAACTTTGTCTTTTCTTGCTAAATGGATAATAAAGATTATTATCATATAATCCTCAACGTCCTCATGCCTTCCTACAAGCTGTAAGTACCTAAATCTTACAACAGTCTTAAAGTTTCAAAACCTATATATATAAAGAAAAAAGAATGACCGTTTCTCTTTATTATATTAATTAATATATAGCTCAATTGTTTTTGACTTATAGGCAGGATTGTATGTGCTTTAATTTCTTTTATTAGAGCGACGTAAGGCGCGCTAAATTTGCTAGTTCTATTAATGTTTCATTGCAGAAAGGGTAGTAGAAAATTCTTTAATATACACGTCTATAATAGTTTCGAATTTTTATAACAGATGGCGCTCTAATGTATCATATTATAAATACCGTTTACCAAACTAATCCAGAACAATAGCCAGTCTTAACACGTATTAAATTTTTAACTTATAATAATGCCAAATTATAAACAATTATAGCTCTTTATCATATATTTATAATTATTCTTGATATTCAAAACAAAGAAAGCATATCCTGACCAGGAGCACATGTGCTTTACAGAAGGTAGAGCGCCATCTGGAATAACAGAAATCAACTAAACATTGATTTAACCTGTTCCCTGATATTTGGTCAACCCAATTTCTTGATAAATCAAGAAAAGCCATCCACGAACGCGTTTCGCGCTGTTGGCCCTCGTCAGCGTGGAGTAGGCTGTACCACTGCGACTAAAAATTATTTTGGTCCCAGAGGCTTCTTCAGAAACCAAGAAATGGGTATTTCTTAATAAGAAATACCCATTTCTTGGTTTCTCAAGAAGCCTCTGGGATACGAATAATACGAATAAATAGATTATTACGTTATTTTTAACTAAATCTTTTTACCTTTTCTTCCTTAAGGTTTGTCCATGACATTTGGTAACTGTGGTATAAAAGGAATGTTTGTTGGACATGTACAAAATGTGCCGTCTTGTCGTAATGAAAAGAAATTCGAAGATTTAAAAGAAATGTTTCAAAAACTTTTCTCGAGGGGAATCAGAAGTGTAAGATATCGATTGGAAATATCGATTTTATTTTTTAATATTTTTTTTTTTTAGAAATTTTTCGAGAAAAAGATGGCTAATAATAATAGCTTTTATAATAGAAATTTGTTTGTTTTTGAAAAAATTGTTGACAATTATATTAATTGATTTAATAATAGATTAACATTTGATTGCTTTTTTAAAAATTTATTTTTAAAATTATTATGAGAATGTTTATTTTTCTGTGATAATATTGATATTTCATTTAGCAAATCTATATAATTATGTTATACACACACACACACACAAGCCTTTTTATTGGGGCATCCAGCCCTATACATGATTCCCCTCTACAGGATTTAGCAAAGGAAGATATTTCGAAAGTAAAAACTAGAATACAGGAAGTAATAAGGAAAAAGAAAAGCGAGAAGAAAAAAAAACAAACAAAAATAAATATAACCATATATACAAAAAAATAAACATACAGAGCAAAAGGAACCATACATGATTAAAAATTTAAGTTAAAGTACCAATGTTTAAAATATGTCAAGGTTAGGATATCATTGAGAGGGCTAGTGTTGAATCAGCCGCATTCAATCTTCGTTTTCTTCCTCCAAGCAAACCACGACATTCGGCGCTTCCATTGTTCTCCAACGGACATTGACTGCGGCCTTGTAGAATTTATATAAACCGAGGGAGAGACCCTGATCAACCATCAGTGTGTTCATCCAGCTGCAAATTTGTTGGCAGTCAGGTTGAGACCAGGGTAAGTCACCCAAAATTTCTTTCCTCTGTTTCTCTAAGCAAGAGCATCCAAATATTATATGCATAATTTCGTCTTGGATTCTGTTTTTACACAGATCGCAAGTTAGAATCAAATCAATTTTCCAGCGATTTGAACGATTTTCTGGGAAGATCGTCCAAAGGAGTCTCAGTTGTGCAAAAAATCTTTTAATTGCTAGAGGAATAGTTGTGAATAAATATCGTTCTGCTGTTATTGAATTTTTTAGGTATTTGAAGTGACTGTAATGTGAAGTATTTAGGATTTTCGCCATGTCGTTTTGGATGCTTTGTTCGGTTGCTATTCGAATAATACCAGGGATTTCAGTCATTATTGCAGCGTAATCCGGACAACCCTTCAGGAACGAAAAACCGTTTGAGTCATATTTATGTTATAAAAACAAATGAGATTTGATTTTCTGCTTGAATTTTAGATCATGTTGAGGATTAAGATAATGCAGTCGTGGTTAAAATCTTGAAAGTATAATTACAAAAATAGTTTTGATAAGAGATTGTTTTAATTGAGCTTTAGGATTATATAATGAACATAATTTGGTAAAAGTACTTCCTGACTTAAGGCTAGTAGAATAAAGAAAACAAAAGATTATTTACATAATGTACAAAAGTTTTGAGCCGGCCATTGGGATAAAACAACAACGAGCTTTTATAGGGGAAGAGTGACTTCTGGCGGTCGATTAAGCAGAATATTTAAATCTATGAAAATATGATTTTAAATGAAATAATATTTTTATATAACATATATGTGATGTAACTTTTAAATTTTAACTTTATTTTTATTCTGATAAATCAGATACTTTCAAAATTTGAAAGAAAGTTTTTCTCCACAATTTTAGGTCTTCCTAAACCAATATTTTCCTCACTTTGTTCAATTTCATATGTGTATCAATTTTTTAAAATATTCAAATTTAATTTTATGTACAAATATGTTGTGATTTTCCTTTAAGAAAATAATAATGATTTTTTTTTTTGGTTCAAGAGAAAGTTTAACGTGGATAATTTTTTTTTTTATAAATACTTTTTTTGATTGATTAAAATATGTTGCTCTTTGGAGAGTAGGTACCAAAATTTACACCTCTCCCTTTAAAAAAAATGCATTTTAGGTAAGCATCACAGTACAAAACGTAATGTTTAGTGATAACGAATGGGCCACACCACCAGTTTTGTCAAATTCAGATAAAAGGTTAACCTGTATATTGTTCTAAAAATAGAACACACACACAATCCATATTTAAATATTTTATTCAATCCAATATGTGCCTTTTTATCATATAATATATTTATATATTAGAAACTATTATAGACGCGTAAGATTCTTTTTGAAATTAAACAATTTCTACTGCCCTTACTGCAAAGGAAAAATTAATGGGAGGGTTCACCACTGATAAGCCAGGCTCTCCCATTAATTTTTCCATATTGCAGTAAGGGCAGTAGAAATTGTTTAATTTCAAAAAGAATCTTACGCGTCTATAATAGTTTCTAATTTTCATAACAGATGGCGCGCCAGTGCATCTATAATGAAAATATTTTTGTATCAACCAAATATTCAATGCATTCAGTTTCTAGGTGTTTGAACGAATCTATCATATAATGAGTGTTCTGATATTTTACTACGTATAACTCCCATTGTATAGATTTGCCATGAAATTCGTGGAGCGCAAGAGTTATAAAAAAAAACCGAGTCACTGAAATATCTCTGTAAATAAAGGGAATAGTATAGCATAATATAAATCCATATCACACCATTTCGCTATATCAAAACTTGGAAGGAGATAATGAAATTTGGAGGCGGTTTATGACCGATTTTAAATCGCTTATGATGATGTTGCTGCTGGTATAAATGGACTGATTTGTGACAAATCGGATTTAAGACGACAAATATTTGACTCTGTGGTTATGTCTTAAATCGAGAACCAGTGTTTTATAAACAATATTTTTTAAAAATAGTCTCGGAAAATATATTTTTGTTGTTGTTATTGTTGCTTATTCCTCAAGTCGAAATATATTTTTAAAATGTATTTAAATTGAAAGAGAAACTCGCTGTGCTAAATTTAGTTCCACATTAAAGTTTTGTTTTCGTCTAATTACTGAATCTGCACTGAGAGAGCTGATTGGTGGAGTTCCACGTGATCGTGATCCCGTTAACCAATCAGGTTATTAATCTATCGTTTTCTGCTCCACTAATTGGGTTATGGATTATTGGAGGTTTGGGCGAATTTTTCCCCTATCAAGCTTACGTAAGGATTTTTTTTTTATATAGAGAGATGGAAATATATATAAATAAAGGGGTCCGTCAATTTCTCCATTTACGTATACACTCACGGACAAAACTTAAGGAAGTTGTACCTTTAAGCATATATATCAGGATTCAGACAATAACTCTGAAATATATTACAGTGACCTTTATTGAAGACACACGATATAACCAAGAATGAACAAAATTGACTCTTACTCCTGAAAAAAAAAAAAAGACGACTCGCGATATCAAAGACTTTCCACTTCCTTAAGTTTTTTTTTTTTCATGAGTGTCTACACTCATAGATAATATAGATATGTAATATATAAAATTTTAATATACAGATCTGTATTAATCTATTGGATTTACTGATGATCCATGCCCTCCCAATATTTTTTTCGATCATAGCAACTAAAGTACTAAGATGGTTTGTTATTTTTTTTTAAATGGCGTTGAAATGGTTTCTTGTGAATATATATATATTTTTTTACACAATTAAATTTACTGGCAATGCGTTTCTTTTAAATATTTAAAGGAAACGTATTGCCAGTAAATTTATTTGTGTGAAATTATAACGATAGATGACAATTAAATTTTATTTACTAATATATATATAATACACTGCGGCCTGTGTTTGTAAAACGACACTTGAAGTTACACCGCATGAGTTTCTTTTCACCTTGAAATAAAAATTTGATTTTTCGTTGAAAAGAAACTCATGCGGTGTAACATCAAGTGTCGTTTTAATATATTATATATATTTTCAATTAGTCTTTATTCATATAAATATTGGTTGACACCACTATCCTGGAATTAAGTTGAAATTCCTCAACGTTTTATTGATATTTATTCCGAAAGATGGCGCTTTGACAACACAAGCTTCGGCAAGCTGAGAAACGCCCAACTGGAGATCATCGCGTTTTGTTTTTGACGGGAGAAAATAACTTTTATTTGCATAGATCAAACTACTAGTAGTAAAACTGTTAATGATAATAAAGATAACTTTATTTTTTAAAAGGTTACAAGTTTTTCTCTAAAATGTGTTACGAATGGTCTATTTGCATATTCTTATTCACAACATCGAAATAAAAACAGTAAAGGAAAACAAAGATATTTACTTTTTTTTGCTATCTTGACCCCTGGTTAGAGCTGTGGCCCTCGCAGATATGATTCTCTGATGTCCTGCAGCTCTCCAGCAATCTTTCTATGGCCTCTCCTTGTAGCATAGTAATAATATTAAAAATAAACATTTGTTAATAAAAATACAATTTGGCTAAAATTTCACTCAGCCTGAACTAGAGATGTATGTAGCCCCGGGTCATGTTTCCAGTGAAATCTAATATTTAAAAACATTCAAGAGATAAATATTTTAGGAATGAGGGAGCAACCTTTCGAGAAATATTATTATTTCTCTAGCCATAGAGTTTCACATATGCATATTTCTGCGCTATAATATGGCGCCATTCACCTCAAATAATTTATTATGAGCACATGGATGTTGGGGCTACCTACCTCCCAGGATATAACTGTCGTTTCTGGAATTGTTTATTGATTACCTTGGAAATTGACCTGGGAATTTTCCAGGTTGTTCCAGACAATATTCCTCTCTCGGGGGAATTTCTATTTATTCTGCACACAAATCCTTGTGGAATTTACCTTGAACAAATCCTTAAATCCTGGTGGTTATTTTTAGGCTTTCCTGGTTTTCTCGCTAGATAGGGTCCACTTCGGAATATATCCTTTCTTAGTCATTTCCGTCTCTCTCTGTCTGTCAAGTTATCATTTATTATTATTGTAGTAGGAGGAAAATGTTGGGAATTTACGGGTATCAACGGGTAAAATAAGTTTGAGTTTTTTTTTTAAGAATATTCTGTAATGATCCCGGAGATAAATATGGCAAGTGCGATTTATAAAACAATTAATTAATATAAAGAAAGTTAAGATATCTACAATATATATACGTTTTTTACTGAATAAAGATATTTTTAAAACAGCTAATCAAGATCATCACCAAGACGTCTAGTGTTTTATCTTTATGTCTAGAGATAACAACACCCCTCGCCCCTATGCGCGAATTCCCTGTGGCCGACACCTAGTAGACTCCAAGGCTGATTGAAGCCTTAGTTTTGAGGGACTAGGGTATTTGCATTTCCCCAGGTTATGACTTAGATATTAATAGCCCACCTCCCCCCGGTCGGTGTTTGTTCACCAGTAGCTAGGCTTGTCTCAGTGTAAACTTAACTTAGTGTAAATGGATTTTTGATGGAAATGTGTTCGTACAAGTCTTGCAGTGATATAGCCGCACCAATGTGTACTCAAAGAATACTACTCTAGAGTCTTTCTTGTAGAGTTGAACACTGATCTCTCTAAAATGTTGCGTACGTTCTGCAATTGTAACATTCTACCCATCACATGGCCTGTACTACATGCGTAGACATGTGGTGTACCTACAGTGAATGCAGTCACAACCCTCTACTCATCACAGGATGGTGCTACATGTGTAGACATGTGGTGTACCTACAGTGAATGCAGTCACAACCCTCTACTCATCACAGGATGGTGCTACATGTGTAGACATGTGGTGTACCTACAGTGAATGCAGTCACAACTCTCTACTCATCACAGGCTGGTGCTACATGTGTAGACATGTGGTGTACCTACAGTGAATGCAGTCACAACCCTCTACTCATCATAGGCTGGTGCTCCATGTGTAGACATGTGGTGTACCTACAGTGAATGCAGTCACAACCCTCTACTCATCACAGGCTGGTGCTACATGTGTAGACATGTGGGGTACCTACAGTGAATGCAATCACAACCCTCTACTCATCACAGGCTGGTGCTACATGTGTGGACATGTGGGGTACCTACAGTGAATGCAATCACAACCCTCTACTCATCACAGGCTGGTGCTACATGTGTAGACATGTGGGGTACCTACAGTGAATGCAATCACAACCCTCTACTCATCACAGGCTGGTGCTACATGTGTAGACATGTGGGGTACCTACAGTGAATGCAATCACAACCCTCTACTCATCACAGGCTGGTGCTACATGTGTAGACATGTGGTGTACCTACAGTGAATGCAGTCACAACCCTCTACTCATCACAGGCTGGTGCTACATGTGTAGACATGTGGTGTACCTACAGTGAATGCAGTCACAACTCTCTACTCATCACAGGCTGGTGCTACATGTGTAGACATGTAGTTTACTTAAAATAAAAGCGTCCTCTACCCACATAGCATTATGTACTCCGTTCAACGTTCAATATTATATTTTACGTAGCTCAACGCCCTACTAACTTAGAAAGAAGATGAAGAGTTCAATCAAACCTCAGGATAACTCGAGCTAATTCTCTAAAAGAAGATTGTCGTCGGGGCTGTGTTGGGGGCAGATGATCTTGTAATTAGCGGAGAGGAAGTGGCAATTAAAGAATGCTCTGAGATTAGAACAACAATCTTCTGCTGCCATTAGCTGTAGTTTCAATTTCCTGTTACACGGTCTCCTTGGAACAACTCGGTAATCATTATATAAGGCTTCACCCAAGCGAACACAACCTCGCATCAAGACATTCCGACTGAAAGAAAGTTTAACATCGCTGTCATTAAGATAAACACCAAACCATTTAGACCTATTTTAGACCTTAGGGATTAGCACTTCATCTAAATGTAAAATCAAGCAATTTTAGTCCAAATTCAACTCTTTTATATATAATTTAAATAAATTCCTACTTTTCCTACTACCATGACAAATATTAGGGAAGGCCTGGCTCATCAGTGGTGAACCCTCATAGCTCTTTTGCCAGTTTAATACACCATACCCGCTCTTATATTGAATTAGATTATTCTGCTTAGCTATCCAACACTGTAGAGGAACACGTTTTAGTTAGCTGAAGAAAGACCGCCTGAAATCTTTCTTTAATCAAGAAAACAAAAATAGTTACGGCGTCTTGTGATTTTTAAGAGGAAAATTCTAGGTCAAGGAATTTGAAGAAAACTATAGAGACAATGTACTACAGTGGTAACACTGTAACATTTGTAACACTACCGTATATCCATATGTCCGTATATATGTAGAGAATATCAACAACAAACAACAACAAAAAACCTTTATTGAGGACCTCTCGTCCTATATAGGATTCGCCAGTTTACAGAGTAAGAGAAGAGAACTAAGAATACAGAGAGAAACCTATAATTAGTAGGTATAGTATAGTATTTTTTCTACACTGTGACTATATACAACAGCAGCAACAAGCCTTTTACTGGAATCAAAGTCCCATAGAGAATATCATAATTGTAGGCTGAATGTTGACAATTGAAATGTTTTATTGACATCTTGTCAATTACATAGGTGCACATTTATTAGTATACAATAATAGGATGCTGTGAAAATTACCATATAAATGCTATGTACAAGGATTATGTACAAGGTGACACCGATACAGAGTACACCTATTCCCCGATTTACACGGTACTTGTTTTACACGTTTTCGCTTTTAAACGGTTTTCCAAATAAGTTTTTTTTATCGCACTATACTAAATGCTACTGTGATTGAACACTTGCGCTGTGTACACATCTCACGAGGAATCCCGAGCTTATGTGCTGACTACATATTTTAACCTGTCAATGCATTTTATTTTTATTTCTGTGTACACCTATCCCCCGATTTACACGTTTTTCTCAGGAACGTATCTACCGTGTAAATCGGGGGATAGGAGTATAATGGAGTTTCGAGTCTTCCGTGACAATGGTTGAACTTTGATCAATTCAAGATCTAGATTCATCAATTCTCAAAAAGTTTTATTGTGTGACTTTCAGCGACCCACTGTCACATTTTTCAAGGTGGAAAGTTTTAAGCGAAGTTTTTCTTTAGGAATTCTATACACTTACTGTATTAAAATGTACCTAACCACCATGATTATCATGGTCTGAAGCATGTTTACTTGGAATAACTAACAAAATGATACCTAACAGTTTTTATGACAATTATTCTCTGTTCAATAGATGTGAAGAATCCCTCCCAATATGATCAAATTTCCTAAATACTCATTTTATCGATACTAAAAAATAGGACCTCCACGCAATTTCATTGGTAACCTTACTAAATTTAGTCAATATTTATGTATTTATTCTGGTAAATACAATGTGGGGGGTATGTAAACAAGTTTGTCAGTTCTTAAAAAAGATATTTAAGGAGAGGTACTTATATTCTACTTGAATGTTGGATATGAATAATAAAAAACTATATAATTGAATATTAACAAGACTGAGATGTCAAATTTGGTATCCCGTTAAAAAAACAGAATGTGTGACATCCCAAATTTGCATAGTTGACTCTAATTAAAACCGCTAGGACACCACTTTAAAAACTCATTATTTACATTCTGTAAATTTGCACAGAAACCGCGCGATAAAAATCTCCTAATTAACTTATCATCATCCCACGGCTTTTGTAGTAATTATCGCAAGACGATGTGACACACGATCGGCTGACATAAAAATGATTTTTTTTATAGAATTTTTTTTAAAAATTATTTTTTTTGCTCCATATATTTTAAATTGGGAAATAACCGATGTTATCAAATCTAACAGCTAATTACACCGATAAAATTATGCTAGATAATAAAAAATATATTTAATAGATTAAATAAAAAGATGCATTTCCCAATATTTTGGTGGGTAAACCTTTGTCGAAGCATAACTTAAATACTGGCGAATAAATCTTTTTATTCAATCCAATATATGCCTTTTTATTATCTAAATATTTATTTATTTATTTATTTCAACAAACACAACGCGGTATACCGGCTAGGGATAATTGCGTCGATTTACATTTTTTTTTAAACAGAAGGAGTTATAATATACAAGGAAAAAAAATAAAAAAGAGAAACAATAAGATATATTAGGAACCTGAACCTTCCAGGTTAGAAAGATAATCATAAATATATTTACAAAAATAGTTAGATCTGTGACAATTATCTCTAGTATTTACAACTTGATATAGATCTACAACATTATTTACTGAAAGATAATCATAAATATATTTTCAAAAAATAGTTAGATCTGTGACAATTATCTCTAGTATTTACAAATTGATATAGATCTACGACATTATTTACTGTCTGTTGCGATAAAGAAGAGTGGGTAAAGATTTGAAAATGGATTCCTCTATCTTCAAAACACACAGAATTGTACTAGATCAAACTATAAACGGAATTTTACTCCTTTATCTCTATTTATTGAAAATAGAAAGACATATCCTGACCTCTTACATGAGAGGTTTTTTTTTCTTTCTTTTTTTTTTCAATCGTACTTATATTGTATATATTTGTGAATCTTAAATTTTCTTTTTTCAAGTTTTATTAAGTCAGATTAAATTGGCAAAACTCTAGAAAAAATGATGTTTAGATTATAAAATAATTTCTCTAAAACTTCAATATGTTCTCTTTGATTATTTTCTAATTTTAAAATTCGCCATTTTTTGAGAGTATGTACCAAAAGATCTACCTCCCCCTTTAAATATGCATAAAAACATTGGATTTTGTTTATCATATCAGTAACCCAGTAGAATACTCAAATTTGGTGAAAATGAATGAGCCACAACAACAGCTTAATTACCTTTTTGGCAAATTCGATCAATTTTATGTCTCCTCTAGTTGGATGTTATGAAATCGAAGCTGCCCCTGTACTGAAAAAACTTCCATTTTTCTTAATAAGACTGTCAACTCTGTTGACCTTGAGTAAGAAAGAAGAATGCTCAAATTCTCACAAATATAGGAGGACTTACAGAGAAGTTTAGAGAATATATGGATAATATCAATTTATTACATAAAACAGAATCACACTATATATCTCAAATAAAGACAGCAGTCGTTGTGTGTCTCTCATTGGTGAATAAGACCCATATTTTCAAGCATGAGCACTGTTCTCGTATCGGCTAAATATTCTCACAAAAATGAAATGCCTCATGAAGAAGTTTAGATAACTGAATTTTACTGATAACCGATAAAAAATAGAATCACCCTTTATACCTCAAATAAAACAGCAGATCGTTGAGTGTCTCTTATTGGTGATTAAGACCTAGGTTTTCTCCTATTGGTTAAACTGATACAAGACTGCCTTGTTAATGTTTAATCACTTTAGCCAATAGGAAAACAATGTGATCGAAAGTTTGTGTCTTATCAACCAATAAGAAACACACAACGACTTCTTGTATTTATTTGAGAATATAATCTGTTAAATGAGAAGACATTGACACTATGTAGGACGTTTGTTCCCAAGGTAAAGATTCCTTCCATAGTAAATATACAAGGTATATAAGAAAACCAATCCAATATAATAGTAGAGAGCGGTCTTGATATTAATATGGCGAATCTACTGTAAAGTAGAACAAAAATAATTATTTACAATATGTTAGGGGATTTCAAACGTAAACATGTAAATTATCAAATTCTACAGAGCCTGTTGCTAACAACTACTATACATTCTTTCTTCTGTGAATTTGAATAATTGTTTATATCTTATTTGCTTTAGAGAGAGAGAAATGAAATAACAAAGCGCTATTATATTATCGGAAATATGTAAATATAAAGTCACTCTTTTTGATGCTACTTCCTTGTGATTTTATAAACTCCATATAGATATATATTATAAATGAGTACATCTCTCTTTTAATAATGCATCAAAACATTTTTTACTTGAGTTACCTTAAACAGAGATCGCACAAATTCAAATCTAAAAAATTTCCACAACACCATCTTTTAGTAAATTAAGACAAAGGCCACAACCTGTTTACAATTATTCAAACCTGTGGCTCTCACAAGTACAAGATCAGCTTCGATTTCACGACATCCTACGAGGCAGAAAAGATAAAGAATTTCTATCGTTTTAGTTGCAATTCTCTGAGAATTTTCGCCGAAAATTTGTTTTGTGTGCATAGGATCAATGTGGTTGTCGCCATAGATGACTTCATAATAGATATTGATCACCGTATGTCTGGAGGTTTATGTATTCAGGTTTACGATCTCTTATTTCTTGTAGAAACCAACAGCTCTCCTCTCTAATAGCTTCATCTTCTCGTAAACCACATCATAGATTCCCCATTGTGTTTTACGATCTTCTCTTTTGACTGCCTATATTTGTAGATTAATTCAGCTCGTCTATACTTCGTATTCGAAAGACAGAATCCTCTGAAATATAAGAAATAATAAAAACACAGCCTCCTAGGAAAGGTTTCTTGCCTTATTAACATATTGTCTCAAGCTTTCGCGTATTATAAACAAAATATTATTTACATAATGTACAAAAGTTTTGAGCCGGCCAACGGGGAACAACAACAATGAGTATTTATAGGGGAAGCGTGACCTCTGGCGGTCGATTTACCAGAATATTAAAATCTATGATATATAATTTTAAATAAAATAATATTTTTTATATAACATATTATGGATTATATACACTATGTATAATGAATATGGCGCCTCTGCCAGCGCTGCATAGTTTGGTGGAGAAAGCTTGAGACAATGTGTAAATAAATCTAGTAACCTATCCTCGGAGATCGTTTTTCCATTATTGCTATATTTCGTGTAACTTTTTATTATTTTTGTACAATTTAAGAGGAACGAATAGAGAGGTTTAAATAAAACTAATGTCAATTCAAATTGAATAGTTTAAATAAATAAATGTCATTAGAGGGTCCAAACGATCATTTCTAAATTTAAAAGAACCAATTTCTATGTTGGTGTAAAATTATATCTACAGTGAGAATTCATGTGGTGGAACTTTTTCAATTTACAAAACTAATTGTCCTTGACCTCGTAAGTTGAATCTTGTTGCGTCCTCAAATTGAACTTTTCACCCAAGAGAAATGAAACTTACTGGATCCTATTGTAAATTATATTAATGGACAAAAATGTAACGTCTTTGATGGCACCGGTCATCTATTTTTATTTTATTTATTTTTTTAGGAGACAAAGGCAATTTTGTTCACACTTAGTTATCCCGTGTGTCTTCAATAAAGGCGCGCGCGCGCTACTGTAAAATCTTTAAGAATTATTGTCTGAATCTCGATATACATGCTTAAAGGTGGTGGTGTCTTGTCCATGGAACAAATCAGATCGGTCCATGCACCCTGATCACAATACCGGCCAACTGAGATGATGCTTAAAGGTACAACTTCCTTATGTTTTGTTCATGAATGTATATGCCTAGGATTGAGATAGATTATTTTTACCTAATTTGCACGATAAATAGAGCGACTACTGATTCTTAATTGTGCGATGTGAGGCTCTTAATCGAAAGAGGGGGATCACTGGGTAGATAATCTTTTAATGATTTATGTAGATGTTTATGCGCAGTTTCAAGTTCTTGTTTAGTCCGTTTGGATAAATAGTTCTTTTTACCTAATTTCCATAATAAATAGAGCGAATAGTGATTCTTAATTGTGCGATGTGAGGCTCTTAATCGGAAGTGGGGGATCACTGGGTAGATAATATTCTAATGATTTATGTAGATTATATGCGCAGTTTCGAAATAGGTATTCTTGTTTTTTTTTTTGATCCGTTTGAACGGATTGTTATAGTATCAGACATACTTTAGCCACGTTTTAAAAGTTAAAAGAGAAAACGAAAATATAACGTGGTGAGTTTATTTTTTATTGAAAATACAAGCTTTCAAGCAAAACGCTTTTCTTCAGGTAATTACCTGGTAGTTACCTGAAGAAAAGCGTTTTGCTTGAAAGCTTGTATTTTCAATAAAAAATAAACTCACCACGTTATATTTTCGTTTTCTCTTTTAATTGTTATAGTATGATCCTGATAATATGGGGTGTTTACTTTGGAAAGAATCGGAGTAGTACTTTAGCCATTAGAATCCGGTAGCCTTTAGTATGTGATCTAGGCTTTTATAAGGTCAGTTAAGGTCTTTGTTGAAGTCAATGTTTCCCATAGATGGTTTAGACAGAATAAGAACAGAGTGTCTGTTGTCTGTCTGGATTTTTTCATTTTTAATATGTATCTGCCAAAACTTTAGAAATAATTTGAAATTGCCAGTAATATATCAATAAAAAAGGAAGGAATTGATCAATATCGATACAGAATGAATTTTTGAAATCTCCACAGGTCTCTTTTCATTCCAGTTGAATTTAAGTATTAAAAGATTATCGCCTTTTCAACCAGAATCTCGTGATATCGAAGCCTGAAATTGAGCCACGTTGTACAGTAAGTTTAACTTACATTACAACTATCAAATTGTATTTTTATCAAGTACTAAGAAACAAGAGTTTTCGAGCGATTAAATAGCTCTTCGTCTGGCACAGTAAGTGTTACACGTTAAAATTATGCCCCATCTTTTTACCGCTATCAAACAGAATAAGAGTTTCCAATTGAAGATCATAGCTTCGTGCTATGGCCTTCATCAGTCTATAAAACCTTTAATTTCATGAGATAGTTAAGGATTTCACGATATCTTCCAAATTAGTCAAAGACATGTTTAACTGGTTAAAATCACCGAGCCAATATACTATGACTGAAATATAAATTGATATTTTAGCAAGAAGAGGAAAATTCGATGGCATAAAGACACCTAAACATAAACCTTTCTGAAATGGGTTTGAAACCGAACATTCCATTTAGAATTGAGGCCGAGAGAGATCCAAAAGAAGTCTATTTGCTTCCCAACTTCACCTTATATCTCATTTTATTGGACTCGGACCTCAACTAGAAGATGAATATTGTCAATGTTTTTTAAATGGGGGTATTACTTTCTGACATCCATTCGGCGGAGATGGATATAAAGCTGAGAATAAATTGAATTCCACAGCGGGGAATTTAATGGAAAATTCCGAAGTCAAAATTAAGGCGAGCCGAAGAGATGTTGTATTCCAAGATGGAGACTGCTTTATCATTCCGCATCAATTCTTTTGGACACTTTATTGTCATATCGTCAGATAAATTTTAGGTGAAATCTTATCTTGCTATGTGGTTTTATTTCTTAGAATATGATATATTTTACCTCTTATCACCAAGTACAAATAATACAGTCCATAGTGACATTAGTCTGTGGGATATTTGCAACTACTTATACTTTGTAAGGCAATTATTTAAAATATGGGTATGAGCATATTTTATCTTTATGAGAATTCAAAAATGTTGCCATAATTAATCATATTAATACGGCTATTTGAAAAATAGCGCCAAACTGTTTTAATTATTTCGCCATACAAAATAAACGGTGTAATGGATACTATAGAAACATGTTTCTTCTATTTACATCTTGGCTAGTGCGCTTTCAAGCCATAGGTTCTTTCTCAGGTTCTTACTTAAATATACTTGTGAGAACTAGCATGAAAGTTTTCTTACCCAAAAGCTCGGGAGCAGACAGCCTGTGGCTTGAAAGCTATCTCAGATGTGAATAAAACGTGTACGAAAAAATTGAAATTGGAAAATTTGCATACTCCAGAAGGATTATGCAAATATTTTGCCAGCGTATATAAATACAAGTAGTTGTATACATATATAATACATGTATATGCATATTTTTTCTACATATCCTATTGTTAACCCTCACAGCCTCTCTAAGGAAGCTAGCTAGGTGTGTGGAATGGACGTTTAGAAGAGATCTCAGGAATTGACGAGGTAATGAGACCTCAGATTCCTCCTGGAATATTCAGATCCAATTTGGCCTAAATAATTAAATGGAGCCTCCTGGCATTGTGCCAGAATTCCTTATCTCAAACATATTTCTTTCTTATCCCACTACAATATTATTGGACACTTTCCGATAACTTTGAAGTAACTATTTAATATATCGATTTATTTTTATGGGATTTTTTTAAAATTCTCTAGTGCAAAATTAAAATGGCAAAAGAAAAACGAGTAAACATAACAAAAACAAGATAGAAATATATATACTATATATTTCGGAACTATTATAGACGTGTATGATTCGTTTTAAAATTAAACAATTTCTACTGCCCTTACTGTAATGGAAAAATTAAGTAGAAATTGTTTAATTTTTGAAAGAATCATATGCATCTATAATAGTTTCGAATTTTCATAACAGATGGCGCGCTAATGCATCATAATACTATATATTAATATACACGAGGATGGTATTCGTGTACCAAAAGAGGTACCTCTCCCTTTATAAAATTGATTAAAACAATAAATTTTGTTTAGCACTTCAGGATAAAACGTCATAATGTTGATAAGTAATGAGCTATAGTACCATAAATTAACACAAAGCAATAACGCGCCATCTATACATATAAAATGAAAGGATATCAAAGCACAATGGTTTCTTTTATACATAATACAAACTTCTACTGCCCTTACTGCGATGAAAAATATATTGGGAGGGCTTGGCGCATCAGTGGTGAACCCTCCCAGAGGTTACGCCAATTTAATCTACCAGACCGCTTCTCAGAGCTCTAATACTGTATTGGACGATTCTGCTTATATACGGAGTTTTATCAAATTCAGACAAAAAGACAACCTGTATACCATGGCTACGGGATATGGCCCTCATCAGTATAGGAGCGGCTTCAATTTCATAAAGTGCATTGGTCGTTGAGGTACAGCTTGCACCACGCTGATGAGGGCCAACAGCCCGAAACGCGTCCGTGGTTAGCTTTCCTTGATTAATCAAGAATGGGTATTTGGCTAATTCTGGAATAATTTAAAATCAACGAGAATAGTTGATTTTTATTCCGATAGATGGCGCAAGCCATCAGCAACTTTCAGTTGCACGATAAGTAGATGCCTTTTTCTTAATTTTTGCACCTTATCCCAGTACAATATTACATTTGTACTATTTTTTCACATTTGAAATTTTTGTAATAATACTATATAGATATTTCAATTATTAATAGACTAATTTTTATATTTTGACATTTTTTTGTCTATTCGAATCTTTTTATATCCGTTTTAATCAAGTAATAGAAATAATTAATATTTAGTTAAAAGTTAATCACTTTTTTAATAGTATATTCTAAAGTAAAATCCTCTAGTGAAAAGTTTCTTTCATTAACTTTTGTTATTGAAATAAACATATTGCGAAATGATATTTACTATTTATATAAAAATATTGCAATTTCTTCATTTTTGTTATTGTTTAAGAAGAGAGCATTGATTCTTCTGTCCTATATTCCAGCTAAAATCTAATTCCCCAAATAATTTCTGCGTTGTTTTAATAAATATTTTTCTAAAAAGATTTTCTATTCAAGTTGAATGACAACATCACACAAATTATCACTTTGACCTATAATAAAATTGTACTCTTTTCAACACGTATGATTCTTTAAAAAAAAATCAATTTTCTACTACCCTTACTACAATGATAAAAATAATGAGAGGGCCTGGCTCATCAATAGTGAACCCTCCCAGCGAAACTGGCGAAACCGCTAGAAGGGTTTGCCACTGATGAGCCAGGCCCTCCCATTATTTTATCATTGTAGTAAGGGTAGTAGAAAATTGATATATTTTTAAAAGAATCATACGTGTTAAAAATAATTCAAGTTATTTATAACTTTGACTTATGAAACCTAGATTTACCTTGTTGAATTAGCTAATCTCTTCTTGTCAATCTAATATAATACCCTAATTGAATATATTAATTAGAGAGGTTGACATTAATATAGTCCTATCATTTGAGGACTTCGAGGGAACTACTGCTAACATATACGATGTTTACATTGAATATATACAATTCTGTTACAATATAAATGTGTTTCATTCTTCTTTTTTACATATATCTTGGAAATATTATCTCTATACAGACCTTACTGCAATGATAAAGGTTATTTAATGAGATGGCTTGGTTTATCATTAGTGAACCCTCTCAGCGGTTTCGCCAAATCCAGACCGCTCTATTATTGTCATACATTTTATCGATAAAGATGGCACATTTAACTTTATAAACTATAGGAATATATTGAGTCAAAGGAGTTATGAAAATAGCTATAGAGGTTAAGTTGGGAAGTAGCCTAAAGCGGGAATATAGAGGGGAAATAAAGCGAATGATTATGATGGATATAAAAATGATTTTTAGGCATATTTCTATTAAATAAAAGTATAGATGGAAATATTTGTAGGATATTGATCTAAAGAGACAAAGGTCGCCTCTCCCGTCAAAATAGATGTCAAAACCAGACGCCATCTATTGACCGTCGCCGCAAACTAGCGGCCTCGGGTCGGTAGCACCAGCTTTGGCAAACTAAAAATTTCCATCTATATTTTAGCCATAGATTTAGCCCAGCCACTTTGCCAGCTAAACACCTCTTTGGCAGATTGTCAAGATTCCAGTAGATCCCGTGTGGATCTCATAGAATAAAGTCCGCCCTGGGCTGACGAGGGCCATTAGCCCGAAACCATGGTCGCTTGGTGGACGCTTTTCAGTTTGCCAAAGCTGGTGTTGAGGCTTTGTCACCAACCCGAGGCCGCTAGTTTGCGACGACGGTCAATAAATGGCCTCTAGTTTTGACGTCTATTTTGACGGGAGAGGCGACCTTTGTCTCTTTAGTTAAATAAAAGTATTTTATGAATAATTATAATATTCTTAGTAAAATAATCGTTGTATATTTCAAAATATGTTTATAATCGAAAATAATACCTACAAATGAAAATTTTATCAAAGTTTAAAAAGATATAGAGTTATCATTAAATTGTAAAATGTTGCTAACAAAATATAAAATGTTAATAAATTTGATAAATGTTGTCATTAACGTATAAAAGTTGTCATTAAACTGTAAATGTTATCAATTAAGTGTAAAATATTGTCCATAAAGGGTAAAATGTTGACCATAAAGTGTAAAATGTTGTCAATAAATTGTAAACTGTTGTTCTTAAAGTGAAAAATGTTGACCTCAAGATGTAAAATTTTGTCCATAATGTGTAAAACGTAGTGACAAACCTATACATACCATCCAATGACACGTATTTCTATGTAAATTATGATGGTATTTAGCAAATATTTCAAACCATTTGAAAACAGCATTATTGAAATGTATTTTCACTGACCCCATTTTAATATTATTCATAGATATATACAAGTTATACATTCTCTCTCTCTTTAACACAATTACGTTATTTTAAAAGACCATGTCGTTAAAATAATTAGTTCTAATTGATAATCTAAAAATATTTTTTGTAAAAAGAAATGCTCTAGTCAAACGACAAAACAAAATTGTATTATTCATTGACCGCATTATCATCATCACAAAAGGAGAACCTTTCTCTTTAGCAATTATTAATTTCCATTATGTTCCATCTTCACTTCGATAATTGGAATTTCCTTTCTGTGAATAAAGAAAGAAACTCAATAAAAATCTTGCCATTTTTCTGTCCATTCTACACACAATCGGAATATTTTTAAATCTTAGTTAAAAATATCAATTTACGTTTTCCTTTCTTCTATATATTATTCACATAAAAATAATTTTATAATGATTATAGTTTTATCTATCGAAAATTAATTATGCAAATAATTTTTAAGTTGTCACATTTGAAATCGGTTATTGGGGTTAATTCACAATTGGGTTTTCCTGGATTTTTATCTTTTTTTTTTAATTGAACTTAAATATTGGTTAATTTCAAAAATAGCATTGTGTTTGTGTGAATTAATATTATTTTAGAACATTTGTTTTTTAATAAGTAAAATTTGTAATACAATTGTTTAAAATTAATTTGTATAAAAATAACTAATATTAATTCTTTCTTTTTTATATAAATTTAATTGCCATCTCTCTATCGTTAAGGTTTTGCACAAATAAATTTACTGGCAATGTGTTTCTTTTAAATATCATCAAATATTATCTCTACAGACCTTACTGCAATGATATGAGTTATTGAATGAGAGGGCTTGACTCATCAGTAGTGAACCCTCTCAGCGGTTTCGCCAAATTAATCTCCAGACCGCTCTACTATTGTATTAGATTGGTTTTCTTATATACCTTGTATTTTCTATGAAAGTCAGCTTAGGGGTGTTTAGTGAACTATGGACATAAGGTAATAGGTCTGTAGAGGTACATACATATAATATCAAGGTATTGCATCGAGCAAAGCTCTTCCGCAAAATATGTTTTCATAACCAATATACAGGGTGATCCAAAAGTCCCGCACAACTTTAAAAATTAATAACTCCGCGAATATTTGCGCTAGAGCAATGCGGTAAACACCATTGTGTTCAGAATGCAATGGGATTTTTTATGGCAAATATTGAAAATTTCGAAATTGATTTTAGTTACAATTTCATTCCCTAGATGGCGCTGTACCAGAATCAGAAATTCAGCGGCCAAATTGTTTGATTAATTGAAAAATATAACTGATCGACACGTATTTTTCCTTTTTGTATACCAGGAAAGAATCCTAATAATATCAAATCGTTAATTAATAAAGCACCATTTCGCCAAAAGTTATAAGAAATGGTTAACGATTTTTAAATACAATCTGAGATATGTAAAATAGGTATATGCAAATTAAAACATGTAGCAAAAAATATTTATATTTTTGATAGAGTTTTGTCAAATATATTGAATGTTTGAAAAACATAGCTGAATTCAATACACGATTTTTTGAAATGTTAATATAGTACCAAAAATTATGATGGTACTACTAATAGGATTTCTTGCTATAAGGAATGTGTAATTTCTTGAATAATTGGCGACACTCGACTATTTAACTGGAAATTTGTCATGATCCAAAAAATGAAATATAGATGGGAGTGACAAAATACATTTGTCGTACTTTATTCCAAATATCCTATGGGCTTGTCAAATGTTATCATTGTTTATTATACTGTACACGATTTTTAAAAATGTATCCCCTCAAATAAATATAATTTTTAAATCAACCTTTTGCGTTGAAAAACGTGGTAGTAAAATTATTTTGTATTATTTTTTTTTTGCCCAAAATTTCTAAAGGTGGGGGGTTACAGAGAATATTCCTTATGCTATTTCTTTTAATGAGCGAAAAGCGATAAATTAAACATAAGGGGTAAAATTGTGTGTACAGTGTTATTCGAGAAGTTATGACACTTTGGTCTGCACGACATAATATAAGATGTGAGCAAATGACAAACAAACAAAAATTACTGTTCACAAATAAAAAAGAGACAAGATATGAGGACAGATTTTATTTACCCATAACCCAACACAAAGAGCTGCAAAACATTGGTAGATAATATAATACATGGCAGCTTATATAACACATGAGGTAACTTGTCTCTTGGAAGCCTTGTCTCTTGTATTAGATCACAATCCTTGCTCAATGTGGCGCCCTTCATTCTCAAACACCGCCTGCAGACGATAGATGACAGAATGGACAGTATTAAATAAAATATCTGATGAAATTGATGAAACGTGCCGTCTGATAGAAGCCTTCAACATGACCAATGTGGTAGGCCGGCATCGATAAACACGCGACTTAATGTACCCCATATCCAAAACTCGCAAGGCGTCAAGTCTGGTGATCTTGAAGGCCACTGGTGTATAAAGTGGCGACTTATCACACGATCTTCACCGAACGTATCCTTCAGCAATTGTTTGGCACCGCGGGAGATATGAGGAGGTTCTCCATCTTGCATGAATGTTATTTCGCTCAGTGCTTGTCTGTCCTGCAATATATGGGGATAACCTTTTCTCTCAAAAGTTGAACATAACGTTCACCAGTTACAGAAGCGGTTTTAAATGTTCTTCCATTTATTTCTTCAAAGAAAAATGGCCCAATAATAAAAGAAGAAGTGAACTCACACCAAACTATAACTCTGCGCTGATGAAGTGGCATTTCTGTAAAAGTCCTAGGGTTTTCTGTTGCCCAAATGCGGCTGTTTTGAGTGTTAACTTCTCCGTTCAGAGAAAATTGAGCTTCATCTGTCCACAGAACATTCAACAGCCAGTTTTCATCAATATCAATTTGCCGGAAAACCCATGAAGCGAATTCTTGAC
Source organism: Cordylochernes scorpioides (assembly GCA_030710605.1). Taxonomy (NCBI): domain Eukaryota; kingdom Metazoa; phylum Arthropoda; class Arachnida; order Pseudoscorpiones; family Chernetidae; genus Cordylochernes; species Cordylochernes scorpioides. The sequence goes on along the minus strand of CP092864.1, from coordinate 6,214,237 downwards.
GCTTCTCAAAATCGCCGACTTTTAGCTCGTGAAGTCTTTGAATTTTTTTACGGGTATTTTTTAAGACAAATTCTTAGTGCTCTCCAAACTTTTCCATACCAAATCCCCGTTTGTCGAGCACTTACTTCTCCATACGTGGATAACGTTTCAATAGCTTCAACATTCTGCGAAACCGTAGCAACCCCTGACTTGCATGTCGATGGTCTTCCACTCCGAGATTTTGCTTCCAGAGGTTCAGTCTTCTCCAAAGTTTTTATCATTCGCCTTAGAGAGTAGCAACTAATGGGTCCTTTACCGCTTCGAATACCTTTAAAGGTACGAAACGCTTGTAAAGCTACAGTTGCAGAATCTGAATTGCAATAAAAAAATTTCACCAAGAGTGATTTATTTTGTAGTGATGGTAAAATAAATTGTTGTGCATGTAAATATATGAAGATTATTTGCATTTTTCAAAACCTCATTATGTAAAAATATATGTGTATATAAATTGGATATTTGTTGTTGGCCGAACCAATAACCATACACACCTCATCTCGTTAACGGAATAATGTTCTTTGTCTGGTGTGCCTTTTTTTACTCTCTTTGGAGTAGATTTGCTTTTTGATAGTTTTTATTTATGGAGCTGAACCAGTATGATGGCGGTGGTGGAGGAAGTCAGCAGGCCAACAAGCGGCCGCGTTCTGAGGACGAAGACCTCCTCCCGTCTTCCCATCACCAATTTAAATTCAACAGCACGGCGAACTTGTTCAACTTTGAGTGCCAAACCTTCGAAGCGATCATTGCCGACACCAGCCTGGACTCCCCCGAAAAAATACAGATGGCCACCAAAGGACTGATACTGACTCTCGTCCAAGAGGCAGAACTTCTTCTTAAGGACGCCTTCAAGGGAGCCAGTCTAGGAAGACCCAATCCCACAGCCAACGTCCCGATTCCCTCCACCTCTTTCGCCTCGGTAGTGGCAGAGAAAGACAAGCCGGTAAAGCCTGCACCTCCGAAACCCAAAGCGAAATCCACATTTGTGAATCTGGCTCCTTCCTTCGAATCGCATGTCGTCGTCAGGTCGGCTAACCCCAAAGCAACCCAAGGGAATTTTTGAGGGAAATTCAAAAGATTCATCTTTCCCTAGCGTCATCAAAACACGTGGTGGCGTCCATCAACACCAGCGGCGAGGTGGTTTTTCACCCCAAAACAACCCAAATGGCAAAGTAGCTGGCCACTGGGCTGACCTCCCTGCCAACGGGCCTAAGCTGCCCCGAGTGCCCGGTTATCCTACCAAGATACTGCCTCTTCAGAGTGGACGGGGAGGTGCGGGACGATGAGATATGCGAGAGCTTCCGCTCCAACCACTCCGTGCAGTCACTCCTGGAAAAGCGTGAAATCAGGGTAGTCCATCGATCGAATAATGCGGCACACAGCACTAGTACAGTGTTCATCGAAGTGGACAACCAAGTCGCCGAAATCCTCGGTCAACATGGACGTATTCCTGTGGCGGGTCTAGTGCACAGGTATGAGCGCAGTCATACTTTAAAGCAATGCTTCCGTTGCTGTGGCTTCGGCCACCGCGCTTCTGCCTGTCCAGCTGCCCATCCAATCTGCTATCGCTGCGGCTCTGCAGAGCATGAGGGCATCCGATGCTCGGTCGAGCCAAGCCAAAGCCGCTGCTGCCGCTGCAGAAAAAAAATCTGGAGCTCCCACAACCACTTTGCCACATTATCTACCTGTCCCTTTGTAAAAGAGAGAATAGCCCGAACAAGAAACAATGTCTAGGCCATTGCGTGTCCTGCAGGTGAACGCTAAAAAATCACCAACTGTCATTCTTGAAATTGCAAATTTGGCAAATTCGACACAGGCCGACATCGTGCTCCTGCAAGAATTCTCAACTAACTTCTTCTGGCCCACACGTGGGTTTCAGGCATTTTTTTTTGTCCCAGGCGCCTACATCCCCTCGGGAATTGTGGCACGTAGCAACCTTCATCCCATCCCTCTAACCTCCCCAGACACCGCCATAACCTCCATAGCCATATGTCTAGAGCAGAGCATCATCGTGGTGCACTCGGCCTACTGGCACGGCCTTAGAGCTGCCGATGATTTCATCCCTCTTCTGGAAGATACGATAAGACGGACCTCTCTTCCAGTGATCCTGGGTATGGACACTAACGCCCACTCTCCTACCTGGGGCATCGGTGAGAGGTTGGACTTCCGGGGTGCTAATCTTGAAGAGTTCGCCAGCTTCAATGATTTTCATTTCTTGGGACCTCCTGTGGACTCGACCTGGTCAAATGGGCCTTTATCTTCTTCTATAGATGTAACTCTGGCATCCAGCTCATTGGCTATCCATGTCACTAGAGGCTTATTAGATGAGATGGCCTTCACTGACCATATACCTATCTGGACTACATTCCTAGACATGGTCAATAACGAGACAAAATCCTCCTGGGTTGAATCCTCATGTAAAGAACAGACCTTTAAATCCTTCCTCAACTCTTCTCTCCACCAGGTAACTACCCTATTATAACAACAACAACAAAAACCTTTATTAAGACACTATTGTCTTACAAGAGGATTCCCCTAAGAGGTTATATATGTACATGAGTGAGGAGGAAAAGCAATTTAGAGGGGAGGTGGAGCAATCAGCCGTTGTCTGGGGAGTTGAGCACTTCTTCCCTCATTTTGTCAATCGCCTTGAAAAATTTTAAATATTTATAAACAAATGTTTTATCCAGCTGGAGAGTAGTAACAATTGTATATACATGTTGTTCATTATAGTGAGTTAGCCCCGAAATTTCGCGAATTTCCAGTCTCTTTTCCTGTAGGAATGGGCAATGGAATAGATAATAAACCAAATTTTTTGGATGCGAGCATTGCAGAAGTAGAAATTTAAAGGGTCGCTGTTCCAAAATTCCGTGATATCCTCGGGGGAAAATAGCCATAGAATCCTTTGACGGGCTATTTTCAAAGAGAGGTTTGATAGTAAGTAGTCCTCCGTCATAAAGGAGCTACTTAGAGATTGATAGTGAATACAATGAGTTGAGTTTTGTATCTTAGCTCGGTCAAATTGGAGTAGCTGGTCCACTGTGGTTTGAACTATTCTAGGCATTTCTCCTCGCAAAACCATATAATCTTCACAGTTCTTAAGAAAAGAAAAACCCCAAGAGTCAATGATGTTATTCAGGTTATAAATAAAGTTGTTTCCCGCTTTTCCCAAAATTGAAACTTCCTAGAGCTGGAACAAGCAAACATAAGGTAATCTTGTCCTGTCCATTTTTAAAATCCGTATCTAGAACTTTAGAATCAATTTCGTAATGTTTAATTCGAGGTACATCCTTTCGGTTTCTGTTCGTAAGATATAGCCCGGAGTGTAAATTTGCGAAGGTCAAGAAATCGCCGTAAGAAAAATATCCTGGATCTGGTTTACAACTCCTATCTGATTCGTCGCCCACAGTGGGGCCGAGTATAATAACGTGGATAAAACTATGGAGTCAAGTAATTTCATCACTGCTCCGAACGATATGGTTCTTGACTTAGATAGTATTCTCCATACTGCGTTTGTATCAATCAATGCTTTGCTTTTAAAGTGCTGCGCCACGTAAGCAGTTGGATTCTTGATTGTTAAGGGGTAGCCAAGATACGTATATTTTGAGGTAACTGTCAAAGGTTGTTGGCCCCAAAACCAAACGTCAGATCTAGCCAAGCGGCCTCCATTTCGAAACGCTACGATTTTAGACTGGAATTGGTTCAGAGTTAAACTATTTTCCTCAAAATATTTTTTATTAAATTAATCTTTATTTGGATATTTATCTTGGATTCACCACGGAAGACTATATCATCCGCGAACAGGAGCAGGTGTATAGTTCCATGGCCCGGTAAGTATATACCTGGCAGGTCAGAATCATCCAGCGTAGCAACCAGATCGTTATTGAAAATAATAAATAAATACGGTGAAAGAGGTTCACCCTGAAGAACACCTGATTGTATTTTGATAAATTCTGTAAAAGAGCCGCTCCATCTGACCGCTGCCATCATTTGAGCATAGTAGTTCTGTATAAGTTTGATAAATCGCCCACTTAAACCAACAAGCGCAAGCTTTCTCCATAATAGTAGATGTGGAACTGTGTCAAACGCTTTTTAAGATCAACAAAGAATGTGTAAAGTTTCCTCCTTTTGCGGTTTAATGTCATTTGAATTAGTGACGTAAGCGTGAAGATATGGTCTTTGCACGAGTAGCCCTTTCTGAATCCTGCCTGGTTTTCCGCTATGAGTTTTCTATTTTCAATCCAATTACTTAGTCTATTTTTTAATATGGATGTAAAATGTTTTGACAAGTTGCTTATAAGGGCAATGCCCCTATAATTTGATGGTGGAACTACCTTATTAAACGAGGCCTCTAGCCCAGAAGATATTGTCAAGAAGCTAAGCGGCTCCAATCACGAGAGGCCCCATGGGACGTCTGTCAATCATCGCTGAACACCGGGTGTGAGGGGTTCTGGGGAATCTGGCCGGCGGGGGGAGCTGAGGTCCCTCATTAGGATTAACTCTGTCTTGGGGTAAGTTGTATTGACTCTCTCTCTCCCTATCAATACCCCTTATAATAAATTAATTATCCCCAAACTTGCCCTTGCTTTATTTATCTCCGCGACAATATTGACAGGGTGGTCCTCCTTCTGACTTCCATCCTGCAATCAGCTTGTGACTTCCATGGGGAGACGCTCCAATACTACAAGACCGTCAAAGCCGTGGTGGACCCCCGAACTGAGTCGGATCAGAAGGTTTGTTATCTCCCTCCGCCGTTGCAGTCAGAGTGTCCGGTGTCCTATTAGGAACTTCTTCCGCGGTTTATACCGAGCGTGCCATAATCGACTGAAGGCGGCTATACGGAAAGCTAAAAGTAAATCCTGGTATAATCTCTGCAAGGAGGTGTCATCCGCATACTGGAGTGCCATACATCGATTTATCGCCCGGGGCCGCGGCTCCCCCCGAGGTCCGCCACTTCTCAAACATGATAACGGCTCTCTTTACAATCCTCATGAGACTTGCCAGACCCTGTTAAATCACTTTTTCCTACCTGACACCAGACCTCACCCGCAAAGGAATGCAATTTCTGCTCACTCAGACGAACCTGAATTCAAACCCTGTGAAGTTTTGCGAGCCATTCATCGCTGTGGAAAAAGGAAAGCCCTGGGCCCTGACGGTCTTGGTTCAAAATGCCTAGACCTGGGCGGCCCTTCCTTGCAATTCCTGCTGGCCGAATTGTTCACCAAATGCCTTCGTATAGGCCACTTCCCCCGTCAATGGAAAGAAGGCCGCCTCATACTTCTGCCTAAATCCTCCAATTCAGCCACCAGTCAGCTGGAGAAATACAGACCTATTACTTTATTGAACACTATGGCCAAAGTATTTGAGAGATGTATCCTGGCCAGACTTCAGAGGCTCGCGGATCGTCATGGATGGTTCTTTGAAGATCAATACAAAACCGTATTGGGTACCGTAAATGGTCGTTCAGCGGAAGATGCACTGGCGAGTATCACTCAATTAATTGAAGAAAGACAAGCTCACTGGAGGAAAACTCTTGTCATCAGCTCGGACATCAGTAAGGCCTTCGACACTGTTTGGAGGCCGGCAATCATACAAAATCTTGAACGTCTAAATTGTTCAGAGTCTATTACCTGTTTAGTAAAAAGCTTTTTGGAAGACCGGACGGTTTCTTACTCAGCTTGGACAGCAACAGAATGTACGTCCTCCCAACTCGGCACTCCCCAGGGTTCAGCGCTAAGTCCTTTCCTGTGGACCATCTTCACCCTTCCCTCCATCATAGATAGCCGATTAATAGCTTACGCGGACGACTTCACCCTTATGACTCAGGTTCGTAGTCGCCTGCCGGTCTCTGCCACTAACACCTTCTTGGAGAGGTTGACATCTTGGTGCACGATAAATGGTCTTAATATAAACCCCATTAAGACTCAAGCTTGCCTGTTCCAATGGCGTAATGTCCACCCCAACTCCGAGACAGGGCTTAGAGTCCTTGGTCAACCATTAAACATCAAGAAGACCGTCACAATCTTAGGAGTGGAGTTTTACCAGACCCGCGGATTTGTCGCCCACCTACGCAAGATCACACGTAGATGCAGATCAATAATCCCACGACTCACCCACACCATACAGGGTAAACTTGGAATCTTCTTTTCAGCTGGACGGAACGTCAGCATGGGGAGGTCGTGCTCTCTCCAGCGAAGGCATTAGGCAACTTAGGAGCCTTCACTGCAATTTTGCGAAACGTGTACTGAGAGGAGGTCCTTACACACCTACAGTCTCAGCCATCTCCATCACCGGCAGCCCTCCTTTCGATATTATTGTTAGGTCTCGTACGGCGTTCCTGAAGGAAATCAATGAAGGAAATTTTGAATCTAGAGACCAGGCCCTGCTTCTTTGTCATACCCTCCAGATAGACGTCAATTGTCTTTCAGTCAAACATTGAGGAGATAACAACACCTATAATATTCACAGACGGATCAAAAAATGAGGCTGGGGTGGGCGCTGCAATTGTTCCCTCATCAGAAGATCAGCAGCCCGTTCTCTTACGGCTCCATCCCAACAGCACAGCCTTCCAGGCTGAACTTCTGGCAATCCGCTGGGCGGTCCGTCTGGTGAAGGAAGGTTATTCAAGAAATGCGTTCACTATCGCGTCGGACTGCAGATCAGCTCTGTCAGCCATATGTACGTCAGGTCCAGTTCGATCGACATTAGTAGCTAAGATTATTCTCGCACTGAACACCAACCAAAACGTAAATCTGTGTTGGGCGCCGGGACACTGCGGCATCGACGGAAAGGAAAGAGCAGACAGAGCTGCTAAGAACGCGGCCGTTTTGATCTTAGAGCCATCATTTTCCATTCTGCCTAGAAGCCTGGCCCGTAACCACCCACGCGCGGCAGCCCTAGACGCATGGACGGAGGTTTATTGCCAGGACCACTACAACAGACACCTGAGGAGAATAGCCCATACTCCAGACCGGCTGCTCCAATTCCTCCCTAAGGTCTGTCCTGGAGAAGTCACCACCACCTTACTTACAGGACATGGCCATGTTCGGGCAGACTTGGTTCTCTGGCATCCTGGGGAAGACCCATCTTGCCCACATTGTATGGAGGAACAACAGACTGTGGACCACCTTCTATTCAGATGCCCTGCTTTCAAGCAACACAGAATGAAGACAGCTCTGCTGCTTGGGAAGACCTCCTTCGACCCAGTCTCGTTGGCTGGACTCCCGGGTTCTCTGCAGGCATGGAACTTCCTGACCAGCTGGTTCGGCTCTGCAATTGGCTCTATATAAATATAATCTGGAGTAACTGGTTTCTACTAGTTAGCTGGACAGCCCGGGCAGTTGACGTTTCTCCAGGGGCCTGGGTTATCCTTATTTCTCTCTCTATACTCTTGGAAGACGGGGCAATTTAGCAGCAGATGAATAGAAATTTGTTCCTCACATCCACAGAAGCATCTTGAATCCTGCACTGCTTTGATGAATTTTAAAAAGCTTCTAAAATTTCCGTGATTTGTAATAAATTGAGAGTTGTGGAAATTTGCCCGAAAATAATTCGGAATATTAGCGGGAAAGAAACTTTGAAATGTTTGGTTAGTATTTTTCTTCAATAGTGTAATTTTATATTTAATCAAATTTTCAATTATATCTGGAATATCCAAGTCGTATCGCTGTTGATCCTCGATCTATAAATATTTTATTCAAGCACGTTGTCGTTGATTTTTATTTGACAAATCCATGTTGTCTGGAGCTCAAAAGATTATTACTTTCATAAAATTCATAAATTCGATTTTTCAAACTTTTTTCGAAAATTTTTGAAAGATTTGAAATCAATGAGATAGGTCGATAACTTTTTGTTGATTCTAAATTAGATTTATGTGGTTTAGGAATTATCTTTAGAGCTGCTATTTTCCATTTCTCCGGATAATACCCCTTTTTGAATACATTTATTAAATAGTTTGCATGACATATGCTTAATTTTTGGGTAAGCACATTTGATCATATTGTGGCGAAGAAATATTTTATTATTTAATTTAATATAATTCAATGAAAATACTCAACAGATTATAAAAAAATATATATTACTCTGTATTTGTGAAATCATCTTTAAAATATTTCTTTGCTTGCTTGCTTAAGATTCCCTAGCTGTAGATAGTTTTGCTGACTTGTTAATAATTGTCGACTCGTCGTTGTGACGTCATCAATAAATTATTTTATATCTTAGGATATTTCAAGGCTTGATTTCTACGCTACAATATTGTTACTTATGTTGTCTAAACCTGGAGCTTTTTAAACATCACAAAATTAGAAATGATATTCATTATTTCTTCTACTTCGATAATAATTATGCTTGGATTATTCATTCGTGGCTTAAAATTTCTAATTATTTGTTGTTGAAAATTGTCCAAATTAGGATCGTCTTCAGGAATTAAATCGTCCATTAATATGGTCATTGTTTGCTCTTTTAGATATTCTGGTGAATTGTCAATTGTGGGAATTCCATTCTTTACATTTGAGGATCTTAATTTATTGAAGAACTTATAAGCATTACCAAATGGATTATCCGTGTAATTTTCTTCAATAACGTTTCGCCAGTTAGTTCTTTTAGCTTTTCTTATCGCATTAGTGTATTTGTTTCTTGCCAACTTAAATGTATTGTAACTGATTGTTTTATGACGATAATACTAGTTTCTAATATAATGAAAATGATTTTTTATTATTTCCTGTTCATTAGTCCACCAGTCAATTCTGGAAACATGTTTATTAATGGGGGATTTAACCTTCGAAGATTTATATGCTGCTTCTCTCAATAAATTCATGAGTGCGTTCACTATCCCATCAATGTCTTCCTCATCTTTCACTCTGCTTATATCAATTCCCAGTTTTTTGTATCTTGTAATGATATGTTATTAGAAAAATTTGCCCAATTCGCATTTTTTTCAAAGTGGAAATTTGATTATTGAATAAATGACCATTCTTTAACCTGATATCAAATTTAACAGCAACATGGTCGGAAATATTAGTCAAATCAGAGGTATGCCAGTTGTTTATTAAACTTAGTGAGTGTTTATTCGAGATTGTGAGATCAATTATACTTACTCTCCGCGGCAGGTGGGTGTTTTTCAGGTTATGTATAAAGAGGTTACATTCGTCTATAATAGGTTGTAATCTATATCCATTAGAGTTTATAACAAACCATATAGTATGTCTTGAATTAAAATCACCGCAAAGGATTACAGGTTGATTTATATACGTTTTGAGCAGATCTCTAATGAATGTTTGATGAACAGGGTTAAATGTATTCGGATGAATGTAGAAATTAGAAATAATTAATTTTGCTTTAACTGTAGAAATAGATATTGTTGTACAAAAAGAATTTGTGAATTTTTCCTCTTTGCTGAACTTTATATTTTTATTTAAAATTATAGTTGCCGTATATTTTCCCCAGTTTTATTCGAACATATAATTTGAGAGTCCAAATCATAAATAACATTTTCATGTAAAACATATGGTTCTTGAATCAAAAGAATGTCAGGTGAAGGATATTCACATATCAAACAAAATGTTAACGCGGGATTCGATCCCGGTTCATGACTGTCTGGAAACGAGGGTGTTACCCACTCGTCCTTGTCAGGTGGGTCATCTCTAGTGTTGGCCTGTAGTTTACTTATCGCAGTAAAACTTTTTCTTACATTTTGTTGAATACATATCACATTTTCAATCATATAGGATATTAATCTATTTAAGATTAAGCTTTAAATTGTATTTGCTACATCATTTCCCTCGTGTATTTGTGAATATTGTGTCCTTTGGATAATTTTGTCTATTTGTGATTTGTAAATCGGGCATTCACTTGAATTTGATTTATGGTTTGTAGAAAGGTTTTTAAATTTAGGGTGCTTAGAGAAATGGTGACAATTTGGCGCTTCAGTACAGTTGTGGCTACCCTGTACACCGCATATTTTACATATTTTAATGTTTTGGCAGTCTTTTGTTTTGTGGTACGGATTAAATTCAAAACAATTTTGGCATTGTCTTACAAATATTCTGTCTTGTGTAGAACATCGCTCAAAATAGGTGTATATCTCATTACCCATTTTTCTTAAAATTTGGTAAACTTTAGGAGTTACTTTTAATACTATATTGTGATATGCAGAGTTAAATCCCATTCGCGGTACGAGACAAGCGATGCCAAACACGTCCGCACAGTTGGCTTCAGAAGCCATATATCGATTATGTTTATTTTAATTCATTTGAAAAATTCAACTATCCCTGATCATTTATTTTACTCTGGGATGCCGTCACTACAGGATAAAGTACTCTTGGTGAAATTTTATTATTGCAATTCAGAATCTTCCACTGAAGCTTTACGAGCGTTTCGTAACTTTAAAGGTATTCAAAGAGGTAAAGGACCCATGAGTTGCTACTCTCTAAGGAGAATGATACAAATTTTTGAGAAGACTGGATCTCTGGAAGCAAAACCTCGGAGTGGAAGACCATCGACACGCAAGTCAGTGGCTGTTACGGTTTCGCAGAATGTTGAAGCTATTGAAACGTTATCCATGTATGGAGAAGTAAGTGCTCGACAAGTTTCTCGACAAACGGGTATTTCGTATGGAACAGTTTGGAGAGCTCTAAGAATTTTTCTTAAAAAATACCCGTACAAAATTCAAAGATTTCACGAGCTAAAAGTCGCCGATTTTGAGAAGCGTCAAGAATTTGCTGCATGGGTTTTCCGGCAAATTGATATTGATGAAAACTGGCTGTCGAATGTTCTGTGGACAGATGAAGCTCACTTTTCTCTAAATGGAGAAGTCATCACTCAAAACAGCCGCATTTGGGCTACAGAAAACCCTAGGATTTTTACAGAAATGCCACTTCATCAGCCCAGAGTTACAGTTTGGTGTGGGTTCACTTCTTCTTTTATTATTGGGCCATTTTTCTTTGAAGAAATAAATGGAAGAACATTTAAAACCGCTTCTGTAACTGGTGAACGTTATGTTCAACTTTTGAGAGAAAAGGTTATCCCCATATATATTGCAGGACAGACAAGCACTGAGCGAAATAACATTCATGCAAGGAGAACCTCCTCATATCTCCCGCGGTGCCAAACAATTGCTGAAGGATACGTTCGGTGAAGATCGTGTGATAAGTCGCCACTTTATACACCAGTGGCCTTCAAGATCACCAGACTTGACGCCTTGCGATTTTTGGATATGGGGGTACATTAAGTCGCGTGTTTATCGATGCCGGCCTACCACATTGGTCATGTTGAAGGCTTCTATCAGACGGCACGTTTCATCAATTTCATCAGATATTTTATTTAATACTGTCCATTCTGTCATCTATCGTCTGCAGGCGGTGTTTGAGAATGAAGGGCGCCACATTGAGCAAGGATTGTGATCTAATACAAGAGACAAGGCTTCCAAGAGACAAGTTACCTCATATATTACCTGTTATATAAGCTGCCATGTATTATATTATCTACCAATGTTTTGCAGCTCTTTGTGTTGGGTTATGGGTAAATAAATTCTGTCCTCATATCTTGTCTCTTTTTCATTTGTGAACAGTAATTTTTGTTTGTTTGTCATTTGCTCACATCTAATATTATGTCGTGCAGACCAAAGTGTCATAACTTCTCGAATAACACTGTACACACAATTTTATCCCTTATGTTTAATTTATCGCTTTTCGCTCATTAAAAGAAATAGCATAAGGAATATTCTCTGTAACCCCCCACCTTTAGAAATTTTGGGCAAAAAAAACAATACAAAATAATTTTACTACCACGTTTTTCAACGCAAAAGGTTGATTTAAAAATTATATTTATTTGAGGGGATACATTTTTAAAAATCGTGTACAGTATAATAAACAATGATAACATTTGACAAGCCCATAGGATATTTGGAATAAAGTACGACAAATGTATTTTGTCACTCCCATCTATATTTCATTTTTTGGATCATGACAAATTTCCAGTTAAATAGTCGAGTGTCGCCAATTATTCAAGAAATTACACATTCCTTATAGCAAGAAATCCTATTAGTAGTACCATCATAATTTTTGGTACTATATTAACATTTCAAAAAATCGTGTATTGAATTCAGCTATGTTTTTCAAACATTCAATATATTTGACAAAACTCTATCAAAAATATAAATATTTTTTGCTACATGTTTTAATTTGCATATACCTATTTTACATATCTCAGATTGTATTTAAAAATCGTTAACCATTTCTTATAACTTTTGGCGAAATGGTGCTTTATTAATTAACGATTTGATATTATTAGGATTCTTTCCTGGTATACAAAAAGGAAAAATACGTGTCGATCAGTTATATTTTTCAATTAATCAAACAATTTGGCCGCTGAATTTCTGATTCTGGTACAGCGCCATCTAGGGAATGAAATTGTAACTAAAATCAATTTCGAAATTTTCAATATTTGCCATAAAAAATCCCATTGCATTCTGAACACAATGGTGTTTACCGCATTGCTCTAGCGCAAATATTCGCGGAGTTATTAATTTTTAAAGTTGTGCGGGACTTTTGGATCACCCTGTATATTAGTAAATTAAATTTAATTGCCATCTATCGTTAATATTTTACACAGATAAATTTACTGGCAATGCGTTTCTTTTAAATATCATCAAATATTATCTCTACAGACCTTACTGCAATGATATACGTTATTGAATTTCTGATTCTGAAATCTCATTCAATAACGTATATAATTCCAGTAAGGTCTGTAGAGATAATATTTGATAATATTTAAAAGAAAAACCCATTGCCAGTAAATTTATTTGTGCAAAATATTAATTAATTCTTTCTGTGTTTCATCTATAATAAGAATTGATTTAATCAGAAAATTCACAAATATTGAAACCTCTACTTAAATATTTAACATATTAGTTGGAATTTTAAAAAATTAAATAGAGATGTATGAGAGAAATCTATATATATATACAGTAAATATTTTAATTGATACAATCTGGACTATATTTATATGGTATTTGAAACGTTTATATACGTATATATTGATATCTATTTTAAAGAGAGATTTTTCGGTGATCCTATATATGTAGCCCGAGGTAAGCTCTGAAAAAAAAAAAAGAATTCAAAGTTATATATATATATATGTTATATAAAAATATTATTTTATTTTTTAAATTTTATATTTCATAGATTCAAATATTCTGTTAAATCGACCGCCAGAGGTCACGCCTACCCTATAAAAACTCATTGTTGTTGTTTCTCGATGGCCGGCTCAAACTTTTGTACATTATGTAAATACGTTTTTCATTTTTTTTTTATTCTTACGCCTTAAACCAGGCAGTACTTTTTATCAAATTATGTTTTTATCAAGCAACACCTAATAATTCTGTCTATAAAAATAATCAAAAATCAATCAGAGGATCTTTTTATTTAAAACATATATGTACGAGTATAAATATGTTTGTTAAGAAAAAGGCATCTCCTTATCGTGGAACTGAAAGTTTCTGATTGCTTGCCCCATCTATCGGAATAAATATCAACTATTCGTTGATTTTTAATTATCCCAGATGCCTTTTTCTTATTTTACCCACCTTATCCCAGTACATTTTCACATTTGTACTATTTTTCACATTGTTTCGCGTTCTCACACACTTCTGGCCAAACTACCCGGTGCATGATTTTTCAGGATGCCTGAATGACCAGTTTTTTGGTCGCTGAGGTACAGCTTGAACCACGCTGATGAGGGCCAACAGACCGAAACACGGGCATGGTTAGCTTTTCTTGATTAATCAAGAATGGGTATTTGTCCAATTCTGGAATAATTAAAAATCAACGAGAATAGTTTATATTTATTACGCTAAATGGCGCAGGGTATCAGCAACTTTCAGTTTCACGATAAGGAGATGCCATTTTCTTAATTTATCCATCTTATCCCAGTACAATTTCCCATTTGTACTATTTTTTCACATATTTATTGGTTTTTCGGGAAGCCACTAGGACCAAAAATCTCTGTGGTCGCAGTGATTACAGCTTACTCCACGCTGACGAACGCCAATAGCGCGAAACGCGTTCGTGGATGGCTTTTCTTGATTTATCAAGAAATTGGGTTGGCCAAATATCACGGAACAAATTAAATAAACGTTTAGTTTATTTTTGCTCCACTAGATGGCGCTCTGCCATCTAAAAAGCACATGTGCTCATGGTCAGGAAATGCCTTTTTTATTTTTAATATCAACACCTGACCCACATATCTTTTTTTTTTTTCTATTGTTTTTTCATATATTTGTATGTGAAAAAATAATTTAAAATAAAAATAAAGAGGTCAGGTGTTGATATTAAAAATAAATTAGGTATTTCCTGACCAATAAAATGAGCGTTATATACATTTGTTTTTATAATATCAACATCTGACCTTTTATTTTATTATTTTATTTCAATTTTATTTTACCTGTTAAGCGTATTTACGCAAGTTTGACCTTAAATACCCATTTCTTGATTTCTTGACCAACCTAATACAACTAATCATTTTTAGGATCACAAATTAGCTTTTCCATCAGCGTAATTTATCCAGGCTTTAAATAGGTTACTATGTGTTTAACCATATCACATATTGATTTAAATTTATATTGATATAAATTTAAAAGCTCAATGGGATGATTGTTAGTCTTAACGCCAAAACTATTGAGCCAATCATCAAGACCTATCACACATATATATATATTAGATAATAAAAAGGCATATATTAGATTGAATAAAATATTTATTTACCAAAATTTCGGTTGGCTGAACGCCAACCTTTATCGAGGCATTACATTTTTGTATATATATTAAAAATAAATTTCTTTATCGTGAAGTAAACTTTCTACCATAGCGTTTTAATCAGTTGTGTTCATATTACTGTATTTCTTCCTTTATCAGAGTGTGTGATAATAATATATTTATTTTGCTTTAACGATCTAATGGCCTGTCTTTCTTCTTGATACAAAAATGTAATGCCTCGATAAAGGTTGGCGTTCAGCCAACCCGAAATTTTGGCAAATAAATATTTTATTCAATCCAATATATGCCTTTTTATTATCTAATGATTTAAGTATGGATTGCTCTATTTTCAGAACACACATATGTATATATATATATATACAAGGTATGTCCCATAAGTTCCCGGACTGGGTCCATAAAAAAAAATAAATAAATGAAAAATGTAAATGAATTTGACTGTTTATTATAGAAAAAATATCTGGCTACACGGTGGTACCAATATCGAGGCGGTACTTGCGCGCGCGCCAAGGTTATTCTAATTTATTTAAAGGTCACACCTAGCGCTGCGGCGATTTTACGATGGAACAAAAATTGAAGCAGAGGATTTGCATATAATTTTGTGTGAAACTTCAAATATCAGCAACCGAAACTTTTGAAATGCTTAATAAAGCATTCCCCAATGACGCCCCAAAGAGAACAACTGTTTTTGAATGGCATTCTAGATTTAAAGCTGGCAGAATTTCCATTGAAGATGATCCTCGTCAAAGACGCCCAAAATTTCAAAGGACTGATGAAAATGTGCAAAAAATCACCGATTTGATAAAAGAAAATCCTCGAACCACTTTGCTGGAGCTAGAGCAAGACACAGGTATCTCTAAAACAACGATTCGTAACCGAAGATTTGAAGCTCAAAAAGACTCCTGCAAAATTCATCCCAAGATTCCTCACCAATGAGCAAAAACTGTGTCGGCTTGCAACCTGTGAGGACATGATGGAAATGACAAGAACGGATCCAGAATGGAAAGACAAGATAATCACAGGCGACGAGACATGGGTCTATGGAAGGATCGTAACCGAAGATTTGAAGCTCAAAAAGACTCCTGCAAAATTCATCCCAAGATTCCTCACCAATGAGCAAAAACTGTGTCGGCTTGCAACCTGTGAGGACATGATGGAAATGACAAGAACGGATCCAGAATGGAAAGACAAGATAATCACAGGCGACGAGACATGGGTCTATGGCTATGACCCTGAAACCAAACCTCAATCTGCCGAGTGGAGAGGTTAGGGTGAGCCTAGACCCAAAAAATCCAGAAACAAGGTGTTGCTGGTCGCTTTTTCGGATAACAAGGAAATTGTTCATCACGAGTATCTTCCTGCAGGCCAAACAGTTATTAAGGAAATGTATTTGGGCATTCTTCGCCGTCTAAGAGAAGCGATTCGAAAAAAAAGGCCAAAAAAATGGACTAATGGTGGCTGGATCCTACACCATGACAATGCTCGCCCTCACACAGCGCACTTGATGACTAGCTTTTTGGCGAAAAACGGGACACAAATCCTACTTCAACCACCCTATTTCCCAGACATCGCACCAAATGACTTTTTCCTGTTCCCCAAACTTAAAGCAGTTCTAAAAGGAAGACATTTTGACACCAGGGATGACATAATAGAAAAATCGCCGTTAGCATTGAAGAGCATTCCAAAAGAGGCTTATAAAAACTGTTTCGACAATTGGGAGAAACGATGGCGCTGGTGCGTTGAAGCAAGGGGGGATTACTTTGAAAAGTTTTAATAAAAAAATTTTTTAAAAATCTTACCTTTTTTTTTTATGGACCCAGTCCGGGAACTTATGGGACATACCTTGTATATATATATATTTAAAAAAAAGAAGGCATTTCCTGACCACAAGCGCATGTGCTTTTTTAGATGGCAGAGCGCCATCTAGCGGAGCAAAAATAAACTAAACGTTTATTTAACTTGCTTCTACACATGTGCTTTTTTTATATGGCAGAGCGCCATCTAGTGGAGCAAAAATAAACTAAATATGTGCTCGTAGTCAGGAAATGCCTTCTTTATTTTTAATATCAACACCTGACCCACTTATCTTTTATTTTTTATATTGTTTTTTCATATATATATATATGTATATGTTGAAAAGATTTTCTGCTGATTTTGGAATTAGAGTTATAAAATTATTTCTTGCCAATACTGATCATACTGAGGATACATGAATATGTTTGTGATATTGTAGTCGTGGTGATAATAATAAAAATAGTTTAGATCAGAATTACCTTTCATTGAGCTTAAGGAATATCTAAAAAAAAACACAATTTGATAAAGTACTACCTGAATTAAGGCGAGTAGAATAAGGAAAACAATGACTTATTTACATAATTTAAAAAAAGGTTTGAGCCGGTCAACGGGAAAGAGAGAATATGGTTTTACGGGCTACTAGCCAAAATATAGGATTTTTGAGCCCAAAAATGAATGTGGCAAACAGACAATACACTATAGCAAAGTACCAAGGTGTTGCACACAACCAAGGTTGTTCAAAAAGGCAACGGGAAACAACAACAATTTATTTATATAAGGATAACAGCGACATCTGGCGTTAGACTTAACAGAGTAATTTGATCTGGTAATTATAATTTTCGAAATTATTTTAAAGGCGTAAGATTATTTTTGAAAATAAACAATTTCTACTGCTCTTACTGCAATGGAAAAATTAATGGGAGGGCCTGGCTCATCAGTGGTGAACCCTCCCAGCGGTTTCGCCAGTTTAATTTACCATACCGCTGTTATATTGCATTTTTGGAACTTCCTTTTATAGTGATACTGTTGTTAGACTCTTGGATTGGGTATTTTAGAAGAACTATGGACATAAGCTTTGAGGACAGTATAATTACATACATATATAAATTAAACTGGCGAAACCGCTGGGAGGGTTCACCACTGATGAGCCAGGCCCTCCCATAAATTTTTCCATTGCAGTAAGGACACTAGAAATTGTTTATTTTCAGAAAGAATCTTACGCCTTTAAAATAATTTCGAATTTTGATAACAGATGGCGCGCTAGTGCATCAAATTATAATTTTAAAATTAAATACATTTTTTTTTATAATATTGTCAGGAGGACAGAGTTTCCTGGTATTTCCTCTTATCTGGACTGGACAGACAGATCGGGGAAAACAGTGGTGCCACATGGAAGGAGGAAAAACTCAGTTCTCCCCTTTTGCTCTAACTGCTGGGTAGATTTGGCTCATGTACATAGTAACTTTTATTTTATATATAAAATCTTTCCTATCACTAATTAAATAAATATTTAAAGTAATTCGGAAGCCTATTTGATTATTTTTCTTCGCGATAATGTGATAGGTCTTATGATACATTAGAGTGCCATCATTATGAGAATTCGAAATTATTTTAGACGTTTATGATTCTTTTACAAATTAAACAATTTTATACTGATCTTACACTGCAATGAATTCCCATTACTTTTTCATTACAGTGTAAGAGCAGTATAATATTGTTTAATTTGTAAAATAATCATAAACGTCTATAATAGTTTCGAATTCTCGTGATAGGTCTTAATGATTGGCCCAATAGTTTTGGCGTTAAGAGTAACAAACATCCATTGAGCTTTTCATTTTATATCAATATAAAGATAGACTAAAGACTTCATGTTCCATATATCGAAGATTTCTCTAATTTCTCAATCTCTATATATAAATATTTTCTAAATTCAACATAGGAACATGCGGAAAGGCGATATTATATAGAAAAAATTACTATATCTATCCTATACCCCAGAAAAATAGTTTATATTAAAATTTTAGTCAATAATAAAGAGAAAATTAAAACTAAAAATTGTTCATATATTATTTTTATTATGTATCTTACAAAATATTTTAATTAAACGCAAAAAAAAAAAATAATAATCACAGAATATTCTGTGAGTCGATTACTCTGTGTGTAATAAACATCGACATGACGCCACCTAGCGATGGATATAGACCATCGTCTGCAACTAATGGAGAAATGTTGCTGCTGGAATCTGATTGGTTCCTGCCTCTCCCACGCTTTCTTGATTTCTTTTTTTATTATGTACGTCTATCAGAGCGAGAGAGAGTAGGTGTGTACCTATTAATATTTACATACATGTTCGTAGTGTATTTAACAAACTATTAGAATTATAATCCACTGTATCAATTAATCAAATATAAATCTCCGAGGATAAATATCTTTATTCCACTTTTAACAAGTTTACAAGTTTTCTGGTTTTAAACGACCCTTCTACAGATAATTTTTTAGAAGGGTCATTTAAAACCTGAAAGCTTGTAAACTCGTTAAAAGTATAATAAAAAAAACTTAACTTCGGAGATTTATATTTGATTAATTTAAATAATAAACTATACCTATTTCTTTATATTAATTTGTTAATTCAGTTGACTAAAATGTATTGAGAGACCTATGATGAATTAATATAAAAGGCATAGAACAATGTCTTTTTTATATTCTTATCGCAGAATGGATAGACTTGTACCAATGAATAAGACAGTTTTGTACAAATATGACCAAAAATCAACGTACATTCCATTATTTTGTGCTATGGCCCTTATCTGTACTTTATACGCACATGAATTGAAATTACATTAATTATTATCTTTAAAAAAGGGGTTGGTCACAAATATTCTAGAACAAACCTAATTCAACATTTAGTTGATCATTTTTCCACTAGATGGCGCTATGTCATCTAAAAATGCTCATGATAGCGGCCAGGACACCTGCCTTTTCCAATTTTTACTACCTATTACGTATGTTTATATAGATGCGCTATTATCAATATTGTAAGCAAATATACACAGATGGAATTATATATGTGATTGTAAGCGGGGATGTAAGTGATATGTTGTGGTTCATATATATAGCCTGTTGAAGGACGTCAAAGTACGAAAGCTTGCCAATTATACAGCATAAATAAAGCCGTTAAGTTTGAGAAATTAGAGAAATCTCTTCGATATATGGAACATGAAGTTTTTAGTCTATCTTTATATTGATATAGAATGTAAAGCTCAATGGATGTTTGTTACTCTTAACGCCAAAACTATTGGGCCAATCATCAAAATCTACCATGAGAATTCGAAACTATTATAGACGAGTATTATTATTTTATAAATTAAACAATTTTACACTGGCCTTATACTACAATGAATTCCCATTAATTTTTCATTGCAGTGTAAGATCAGTATGAAATAGTTTAATTTATAAAATAATCATAAACGTCTATAATAGTCACAAATAAAGAAACTCGTTGCCGTAAACTTTGTCTCCTTCTCCGAAATAATGTTCCTTCTCTTGTAATATTCTGGTTTGACTTATCATAAAATTGGTTAATTGAAGAATATCACGACTGGAAAAACGCTAACCTTAATCAACGTTTTATTTTCTATTTTTCAGCGAATTAAATATAAAGCAGATAATATATAAGCATGATACATTACCGCACCACCTGTTATTGGAAGGTTTAAACTGAGCACTCTTTATTGATACTCTTCGTAAACTAGCATAGTAACAAAGCCACAACACCAGCTTTGGAAAATTCCGAACGCCCAACTGGAGATCATGGTTTCGGGCTAATGTTCCTTGTCAGTCCAGTGCAGGCTTTTATTTCATGTTAAGCACACAGTAGGTTAATGTTATCCCCATTTGATACCCTCCTTCTACAACTTTGTTAAACATATTTATCTAGATTTAGGTCAGAAGTTTATAAATCATTCGTGATTATTCGTGATAATTTATAAATTATTCGTGATCGAACGTTGTGGCCCACTGTACGTATTACATCCCAAATGCGACGCCAGCCATCTCTTTCTTGAACTCGATGTACCATCACGGCGACCGTTAAGCAAAAGAGTTCCTTTAATTGGTCCACGAAGTTTGAAGTCAGAATGTAGAGATGTGGGAATATACGGTGATGAAAATGTCGGTTTATAGATTAAGGAATTTTCAGGTTCTCCATTTCTTTATGGATTAGTCTATCGGCTGTTGCGTTGTATTAAAGAAAATCTCGGTGATCCCCATCGTTGAGGAACCACTATCATATGTTATGATGCATTAGCGCACTATCTATTATGAAAATTCGAAACTATTATAGACGCGTATGATTATTTTAAAAATATAACCATTTCTACTGCCCTTACTGGCGAAACCATTGGGAGGGTTCACCAATGATGAGACAGGCCCTCCCATAAATTTTTCCATTTCAGTAAGGGCAGTAGAAATTATTTTATTTTTGAAAGAATCATACGCGTCTATAATAGTTTCGAATTTTCACTACCATATGTAACCTAAATCTTTAAAATCTCATTTCTATATCTCTCTAACTGTTGTTAGAGTTCCTTCATCAGAAAGATTCCTGTTCTAACAACATGTTTTCTGTTGACAGGACTGAATGACAACCTTCCTATAAAACCGGTAAGTAAATTTAGATTCTTTTTTAATCAACAAATATATTCACAGCTATTTTTAAAACTCCTATAGACAGACACTATAGATTTAACTTGTAACTACACTCATGGACAAACCTTAAGGAAGTGGAAAGTCAGATGTCGCCGGTGGTCTGTTATTTTATGAAGACAGAAGTTGTTCAAACTTGGTTATCTCGTGTGTCTACAATAAAGGCCACTGTAATATCTTTCAGAGTTATTCTCTGAATACCGATATACCTGTGAAAAGGTACAACTTCCTTAAGTTTTATCCATGAGTGTATGTGCTATAAACACAATAATATTATTGATATATACACTGTTAAAATTCCCCTGTGATAATTGAACGTTAAATGAGAAGGTACATTTACAGAATCAACGGTTAAATCGAAGCTTTTAATCGTTAAATAGGGGTATATTGGGTAGATATATATATGTTATAAAAAAAATGAGATTTCTGCTTGATTTTGATTATATTGAGGATTATGCCATTTTATTGCAGTCGTGGTTAAAATCTTGAAACCATAATAATAAAAATAGTGAAGATTAGAAATAGCTTTAATTGAGCTTATGGGATATATAGAAAACATAATTTGATAGTACTGCCTGTCTTAAGGAGAGTAGAACACAAAACATGGAAAACAAAAGATTATTTACATAATTACAAAGGTTTGAGCCGGCCATCGGGAAACAACAACAATCGGCTTTATATAGGGAAAGTCCCGACATCTGGTGGTAGATATAAACAGAATATTTGAATCTATGAAATATAATTTTAAATAAAATAATATTTTAATATAACATATATATATATATATTTAATGTCTTCCCATCTGTACAAGCAATAACAAAACTATCATGAAGCAGAGAAATTGTTAAATCAATGATTATTAGATCGAAGTTTTATATTATTATATTTATAAATTTACATATAAAATATGCAAATTTCAATCAACAGATTGACATAAACATGAAGTGCTACTTTTCCTAAATGCATATGTATATAAGTGGTTATTTATATAAAAGAGATGATATTTGTGCACTCTCATTAAAGCAGTAAAAATATGGCCTATATAAAATTCAAAGTGCTTGACGCGTTTACATATTTTTAACATATGCGTTAAATCACGTTTTTTTACTGTCGCTATAATTACCTATTTAATATTCAGATAAGGCGGTATGAATTCTGATGAAGGGTTTATATAATTAATTAATATGTTAAGTAATACACACATTGTGTGTTGTTATGTCCTGGGTTGGAGCAAGTGCTGTCTAAGAAGTTACTGGCTTGGTTATCCTGGATTTACTGTACTTGGCTTTAATTCCTTATAAATACTTAACACGGCTTTCCTTATTTACACAATAATGGAGTAGTTAACAGAGTTTTCTACCTAAAACACTGATTAGATAATCTCTAGTGTATTTAATAATATATTTTATCTTTATATAGACTCTATTGGGTTTTTTTAGTCAAAAGGCGATACATTGAATATATTTATACATAAAGAGCGTATCTGGATCGGTGAGAGAAAAAAAAAGGAATTTTGTTTCCCAAAATATTTTGAGAAATTGCTCCCTCTTTATCAAATTATATATAAAACTAGCGAACCCGGCCACGCGTTGCTGTGGCTAAATTGTAATATGTCGAATTAACATTATACTAAACTATTCAGTACAGTAAAGTTAATATTCACGTATAAAGATAAAAATGTTTTAGCCGATCTAAAGCCCAACGGGATTGAGAATGGAACGTTACGGTAAAATTTGAAAGTGATTTTTATATACATAGACAATATAGCCCTTCATTGTAATCATTGATTATAATCACTGCATTAATAAATGTCAGTCTTCCCAGTATTCTTTTACCTATGTATGGAAATTTTGGTTTGAATTAGTGAACTACTGCGAATTTGTAGACGAATGACCCGGGCAACGCCCGGGTTAACACGATTAAATGTATATTACATATGGAAGATGGACGTAGTTCCCGGAGGGCACCCGCGAGGTCACTCTGCCCCCGCGCAACTGTCCAACCGGGAGCGCCCCGCGCCGTCAAAATCGTCACGCGTTCTAGAGGGCGCTGCTCGGCCGTCAGCCGGGAGATCTCATTTACTCGGCGGGGGGGGGGGGGGGGGGGGGGGGGGGGGGGGGCAGGGAAGTCACGTGCTGCGCCGGCAGCCAATCGTCGCGCGCCGCCATCGCCCGTCTGCCGCGAGAGGGGCGCTGATTGCGAGTGAATTTACGTTTTATTGTAAATAAAAATGCAACAAAAGGTTATTTCTAAAGAGTAATTAGCCAGAAACCATCCCTGTAGTATACTAAACATCTTCCCAAAGTTTCATCACGATTGGTTGAGCGATGTAGAAGATTATCACTCACGGACCAACCAACAAACATCCATTTTTATATATATAGATTCTATTAATTTGTTTTTAAATTATAAAATAAGATTATTATATTAGAGTACCGGCGGATTTCCCATTAAAAAAAAACATTAAACCCATTGTATATAGGTTAGAATTTTACTGAATCTGTCAAAACTGGAGTTGTGGCTCATTCTTTGTCAACAACATTACATTATATACTGGAGTGATAAGCCAAAGGCGTATTGTTTTAGTCGTATGGTAAAAAGTGTAAAAAGTGGATAACTATTTTCAAATCTCTGCAAAGAACCAATATATGCAAAGTAGATGGTCAGATCTTTCAAGTATTGTTGCTGGAACCTCGCAATAACTTTATTTGGATTTCGGTACTTCGAATAAATGTGATATTTCCTCTGTTACATATGCGACAATATAGATGGAAAATTTGCCGGGAGGAAATTGATCCATAGAAGCATAGGGCGCCTCTCCCGTCAAATTAAACGTCAAAAAACTGACGCCATCTATTGACCGTTGCCGCAACTAGCGGCCTCGGGTCGGTGACAAAGCCACAACACCAGCTTTGGCAAACTGAGAAGCGTCCATCTAGAGACCATGGTTTCGGGCTAATGGCTCAATAGATGGCGTCAGTTTTTTGACGTTAAATTTGACGGGAGAGGCGCCCTATGCTTCTATATGCGACAATATAATAGCCATTTCAATTAGACCGTTCTCTCTTGGTACAAAAGTTTCATTGGCCGCGAGGAATTATATACAGGGTGATCCAAAAGTCCCGCACAACTTTAAAAATTAATAACTCCGCGAATATTTGCGTTAGAGCAATGCGGTAAACACCATTGTGTTCAGGATGCAATGGGATTTTTTATGGCAAATAATGAAAAATTCGAAATTGATTTTAGTTACAATTTTATTCACCAGATGGCGCTCTACCAGATTCAGATATTCAGCGGCCAAATTGTTTGATAAATTGAAAAATATAATTGAACGACACGTATTTTTCCTTTTTGAATACCAGGAAAGAACCCTAATAATATCAAATAACAAATTAATAAAACACCACTTCGCCAAAAGTATGAAGAATTGGTTAACGATTTTCAAATACAATCAGAGATATGTAAAATAGGCAAATGCAAATTAAAACATGTAGCAAAAATATTTATATTTTATATGGGGTTTTGTGAAATAGATTGAATGTTTGAAAAATACTGCTGATATCAATACACGAATTTTTGATATGTTAATATAGTACCAAAAATTATGATGGCACTACTAATAGGATTTCTTGCTATAAGAAATGTGTAGTTTCTTGACTAATTGGAGACCCTTGACTATTTAACTGGATATTTGTCATGATCCAACAAATGAAATATAGAGGGGAGTGACAAAATATATTTGTCGTACTTTATTCCAAATATCCTATGGGCTTGTCAAATGTTATCACTGTTTATTATACTGTACACAATTTTAAAAAATGTTTCCCCTCAAATAAAAATAATTTTTAAATCGACCTTTTGCGTTGAAAAACGTGGTAGTAAAATCATTTTGTATTATTTTTTTTTCACAAAATTTCTAAAGTTATTGGTATACAGAAAATATTCCTTATGCTATTTCTTCTAATGAGCGAAAAACGAAAACTAAACATAAGGGGAAAATTTGTGTGTACCAGTGTTATTCGAGAAGTTATAACACTCTGGTTTGCACGACATAATATGTGAGCAAATGACAAACAAAAAAATTACTGTTCACAATTAAAAAAAATAGTCAAGATGTGAGGACAGCATTTATTATCCCCATATCCCAACACAAAGAGCTGCAAAATATTGGTAGATAATATAATACATGGCGGCTTATATAACACATGAGGTAACTGCCTTCTCTCTTGTATTAGGTCACAATCCTTGCTCAATGTGGCACCCTTCATTCTCAATCACCGCCTGCAGACGATAAATGACAGAATGGACAGCATTAAATAACATATCTGTTGAAATTGATAAAACGTGCCATCTGATAGAAGCCTTCAACATGGCCAATGTGGTAGGCCAGCATCGATAAACACACGATTTAATGTACCCCCATAAACAAAAATCGCAAGGCGTCAAGTCTGGTGATCTTGGAGGCCACTGGTATATAAAGTGGCGACTTATCACACGATTTTCACAGAACGTATCCTTCAGCAATTGTTTGACACCTCGGGAGATATGAGGAGGTCCTCCATCTTTCATGAATGTTATTTCGCTTAGTGCTTTTGCCCTGCAATATGGGAATACCCTTTTCTCTCAAAAGTTGAACATAATGTTCATCAGTTACAAAAACGGTTTTAAAAGTTCTTCCATTGATTTTTCAAAGAAAAATGGCCCAATAATAAAAGAAGTGAACCCACACAAAACTGTAACTCTAGGCTGGTAAAGTGGCATTTCTGTAAAAATCCTAGGGTTGTCTGTTGCCCAAATGCGGCTGTTTTGAATGTTAAATTCTACGTTTAGAGAAAAGTGAGCATCATCTATCCACAGAACATTCGACAGCCAGTTTTCATCAATATCAATTCGCCGGAAAACCCATGCAGCGAATTCTTGACGCATCTCAAAATCGCCAACTTTCAGCTCGTGAAATCTTTGAATTTTGTATGGGTACACACAATAGAGACATTAAGTGAAGCGTCTTCGGATATCACAATCATACTCGGCGAATTTAACGCCAAAAGTTCAATTTGGGGATCACCTGTCCTGGATAACAAAAGTCAGCAGGTTGAGGACATGCTAACATACCTCGACCTTACACCGTTAAATAACGGAGAGAACACCTATCTAAGTCCACAGGCACAGAATCCGCAATAGACATCACAGCGATAAATTACAACATCGCACCCACAACACAATGGAAAATCATTAGAGGTGCAATCAGTGACCACAGACCAATTTTAACAACCCTAAACTTCAAAATTGAGAACGTCCATTAGAATAAAAGAACATGGAACTTTAGAAAAATCGACTTGAAAAAAATTCACAGAAAAGCTTGAAGAACTGTGCAACGAAAAATTGAATTACAGAACGCTTGACAAAAACTTGGAAAAATTCTCTTCGAACATTTCAAAATCTGCAAAAGCATCGATACCTAGAGGTAGACGTAAAGATCTGTGGATACCTTACTGGAAGGACCACAACATCGAGGCAGTGATTTCAGAGAGAGAGACAATATCAATGAACTTCTTAAAAATAAAACAGAAGAAAACAGAAAGAACTCATTGAAATTAGTCACAAAATAGAACAAGAAATTTGGATATGCAAACAAGAAAAATGGCAGAATTCTGCGAAAAAATGGATCTAAGAAAGGACAGCCAACACTGGAATATGATTAGAGTGTTAGAGAACAATCAACACCAACACCAATCCTCCAATACTCTAACCGATATGAATAGAACAGCGCGAACGAGAACAAACAGATGACTGACATAATTGCTGAATATCTTTCAAGCACTTCCATACTCAACTATACGAATGAAGACAGGACTCTAAAAATAATATAAACCAGTTAGTTAAACAAGCAAGAAACTTCCATCAACTAGATATTTTCTCGAGAGACTTCACACTGAATGAGCTAAACTTATCAATAAAAAAACCAAGAGGTCACCAAGAGATAATCTAATCTTTGGTTAAATGATCAAACACTTTGAAGACAAAGCTAATAATCAACTCCTACGAATACTGAACATTTCATGGAAAACTGGTAAACTACCAAAGAATTGGAAGATATCAATTATAGTGCCAATACTGAAGCCAAACAAAGATGCCAAGGAATACAAGAACTATCGGCCAATTGCTCTCACCAGCAAACTTTGTAAAATACCAGAACGAATTATCCACTCTAGGCTCATAGTCTGGCTCACTAACAATAATAAAATAAACCTCTACCAAACTGCCTATAGATCCCAGCACTGTACGACTGATCAACTGTTTTACTTCTGTCAATCAATAATAGATTCTTTCCAGGAAAAACCGCCAAAGAAGACCACGGCAATATTCCTTGATATGACCTCAGCTTTTGATCGAGTGTGGAGGGAGAAATTACGTGAAAAGCTGCACAACATCGGAGTAAGAGAAAAACCTTAATCTGGATTGCAGACTTCTTAAGGGGAAGAAGGTTAAAGGTTCGGGTCAATGGAAAATTTTCAAAGGAAGGAAGAACATGGGCTGGTGTAACTCAGGGATCTGTGCTCAGTCCTCTACTCTATCTGCTATATATTAACGACATCCATCCTTACCTCACTGAAGACACAAAGGTTGCCTGTTATGCAGATGATATAGCCATATGGCACACAAGTATCAGCATAGAAAAATCGTAAAAAATACTGAACACATCAATGAGAGGACTGGAGAAGTGGGCAATGGAACTCCAAATGACCATAAACCCAATAAAACCAAACCTATGCATTTTCTCCACTCACAGGGAAAAGGGCATAAATATAACAAAAAAATAAGCATAAACAAACAATTGATAAAATTAGAAATCCATAATACCTGTGTGTGATACTGCAGTCCTGTATCTTTCAAGTTGGTCTCGAGGACCACGCCATCACCATCTCCTAAGCGGCAAAGTACGCGATCTACGTATTCATCGTAGATCGCAAAATGCGTGGTGTCGCTGGAGACCCACTGGCGATTCTCCACAAACTCTGCAGCGCTGGAAGAGGCGCCATATTCATTGTACATAGTGTATATAATACATATTATCTTTTTTTAATAGTGCAGACTGTGCATGTATTGACAAGATGTCAACAAAATTATTTTAATTATTATTGATGAGGAATTGGAATTTTCAGAACACATAATTAGCACCTCAAATAGAACTATCAGAAAACTAAACATTCTGAGAAGGCTATGTGGAACAAATTGGGGAGCAAAACCCAGAATTCTCAGAACAACATATACCACCTTAATAAGGCCGATAATGGAATATGCAACACCGGTCTGGGCTCCCTCAAGCTCATCACTAAAAGTAAGACTAGACAGTGTTCAAGCAAAAGCGGCCAAAATAATCACTGGTGCTGTTTCATCCACCAACAATGAGAAAATTCAGAGAGAATGTGTTCTAGACCTACTCGCTCGAAAGCAGAAGACAAAATAAAAACAACTTGGATCGGCACTTCGGAAACGAGGAACCAAAGGACGAGATCTCTCTGACCACTTGTGGTTTGGTAGATCCGCCCTTTTCTGAGAATGAGGTGAAACTGACGGCTTTCAAGTTCGGGAAAAGGAAATCTCCTGGTCCCGAAGGGATCGATAACACGGTCGTGAAAGCCCTGTTAAGAATGCACCCATCACTTCTTGCCAGGGTTTTCAATAGGTGTCTGGACACTGTTACTTTTCCTGAGGCATGGAAGGTTGCTCGAGTAGTGCTTCTCGAAAAGTCTGGTAGAAAGGGTAATTCTCCTAATGATTATCGTCCGCTTTCTTTACTAGTGTGTCTAGGTATGGTCCTGGATAGCCTACTAGCTCAGCGACTGAAGCACTGGCTAGAGAGTAATGAGCTCCTTTCCTCTTTCCAACATGGTTTTAGGGAAGGGAACTCCAAAACCACAGCTCTGAACGAGGTGTTAGAGGGGGTTGAGATGGGCTTAAATAAGGGTGCTTGGGTTCTTTTCGTGGCCCTGGACATTGACGGTGCGTTCAACTCCATGAGCTGGAACAAGCTGATGATAAATTTAATGGACATGGGTTGTCCTGATAATTTGTGCAGCTTGGTTCGTGACTTCCTGAGGGATAGACGGATTAGCCTCAGTTTTGGTGGGCGGAAGTTGGAAAGAAACTGTGCTAGGGGTTGCCCCCAGGGCTCTTGCTGCGGACCTATTCTGTGGAATATCCTGGTAAATACCGTTTTCCAGGAGGAGCTCCCTGAGGGAGCCAGGCTGGTTCTCTATGCTGACGACCAGTTCATCATCATTCAGGCTGCTTCAAGAGCGAAAGCTGAGAAGTGTGTTGAAGCTTCTCTCCAAATCCTCTCGAATTGGGCCCATGACTTTGGCCTTAAGTTCAATGTCTCCAAAACTAAAGCCCTCAGTTTTAAACCTAGGGACATAAGAACTAAAAGGAAAGGGATCAAATGGGAGTACAAGCCGGCTATGCGGATGAAAGGACGGAGGGTAGTCATGGGGGTGGTCATTGATGACAAGATGGGTTGGCAATACCAGGCGGAGGAGATGGTGGCGAGAGGCGGGGAGGCGTTGTGCAGGTCTGTCCTGGTTGGCTCTCAACAGGGGGGGGGGGGGAGAAGGAGGGTACTATTTTTAGCAACCTCTGCCTCTCCTGTGTCGAGCCAATCCTGCTATAACAGGGATCAGAAGGTGGCAAAACTCTAGAGAGCGTGCAGAGGACAGCGGCACTCAGAATCACAGGGGGATATCGCACTACCAGCAGTGAAGCCTTTTTGGTCCTCGCTGGGCTTATTCCCCTGGGATTGAAACTAGAGGAGGAGACCATCAGACAGAAGATCTGGGAGAACAGGGAAGATGCCCTGGGACTTGAAGCGGGTGCCCTGGAATGGAAGAGGGACCCAAGGAAGCCTCCGCAGTGATTGCCAAAGTGGAATTGGAGTCCTGGAGGGCCGACAGGGATTGGCACGGAGGTTTTCACTGATGGTAGTAAGTCTGGAACCAATACTGGAGCTGAAGTAGTGATTTTCACTAATGGAGAGCTGATCTTCCAAGAAAGCTTAACACTCAGAGTGGACGAATTGGTCTTTTCAGCCGAGCTGGTTGCGATCAGGGTAGCCCTCAGAGTGTGTGCTGAGAAGAACTTCAGCCCGGACCGCCTCTATTCAGATTGTATGTCGGCCCTCGTCGCCATCAATCTGGTGAAAGGGCAACTCGCGCATCAAATAATCCAGGAGCTGGAGATGACAACGCGGGCTCCGGAGCTCTATTGGGTTAGGAAACACAGCCTCATCGAAGGTAATGAGTTCGCAGACAGGCTCACTAAGGCAGGATGCTTTAGAGGTAGATCACTGAGGACCCCAGTGACCAAGAAAGAAGTTTATAGGAGGATCAGGGGTCACGTCCAGGACTTATGGTTGGACAGATGGAGGAACAGTGTGAAGGGGAGAGAGGTATTCAATGGGGTAACAACACCCAAGTACCTCTGTAAGGTAATGTCCCACAAACTCATTAGGGTAGTTCGGGACATGGGCTCTTCCCCAAATCTCCACAGATTTGAAATTAAGAGCAATCCTGATTGCGTCTGTGGAGAAAGGGATGTGAATGCACGCCACTACGTCTTGGATTGCCCAAGGGTAGTGGGTGTGCAGGAAGAGAGAAGGAGGGCGAGGGGCGCGATCGAGAGTGAGCTGCTGAGGAATCACAGCAAGCTTCTTGAGAAAGCCCACGACGTGGCAGCTGAGCTTTTCCTCAGCTGTGAGTGAACAGAGTCGACCGGGGTCTGCCTCCCCGCGGTCCCTGCTGGACACAGTAGATAGTTTCCTATTTTGCTGTGATTAAAGGCCACCGGTATAGAAATCCTTCCAGACACGTTGTCTGGGAGGTGGTGTTTCAAGGTACAATGTCCAATCACTAGCTTGGATACCGTTACTTGGTTTATGAGTTGAACAGAATAGCAGCGAAGGCATGCTTCGCATGCCGGCTTGTGGACCGAAAGGTCTGGGTGGCCATCTGCTTCTAGGGTGGGATCCTCCAGTTCTTGTTTATTTTGGCTACTGTTTCTATTTCTTTAAAAGTAAGTTTATTTTTCTGTAGCAAGGGTTCTTTTGTGCCTTTTTTCGCTAGCGCATCAGCAGCTTCATTGCCTTCAATGCTAACATGTAAGAGTATCCATTGAAGGTGAATTTTTGAGGTATTGAGAGTTTTTGGAGATAACCAATTAAGTTCCTGCTTACTTTGTCTCTAAGTTCCCCTGTGTGACTCAAGTGTTGTATGGCACTTCTACTATCAGTAAGAATCCATATATCGTGATGTTTAATGTTTCTGATGGATTTTAAGACTTCATAGATGGCTATAAGTTCTGATCTGAAGACTGAGCAAAATTCTGGGTTTCTTCTGTTTATTTTCTCAATGCCATTTGTGGTTTTAATGAGAGAGCCACTGCCAGTGTGTCCCAACTCATCTCTGCTACCATCGGTATAGATAGTTATTGCATTTTTAGGAATTTTATTAATTATTTCTAATGATAATTGTTTTAAGCATTCTGGATTTTGGTATTGTCTGTTGGTGGTTTCATTTAAAGTGGCATTAAAAATAACATTTTGTTAGTGGTTCGCATGGAGATATTTTTTTCAGCTAAATAATATTTTTCCACTTTATATTTTAAAAATACATTTCTTTTGGCCAGGTGGAGAGGGCCTTCTTTTTTGAGTCTTAGATTGGATTCCCAATTAAGTATGTAATTGAAAGTTCTGTGTTTGTTTTCATAACTCTTGATTTTGTTTATATATTTTGGCAGATTGTAGCTTATTCTATTCTTTAAGGGCATAATGTCTGCCTCGTAAAGTACAATATCATTAGGGCAGGGTTTTCGAAGACCTGTAATAATTCTAGCTGCACTTAGTTGTATCCTTTCCAGTGATTTTAGATTTGTTTCAGATGCTGTACCATAGATTTGATATCCATATTCCAGGATAGGTCTCATTAGAGATGTGTAAGTTAATTTTATTGTTGTTGCTTCAGCTCCCCACTCTTCCTGAAATATATTTCAAGATTTTTAGTCGGTCTCTTCCTTTTCTAACAACTCCTTCAATATGCTTACTGGAGTTGATTTCTGGATCCAGGGTGTAGCCGAGATATTTAGGATGTTTATTATATTGCAATTGTTGTTCTTTCAGAATAATATTTAGTCTTATTTTGTATAGTTTCTTATCGGTAGTAAAAAGACAGGTTTCAGATTTTTGGGGGTTAAATTCTAATTTATGTTTATTAGCAAATTTTTCTAGGTGGAGAAGAGTCTTGTTAAATCTCTTTCAGCTTTTTTCCAGTTAGTGCTGCTGCTCCATAGAATAATGTCATCAGCGAAAAGTCCAATATTGGTTTTATGTGAAATTCATTTTTCTATGCCTGCAATAAATAGGGTGAAGAGAGTTGGGCTAAGGACTGATCCTTGTGGCAATCCTTGGTACAATTTGAAGGTTTTAGATAGAGTGCCATTATTTTTGATCCTGATTTATATATTTTTAAGAGAATCATTTATCCAAGTGATAGCTTTTCCATCAATTTTGAAATGTTTGTATAATTTTGTAATTAACTTGTTTTTCCATACCTTATCAAAAGCTTGTGTAAGGTCTAAAAGGCAGCTATGGTGTGGTTAGTTGGTTTTTCGTTTTGTGCATCTTTTACCTTTTGTGTTAAAAATAAGAGTTGGTCTATTGTCCCATGTCCTTTCCTAAATCCATATTGTTCTTCTGGTAAGAGATTTCTTGTGTCGGGGTGGTAGGTGAGTCGTCTGAGTATAATTTTTCCATTAATTTGCAGCAAATATTTGTTAGGGAGATAGGTCGGTAGTTTTTTGGGTCATCAGCAGATTTGTCAAGTTTTTTAATGGGAATTATTGTTGCATTTTTACAGTCTTGAGGCAATTTTCCAGTTTTCCAGGAGTTATTGAAAATATTACGAAGTCTTTCTTTGCCAATTTTGCCCAAGTTGGATATCATTCGGCCATGGATTCCATCTGGCCCAGGAGTCTTGTTTAGGTCAGTGTTTTCTAATGCATAAGCTAGCTCTTTCATATTGATTTTTTTCATGGAAAATATTATGAGTGCTGGTGACATTTTTTACAGTCATGAATAATCTTTCGGGCCTTTTTTCAACCTTGATTTTACTACTTATTTGATATGAATTACCTAAAAGATTGGCAGCAATTTTGTCATTAGTTGCTGGTGTACCATCTGTATTCTTAATCATATTTGTGTTTTCAGTTTGTGGCTGGACTCTGTCAATTTGTTTTGCCCAATTCCAAAGTTTTGTATTTGGGTTTCTTGGGTTCAGGTTTTCACAAGTTTGTTTCCATTTTTCCCTTTTCACATTTACGCATAATCTTTTTTCATTTTTGCAATCACAATATTTTTCTACAATATTTTTGGTTTTGGGTGCACTTTTTTGTAGTTCATTTCTTTTAGTTATAAGTCTTTGAATATTTTTTGCCTGGTGTGTATAATTTGGAATCCATTTCTTAATATTACCTCTTGGTATTGAAACTTTGGCTGCTTTAATAATGGTGTTTTCGAAAGATATCATATTAGCCTTTTTGAAGTTCCAGAATTTTTCTTAATTGAGCTAGTTTTGGTCTTGGTGCTAATTTCTATCAAATTAGGCAAATGATCACTTCCAAAACTTTTTAATATTTTCTATTTGCATTTGTGGAAAATGTCAGGATAGTAAAAACTTATATCAAGGGCTTGTGCAGTATTATAGCTTGTAGGAATGATGGGTAGGATTCCCATCATTTAAGAACATGAAGGCATTGTCGTCAAATATGTTTGATAGTATTTTGCCTCTTGGGTTTGGCGTAGAACATCCCCATAGTTGATGTTTGGCATTAAGGTCACCTACAATAATAGTGTTGTCTGTAAGAAATTGAGCCATTGTTCCATCGTCAATAAATGTATTGTTTGGAGGGTGATACATATTGTATATGTGGATGGCTTTGTTTTGATTGAGGTAGACTTTGATACCTTGGGCTTCGAGGTCTAATGTGTTTGTAATATTAACGGCTATGTCCTCATAGTACAAATTCTTGATTAAAATTGCTAGGCCACGCCCTTCAACAGCATATACAGATGGATCTTCAGACCTTACCCTGAGTAATGGAGGGGCCGGAATTAACATAATACTGCAAGATGGAACAAACATCAAAATCAAAGAAGGAGCAGGACAGATTTCGTCAAACTTCACTTGTGAACTGACAGCTATCTGGAAAGCCCTTGATGTATGCCTTAACCAACCATCCCTGCATCAAGCAGAAGAAATTTTAATATACAGCGACTCCATATCCGCTCTAGAAGAAATTCAGAAGGGCAATACTAAAATCACACAGAAAATACACTCGTTACTTACCCAACTGGAACCATTGGAGAATAACTGCATTCTACAATGAATCCCTGCCCATGCTGGGATCAGGGGTAATGAAATGGCATTCGAATTGGCAAAGGAAGCCAGAAAGTTGAGCCAAAGGAAAGAACAAATGTCATTATTTGACGCTGATTCTTTGTCAAAATACAAGATAATTAAACGAAAAAATAAGAAAGGATCAAAATGTGAAATAAACTCTGAGAGAAAAATGACAAAAACTATAACAAGACTTAGAACAAAACACTAAAAATGAATGACAATACATCCAGATGGCACAAGAACCTATAGGGCATGCAACAATTGTCCTGGTGTGGAACTTACACCTACCCACATATTCTTATAGCCAGCAATGGCCGCAGCCTTGCAAAAATTAGACATAGACCCTGAGCAGCAGCTTTACACACCTAAGATAGTGGACATTGCTGCTGCTGTGATGGAGATACATGGATACATCTGAGGCTCTTTATTGGACACGACAACAACAACGGCATTCCAGAGTAAAATAAATTATCAGAGATAGATACATATTTTTCAAATGAATTAAAATAAATATAATCGATACTGAGTGAGAGTTGAATTAAAAATATTAGAAATTTATTATCTTCGGAAACAAACCGTATCTAAAATATCAATTTTCTTTTTGCTACATGTTTTAATTTGCATTTACCTATTTTACATATCTCTGATTGTATTTGAAAATCGTTAACCAATTCTTCATAATTTTGGCGAAGTGGTGTTTTATTAATTTGTTATTTGATATTATTAGGGTTCTTTCCTGGTATTCAAAAAGGAAAAATACATGCCGATCAGTTATATTTTTCAATTTATCAAACAATTTGGCCGCTGAATCTCTGATTCTGGTAGAGCGCCATCTGGCGAATAAAATTGTAACTAAAATCAATTTCGAATTTTTCATTATTTGCCATAAAAAATCCCATTGCATCCTGAACACAATGGTGTTTACCGCATTGCTCTAGCGCAAATATTCGCGGAGTTATTAATTTTTAAAATAGTGCGGGACTTTTGGATCACCCTGTATATTGTAGTAAAATATTTATTATTTTATTAACAGATTATTAATTTTGATGTTTATATATTTTATTACTCTGTATTAACTTCCCTCATTGATTCTATTGTATTTAATCGATTTTAGTTTTGTGCTTGTACATTGAATATATTGCCGTGTTATCCTGAAGTTTGTCTTTCCTAATTTTATACGTTACAATTGTAAGTTCTTTCATTGCTTGGTCATATGGTTGATAACGACTCAGCCAGCTTTCTTTGTTCCATTTGGGGTAAATCCAATATTGGTCTTATTTGACCAGTTTATAAGAAATCTGAACTATTTTGACGTGTTTGATTCTTTTTTAAATAAAACAATTTTATACTGACCTTTACTGTACTGATAAAATAATAAGAGGGCCTGGCTCATCAGTGGTGAACCCTCCCAGCAGTTTCGCCAGTTTAATCTACCATACAGCTGTAATATTTTTTGGAAGTTTTCCTTTTATACCGGAACTAAAGCTAGACTTCGCGTCAAAATAGTTTAAATTTCTGATACAAGATGGCGCTCTAATACATCATATCAATATTGGTCAATTTATCGTCAGTTCTGGGTGTATTTCTCTACCTTCAACCTTTCTTTACTCCTCTAGTGATTTCTTATTCTAATTTGTTCTTTTTTTGTAAGAAAAGAAATACCGTAAATATGTAAATATATCGCATTAGAGAAAAGAAGAGAAATATGTAAATATAAAAGGATAGATATATGGTATGTGGCAAAATATAACGAGGATTGAAGAGGAGTGTCTTATACAACCTTATACGCAAGCTTCCTTCTACAGGTTTACATATGAGGTATGTATAAAATGAAAAGATTTAAAAGCACGAATGTTTCTTTTATACATAATACAAACTTCTACTGTTCTTACTGCGATGAAAAAATATATTGGGAGGGCTTGGCTCATCAGTGGTGAACCCTCCCAGCAATTTCGCCAATTTAATCCACCAGACCGCTTCTCAGAGCTCTAATACTGTATTGGACGATTCTGCTTATATACGCAGCACTGAAGGATGGAATCTCAGAAGTGGTTTTCAAGGTATGTGCTGAAGAGTTGTTGAATTTGTCAAAATAAAAATTTATTTTTTTATAGTGTCTGAAATTTGAGGAAACCAATGAGAAAAAATCACGACAACTTACCGAATGCATCTCTATGAAGAATGTTCAAGTAAATAAATAATTTATTTTTTTAAACAATTATTTAATATTTCGATTATTGCTCCTCTATTAAGCAGGCTACCTAGAGTTCCTACAGAATGGCAACACATAGCATCTCTCTATCGGATTCAGCAACATTGTTTTTTTTTTAAAGAAAGTCTAAATATCGGCTGGCATGTAATAATTGGGAAATATCGACTGTTGTTCCCAGGATGAAAGAGTTTGAAGAAATCTTTTGATGTTCTTTAATCTCTCCGTTTGTTATTGACGTTTGTTGCCAATAATCGGCTGGGACTTTATTGTCAAATGTTCTCTTTTATGGTCTTTTTTTCTCAACTCCACACACACCACGTGTACCTAACTATATACCTCTTTATAATCTTTTTAACCTTTTTATTCTCACATTGACACTTGGGATATTACAGGAAGCTCTATTTAGCTGAATTTCGATCAATATGCAAATATCTACTTCAAAATTTTAGGGTAGTTTTTTAAAATTCAATGTAATATCAAAATTAATTAAATGTGGAAAAAAATAGTACAAATGTGACATTGTACTGGGATAAGGTTCATAAATTAAGAAAATAGGCATCTCTGAATGTTGCGCAACTGAAAGTTTCACGCTAAGGAGATGCCTTTTTCTTAATTAATTGAACATGTTAAGGCTAATTATCATGAATTGAAATATATTAAACGTATTTATTATATTAAATGTTTACAGTTATTCCAACTGTTTCGCCAATTTGTCTTATAAGACCCCACTACGGTCTGTTTCACCAATGATAAGCCAAGCCCTCCTAATATATATAAATATATATATATGTCATAATATATACTCTTCCAGGAATAATAAAGCCAACATACAGACAACCCAGAGAGAGACGGGAGGGTAAAGTCCGGTCACTTGAGACACCAGCGACATTCCAAGGGGCGACCACTGGGGCCCGTCAGTTAACATCTCGGGACTTTTAGGACAGTTGGGGATTGTGTGCGACACGAACGGCCGCCCGGCTGTGCCGGGCCCGTCTCTCTCTCTCTGGTTGCCTGGGTTCCTCTTCCAACTTGTGGTGTGTTTATTTCCCCACCTTTTATACCACGTGTATATATTTTCCATCCTTTTAATGGTTTAGAAATATGACTTTAAATTACAACAGAAATGGCGATAATAATACATTTAACTTCATATTTTAGCGTATCGCTCACAGGGGATCGGTGGACGAGTGGTCTAAACCGTTGGTTCTAGACTGCTACGACCCGGGATCGAATCCCGCATTGGACACTTTTTTTCTAATTAAAACTATTCTTCAATAGCCACCGATTTTTTCAAAACTCCAACCCCACCAGCGAGTGCAAACGGAGAACTTGTAAGTGCAAAATTTAAGCTGTGCTTTTCACATATGTGAACATGTGGTGCACTCTCAGTAAAAGCAGTCGTCAACTTCTACCCACCATGATTATCATGGCATGTACTACGTGTACTAGGGATAATAAAAAACACTTATAGCTTTATTTTCCTAATTATTTACCTGAAAAGGTTTAAGAATCAATTTATTATGTCACCATTATAAATAAATCATTGAATATCTTACAATGGCGTAGACAACCCAAAGAAAAGAATTATAGAGGCCTTGGTATTCCCTGTGGGTCACTCGTGAAAGTGAGAGCTGGACTCTTAGAAAATAAAAACCAACAAGAATTGAAGCCTTTGAAATGTGAACATGTAGAAATAGCTATTCAGAGTGCCATGGTCAGATGAAATGTATCAAATATTCCAATCTTTTTAAAATAAATCCTGGTATATCCCTGGAATACCAAATATGTGTAAACAGAAACTGACTTACTTCAGACATACAATAAGAGCAAATAGTTTAGATTATATGTTGATGCTAGGAAAATTTGAAGGAAGAGAGAAAAATCTGCAATGAGTTGGTTAGAAAGAGTCAAGGAAGCTACCAGAAGGTCACTAGATG
This sequence comes from Cordylochernes scorpioides, assembly GCA_030710605.1. Lineage (NCBI taxonomy): Eukaryota > Metazoa > Arthropoda > Arachnida > Pseudoscorpiones > Chernetidae > Cordylochernes > Cordylochernes scorpioides. The sequence goes on along the minus strand of CP092864.1, from coordinate 6,175,338 downwards.
AGAATGATGATCACCAACAGATCAAATTGAAGAATATTTGTCACCATAGTGTCACCAAAAGTTGACTTCCTGAACATTCACATTAACAATAACAACATGGTATAAAGCAAAGAGATTCTAACAAAAATCTAACCTTTGTTTTTACGTTTTTAAAGAAATAAAAGAATTTGACACCCAATCGAAACTCTGCGCCTTTAATTATATTATGCTATTTATTGTGTCACTTTTAATGTGAATATTTTTATTTCAATAAAAAAATGACACAAGCATATTTTTTTAAGCCATTAAGAAGATTATTTTTAGTTATTTGTTTCTAACTAATTACGTAGAAATAAATCAGGGATCTGTGTAAATATTTATTTAATTAAAATGACTCTTGTTTATTTATTTATAGAATCAATTTCATTTCATAAAATCAATTTCATTAGTTTTAAAATAAATCCTGGTAGATCCCTAGAATACCAAATATGTAAACAGAAACTGACTTACTTCAGACACATATTCGTTGGTTCTTTGGTTTTCTGGATTTCATATCTGTTGGGATTTTTAGCTTTCGGGATTTCATATCTGTCGGGATTTCAGGTGTTCGGGATTTTGGGTTTTCAGAATTTCGTCTATGTCAGGATTTTAGGTATTCGGGATTTGGCTCTGTCGGGATTTTAGGTTTTCGGGATCTGGCTCTGTCGAGATTTTAGGTTTTCGGGATTTGTCTCTGTCGGGATTTTAGGTTTTCGGGATCTGGCTCTGTCGGGAATTTAGGTTTTCGGGATCTGGCTCTGTCGAGATTTTAGGTTTTCGGGATTTGGCTCTGTCGGGATTTTAGGTTTTCGGGATCAGGCTCTGTCGGGAATTTATATTTTCGGGATTACGTCTCTGTCGGGATTTTAGATTTTCGGTATTTCGTACCTGTCGAAATTTTGTGCTTTCGGGTTTTCGTCTCTGTCGGGATTTTTACTCAGACCTATTATTTAATAATTGTTTCGTAAAATCCTTCAGTAATTTTAATAAGTATATAGTATCTCACTCTCTCTCATAATTATATCATATTTATATATCCATTTTGTATTTAACCTTATATCACCTTATAGGAATAATGCAATAAAGAAGTTTCAATCTCTCTCAAAGTAAATAAATATCAATATATATTGTTCCAAATATTGAATATCTACTCAAATTCCAATTTTTGTCAAAACGTTCACAAATTACGAAAGATATAGAAATAAAAGGGTGAGTTGCAATAATCAGATTTGTAGTTTGGTGGACCAATAGGAAAGCGGCACGTGGCGACCTCCCCAGAGGCTCGAAGAATACGTCATAACGACCCCCTTTGAAGCCAGATCAAGTGGACGATGAGAAAGGTACCATTCATCGGCGCCATTTGCTAACGAGCCCATCGTCGTCTGCGCACAATTAGTAAATCGCCATCTTGGATTTTCATCTCTGCGTCGTTATTGGGGTCAAGTTCCATAAGCATCTCTTTCATGGCGTTGAAGGACTTTGATAAATGGGCTTTACTGTGTATCTTTAATGTATGATTGATATCGTATTCCTATGTGTGCGTGAAACGTTCTTATTTTTAAATCATATAGAGGATTGTAGTTACGATTGTGTGTGGAATATATCGCTATACCTTTTTGCATATATCTTCCATATTTTTATATTATTTTTCAGATTTATATGCGCTCATGGTCAAAACCTTTTTATATTTTATTTATTAATCAACCAGACGCTGATATTGTAATATTTGCGCCTATTACAGAGAAAACAAGCAAAAGAAATCAAAACTTAGAATTAAATATTTACACATTTACATGTATTAATCGCCAGAGTTCATAAAATTTATATAGACAAAGTAGTAGAAGCATTTAGATCAGGGAACAATCTCACTTCTGTAAAGTTCGGACAGTCGTAGATAAGGTGAAGAGCAGTTTGTTCAGTTTCTCCGCAGGAACAATTTGGGGTTTCTGATAGATGTAAGTATTTCTGGACGTGTGATGTCTCCGGTCGACTGTTATTATTATTTTTTTTTTTTAGGAAACAAAGACAATTTGTTCACACTTAGTTATCTCGTGTGTCTTCAATAAAGTTTACTGTAATATCTTTCAGATTTATTGTCTGAATACCGATATACATGCTGAAAGGTACAACTTCCATGAGTGTAGAAAGGGGCTGTTTGAAAATATACAATTACGTAGTTATGATTTTTATTTGATAAAATATTTGTCATTTTAAATCTTGATATATATTTCATATGACTGGTCAATATTATATATAATTTAAATAATGACCGGTCAAAATAATTATTATTTTTATCATCATTTTCCTACATCTTTTGTTTTCTGGTTTCGGTAAACAATGACCGCGTCGTTAGTTAGACTTTATAATTAAAGTTGTTACTATTAACTACTATATTAAATATAATACTATAATAACACTACAATATATTAAATACTATTAATGTTGTCTAAATAAATACATACATAAAAGCATTAATGTGAGTTACAATAATTTGTTAACAACGACGAGGTAACCCTCTAAATACACAACAAATCTATTTTTAACTCAAAATCAAAATTTCTTGTGAGAAAAAAATATAGTTGACTATATATAATAGACACGTATTAAATTGTATTTTAAATATTCAGTTTAATTAAACACTGATTTCTTTAGTGTCTTCTTTCTCTTTATCTTTGATTAGCGTTTTATTTTATAAAAAGTAAAAATTCCGTTTATATATATTCTAATTAATGTGTTCACAAATATTCTTATAATTCAAAATTAAAAATCTACGAAAATTATTTATAAACTTAATTAAAAATAAGAAAAGTAAAGAATTAAGAATGTCGGTATGTTTTAAAACTTTTTTTTTAATCCCCTAAGAGAGATTAACTTCTCTAAAAATGTTTGTATTAGTAATTCTCCGAAGAGTTAAATAAAATCTTGGATTTATTTTTAGATATGGTTATATTTTTAAAAGACGGTAGATATTTTTATTTTCAAATTTCGTGTTATTTAAAATATCTTTCAAATGTTTATATATGTATATGTAAATAAGTTTTGCTGCCGACTTAAAAAAAAACTTGATTTATCGTCTTTGCTCACCTGAGTTTTTTTAAGGTAATGTAAATATAAGTGTGGAAATATGTATTTTACCCGATTTTTCTAGAAAAAAAATGAAATTCTGAATTTGGATTAAATTCCTTCACAAACTACACCTTCCTACAACTTTGTCCTATTTACAATTTATTTTGGTAATGTTTGTTAGGTGGGTCCTCAGTCAACATATTTAAAATTATGTGAAAAAAAAAAATCCTGACCGCTAACATGAACTTTTTTTAAGATGTCAAAGCGCCATCTAGTGAAACAGAAATCAACTAAACGTTGATTTAACCTGTTCCCTGATATTTACCCAACTCATTTTCTTGAAAATAAAAAAAAAAAGATACCGGCGAACGCGTTTTCAAAATTATATTCTCAGAGAAAATATATTTTTTTTTCCTCCTCACTACGCTTGTTTTATATTTGATATTTTACTAATATATTTATGTGGGAATATGGTTATTCGTTTTATTATTTATTATCTTTGTTGCATTGTCAAAAGGAATTCCTGTCTTAACCACATCCAGATATTTCTTCTGAATATTTCCCAGATAGTGATTCCCATCAGAATAAATACTTTCTGTTTTATTATTCTTCAACATATGATTAGAGATAATGTTCTTATTTACATATATTCTCCAGTATTTTGTTTACACAACTTCTATACCTATCACAATGCTAAAAAAATAATACTTTCACCAATTTCAAATTTATTATTTTCTAATTTTAATCATAATTATAATGGCATCATATTGGTATTATTTACATATTTTCCAGTTCTCTCTATATTAAGCTTTTTAATTTCTATACTCTACCTTTTTCTATCAGAATTTTAATATATACTTCAACAATTTATATATGTTATTATTTTTTTAATTTTAAACATAATAAGACACAATAGCGTAACATTTATATTCAAGAAAATGAACCTTTTATAAGCTAGATTTTTTTATTTTACAAGAAAATTTTATTTCTAAATTTGACTACATAAGCAGAATAGCCTAATAAAATATTAGATGCATATATGGAATCTCTCATAGTGGTTGGGTAAGTTGTCGTACTGATCGGAGGGTTCACCACTGATTAGCCAGGCACTCTCTCAATATGTTTCCATTGCAGTAAGGACAGCAGTAAACGTTTTATTTATGATAATAATAATCGTGCTATAATGTTTATCGTTGAAGTAAACGAAAAAATTGCGCTACAAATTATAAAAATAAAAATACAACCTTTCGCATTGAGTTTCTTTTATATATAAAAATATAAATAAAAGAAACTATCAATGCGAAAGGTTGTATTTTTATTTTTATAATGTTTATCCTTTAATTTTATTTAATACTTATATATTTCTGTAATATACTCATACGTTAAACTGCAAACTGTCTGTTTAAGCTTTAAGTATTTATCTTCAACACCAACTGGCTCGGTAACCATCAAAATTATTGATTAAAAATGTCGTTATCGAGAGATCATTAATTCTCCAGAATAGCTTCCGTATGTTCCAGACTGTTAAATTCAACGACACTATCAAATTGCCAAACTTTATCGATGAAACTTTGCAGAACAATGGTACCATCTGAATATGTGAATAGATCTGAAGTCAGATTGTATTCAAGATGAATTTTAAACAATTTTCTATCCTCTCTTTAATATTGTTTGAATTTCCTATTTGCATATAGCGTGTCTTATATTTATATACGATATAGGTATGGATGAGGGTTTAGTAGAATATGTTCCTGGTTAAGTATGATAACTAGAATATATTTGCATATAGCGTGTCTTATATATGATATAGGTATGAATGAGGGTTTAGTAGAATATGTTCCTGGTTAAGTATGATGATAACTATAATATATTTGCATATAGCGTGTCTTATATACGATATAGGTATGGATGAGGGTTTAGTAGAATATGTTCCTGGTTAAGTATGATAACTAGAATATATTTGCATATAGCGTGTCTTATATTTATATACGATATAGGTATGGATGAGGGTTTAGTAGAATAGGTTCCTGGTTAAGTATGATAACTAGAATATATTTGCATATAGCGTGTCTTATATATGATATAGGTATGAATGAGGGTTTAGTAGAATATGTTGAAGTTCCTGGTTAAGTAGGATAGCTCAAATATATTTGCATATACTCTGTGAATTAGTTGCAAGTTCTTAGTCAAGCTATTCGCACATAGAAATACTGACCCTACTTCCTCCTTTTAGATTAAAATATGATTTGTGATAACTGAAAAATTTAATTTTGGATATTTTACCGGGAGGATATTAATCTATAAAAATAAAGATCAACTCTCAATTCAAAAGAGACTATAATTCTAAAAGACATTTATGACGTGGAGAAGTGACTCTAATTTTACAAAAAAAAAAGGTTTATTTAGATATTCGATAATTAGGTATGGTGATATAAAAGGCAATATGCCGACTGGAGGTTTTAAATTCACTTATTTATCATTTGTTTATCTGTATGTAAATATGTGTATTTTAATGTATTTATAGATGGGATAGAGGATATTAGGTAAAATTGGGCGAGAATCTCATTAGTGGAGATTTGTTGTTGTGAAGGTATCGTAAATGATTGGTGTGAGGATATGTCGGGCAGGAATTAGAAACATCTGTTGACTCAGGAGGCGGAGTTTATCCCACGTGGGACCCAGGCTAGTGAACGCAGAGTGGTACAATGAGCAACTCTACGGTGGTGCCAACTCTAGGAATAGACGTTGACTGTGTGGCCTGCCACGACACAACTCCAGTAAGATTTGTCCCTGTTGCACTCTGTCTAAACCTGCCTCCCTACCCGCCTCCTCGACACCGCTCCAGTAACTGTCTTTTCTCTAAAATCCGCTTCTCGACACCACTCCAGTAATTGTCTTTCCTCTGACACCCTGCCACCTTGACACCACTCCAGTAAATGTCTTTCCTCTAAAACCCTGCCACCTCGACACCACTCCAGTAACTGTCTTTCCTCTAACACACGCCTCACTACCTTACAACTCGACACCACTCCAGTAACTGTCTTTCCTCTAACACACGCCTCACTACCTTACAACTCGACACCACTCCAGTAACTGTCTCTCCTCTAACATCCGCCTCCTCGACACCGCTCCAGTAACTGTCTTTCCTCTAACACCCTGCCACCTTGACACCACAAGTAAATGTCTTTCCTCTAACACCCTGCCACCTCGACACCACTCCAGTAACTGTCTTTCCTCTAACACACACCTCACTACCTTACAACTCGACACCACTCCAGTAACTGTCTTTCCTCTAACACACGCCTCACTACCTTACAACTCGACACCGCTTCAGTAACTGTCTTTCCTCTAATACACGTCACCTCGACACCACTCCAGTAACTGTCTTTCCTCTAATACACGCCTCACTACCTTACAACTCGACACCACTCCAGTAACTGTCTTTCCTCTAACACCCCGCCACCTCGACACCACTCCAGTAACTGTCTTTCCTCTAACACTCGCCTCCTCGACACCACTCCAGTAACTGTCTTTCCTCTAACACCCGCCTCCTCGACACCACTCCAGTAACTGTCTTTCCTCTAACACTCGCCACCTCGACACCGCTCCAGTAACTGTCTTTCCTCTACTATTCTCCACCTCGACACCGCTCCAGTAACTGTCTTTCCTCTAACAATCGCCACCTCGACACCGCTCCAGTAACTGTCTTTCCTCTAACACTCGCCTCCTCGACACCGCTCCAGTAACTGTCTTTCCTCTAACACTCGCCACCTCGACACCGCTCCAGTAACTGACTTTCCTCTAACACTCGCCACCTCGACACCGCTCCAGTAACTGTTTTTCCTCTAACACCCGCCTCCTCGACACCGCTCCAGTAACTGTTTTTCCTCTAACACCCGCCTCCTTGACACCGCTCCTGTAACTGTCTTTCCTCTAACACTCGCCACCTCGACACCGCTCCAGTAACTGTCTTTCCTCTAACACTCGCCTCCTCGACACCGCTCCAGTAACTGTTTTTCCTCTAACACCCGCCTCCTCGACACCGCTCCAGTAACTGTCTTTCCTCTAACACCCGCCTCCTCGACACCGCTCCAATAACTGTCTTTCCTCTAACACCCGCCTCCTCGACACCGCTCCAGTAACTGTCTTTCCTCTAACACCCGCCTCCTCGACACCGCTCCAGTAACTGTCTTTCCTCTAACACCCGCCTCCTCGACACCGCTCCAGTAACTGTCTTTTCTCTAACACCCGCCTCCTCGACACCACTCCAGTAACTGTCTTTCCTCTAACACCCGCCTCCTCGACACCGCTCCAGTAACTGTCTTTCCTCTAACACCCGCCACCTCGACACCGCTCCAGTAACTGTCTTTCCTCTAACACCCGCCACCTCGACACCGCTCCAGTAACTGTCTTTCCTCTAACACCCGCCACCTCGACACCGCTCCAGTAACTGTCTTTCCTCTACTATTCTCCACCTCGACACCGCTCCAGTAACTGTCTTTCCTCTTACATCCGCCTCCTCGACACCGATCCAGTAACTGTCTTTCCTCTACTATTCTCCACCTCGACACCGCTCCAGTAACTGTCTTTCCTCTTACATCCGCCTCCTCGACACCGATCCAGTAACTGTTTTTCCTCTAACACCCGACTCCTCGACACCGCTCCAGTAACTGTCTTTCCTCTAACACTCGCCACCTCGACACCGCTCCAGTAACTGTCTTTCCTCTACTATTCTCCACCTCGACACCGCTCCAGTAACTGTCTTTCCTCTTACATCCGCCTCCTCGACACCGATCCAGTAACTGTCTTTCCTCTAACACCCGACTCCTCGACACCGCTCCAGTAACTGTCTTTCCTCTAACACCCGACTCCTCGACACCGCTCCAGTAACTGTCTTTCCTCTAACCCTAGCCTCCTCGACACAGCTCCAGTAACTGTCTTTCCTCTAACACCCGTCTCCTCGACACCGCTCCAGTAACTGTCTTGCCTCTAACACCCGTCTCCTCGACACCGCTCCAGTAACTGTCTCTCCTCTAACACCCGTCTCCTCGACACAGCTCCAGTAACTGTCTTTCCTCTAACACCCGTCTCCTCGACACCGCTCCAATAACTGTCTTTCCTCTTACATCCGCCTCCTCGACACCACTCCACTAACTGTCTTTCCTCTAACACCCGTCTCCTCGACACCGCTCCAGTAACTGTCTCTCCTCTAACACCCGCCTCTCTAACTCGGCCTTTTAGCTAAGATCAAAGTGTAGTGTATCTAACTCCTTGTGTTCATTTTCCGTTACCCTCAGTTATTGAAATATTTGTTTCATATGAACCTCAACGCACCGGAGTTAAATAATTTATCTGCAATATGATAAACCAGTCACAAGTCAAATTTTCGATGTTAAGGTTTTGTCTATTGGAGGTAATCATCAATTTGATGAGAATCTGTGTAGGAAGGAATTTTTAGATCTACCAACGTAATTGTTAGGGATGAGGTCTAGTCAGCTTCTAGGCGAACAGGTGGTTGTGTTATCGACCGATTGCTTCAAGATTGTCTAATTGCACAAACATATTTAGTGAAATAGTTGTTTAGGTGGAGTTTCTGGCAAGTTCTCTGTGTTGTCGAGTATTCTCAGCGAAACGCAAGCGTTGAACTTTGACACAAAGCAAATGTTTGACTCGTTTTACAGTAAACGACATACAAAATATTGGAGTATTCTGGAGTGTTTGTCTCTTTACACACCCGCACATACAACACCGCCCCCTCTCTTTTGTCTATAGTGCCCCAGGATTCCACACTTCTAGCAGAACATCGGGGTAGGCAGTTCCCACAGGACGTTACCCTTTGTTTGTAATGGCCCAATATTCCACTTTTCTAGCAGAACCTCGAGGTATTCTATTTCTACTCAAGAAGGTAGTTTGGGAAAACTCGACGATATCCCATCCAGACAGGCTCCTACACTGACTGAACAATTTGTTTTGATATTGCGTGACCAAGAAAACACAGATATCTCTACCTTTTTGAAACTAGAATGCTATAAACTCACAAAGCTATAAAATAAGATTTAACACTCAAAGATATATATTTCATTCAGAGCTATGTCATGAAACGTACTGTATTTTTAACACCCTTCCCACCTACCTGTTATGTATAGTTAACATTTTAATTTACAAAAATAATAGATTTCACCGAATAGCATGCATCTTAAATAAATGTGAAATTAGCTATAATGAGGGTTGTGAGACCACTAACGTAGCGCTGTGATGTTGTTTTAAAGATAGTCGGTGTTGTGTTTTAATTCCTCTCTCACTTTCTCAAACCTGGCAATCTAGCGCACTCAGAAGCTAGACATTCAGTTGTTACCATGCCATCTGCTAGATCTTTTCCCTCTTCTTTTTTTTTCTTATCCTTTTATTAGTCTAAATTAGACAAGATCTTGGAGGTCGTGCTCATAGAGAAGTTCAAGAAAACATCTTGGTTCTTGTACAGGGATCCTTTGTCCTTTCCAATACAATTTAGTATATGTTGGGGAGTGGCCTCTTCGGTTTTGCACCTAATGCATATGGGGAAGCTTTTTGGCTCCCTCTTTATAGACTAGAGGGCGCAGGTGACCAGATTTCCATCTGGCCAACTGTGTCGATTTCCTTCTGTTTAGTTGGAGGGTCTGTACTCTGGAGGGTTTCCCTTTTCTTCCTATAGTAAAGGACATATATTCCGTGAGCGCATCAATTTTTAAATTGTAAACGAACGCAAAAACAAACTGAGCTTTGGAGAAATCTTCTAACCTGAAGGTAAGAAATGGCACCGGGTCTAGCCATCTTTCTCAGCTTCGGATTAAGGAGACGACCTCGCGAAAGCTCAGAACTTGTTTTTGCGTTCGTTCATAATAAAGGAATTGGTGCGATCTCGGAATTTTTATGTATCCTTTATTATTTATAAGCTTTATTTGAATATTTTGCTATGAATCTACCCTCTATAGTATATAATGAGTCTCCTCAATTTAAGTAAACCAATATATTTTAAACATTTATATAGGATATTCGCCTTAAATGGCTCTTATTTTTAAATATAGACGGCACACTTTTGTCTTATAATAATTGGACGCCAAAAAGGCTTCTTACTTGTTGATTTATTTGTAAATCTTGAGAGTAAGGCTCAATACAATATTTGAATATTGTCCTTAAATCTTATACCCATAGTTTCCTTAAATAACTTCACCAAGAATTCCACTAAAGTACAGGGACTCTGGCACACTTGTAAGTACAAATGTCGAACTGCTTTTTACATATGTAAACATGTGGTGCACTTACAGTAAAAGCAGTCGCTTACTACCCTCACCATGATTATACTGGCCTGTACCCCGTGTACTAAGGATAATAAAACAAGGATATATAAGCAAAAAAGCCCAGTACAATATTACAGCGATGTGGTATATTTAACTGGCGAAACCGCTTGCAGGGTTCACCACTAGTGAGCCAGGCTTTCCTTATATTTTTCTCATTGCAGGAAAGTGGTTAGGTAACTGTTTATTTGATAAAGAAAATATTTGCGCTGAATAGTTTCTATTTCTAGATATAGAATAATGTAATATTACATGTGATTTCATGTGAACTCTGAGGGATTTATGTGTTTTTTTTTTTAATTGACCAAGGATCGATTATTCTCCTAAAGAGAGATTCTCGATGTATAAATCAAACACCACAATGTAACAATCTATCTAAGAGCAGCAATATAAAACTCTCTCACCAGCGTCTAAATTATTCACATCTCAATCAGAGCCTTCTTTCCAATCACAGCAGAGAGTCTCTTGACAACTGCTCAGAAATCTGGAGAATTAGGGTTCAAGCTCCCTCCACTACACGTTGGTTTATTCTGATGTTCATACTATTACAAATGGTAATATGAGGGAAAAAAACAATTTTTTATATTTACCAACGGCATTTATTTGAAAAATTTTTAATTACTGACCATTTCGTTGTCCCATATTTGATTTTTCATAAAAAGCGCGAAATCATAAAGCGAAAGTTCTCCTGTGGAAGGTCAGGAATGCTCAAAAGCTCAGCAAAAATATATATATTGTCAATTTATATACAGTTAAACCTGTCTATAGCGCCCTCTCTTGGGATTCACCAAATTACGGTGCTATAGAGAAGGGATGCTATAGACAAGTCACTTTTAATATAATATGTTTACATTTTAATGTTTAAAATCGGGCGCTATAGAGAGGAAGGCGCTATTTAGAGGGGGGCGCTATAGACAGGTTTAACTGTATAAGGTGCTTTCTTATAAACCCCAACAGTAAATTAATTGAGCTTTTCTTGTAGTAAATAAAATATTGATCAATTTTCATTAAATAAACCTTGGTTTAAAGTCAATTTATTCTTCTGAGGCCTTTTAAAGACAGAATATTTTTAAAAATGCATATGGAGGTTGGATTTATGATTGAGTTATGAGTCGCATCAATATTTCTCATACCTTATTTCATGGTTTTGGCGATCCGCCATCTTCCTTTCCAAGCTGGCATCATCAATCTCAAACACCAATAACTGTATAAACTGAAGAATGGAAATACCACAGTAATACCATCACACACACATTATGTACATAGTATTTTACCTAAAGTCTGTTATCCATTCATCCAACAATTTCTTAATCTATTATTTTCATTCAATTTTTAATGAAAATTATATATTTCGTCAATTTTTCTTAATATATTTTTCGAAATTATTTTCGTTATATTTGGTATAAGTAAATGAGTTGTTGTTGTCGTGTCCATTGAAACCCTCAGATGTCTTCATGTCTTCATGTCATCTCTATCACAGCAGTCGCAATGTTTTATATTTTGGATGTGTAAAGCTGCTGTTCTGGGTCTATATCAATTTTCAATTGAATGAGTTATTTTAGGATATAAATATTTGAAAATATTTAATATTTTAGCAAAAGTTTTCAAATAGGTATATTCCTTCTATACGTCTCTCTATCCACGTATTGTAGGTATTTACGAAACATTTGGCCTGCTTGAAAACTTGCCATTTTAACTTAAAGAAATGTATTGTTATCATTCTAATTGACATATTTAAGTTTGAGTTTTCTTCAAAAAAGTGACAGCGAGTAACCGAAACGTGAAATAAAAGAAAAAGAAGGTTGAAAAGGTTGACTCGATTATATTTTCAAATATATTATAATATGTTAAAACTAGATTATTTTCCCCTTTATGAATGTCAGTTTTCTATAGATATAACTTTGATGTCACTCTCTTCACCCTACCAGTTATTGTCTCGATATACATGCTGAAATGTCCAACTTTCTCAAATTATGTTTAGGAGTGTATTTTGAAGAAAACAAAACAAAAAATGTTTCAATCAAGTTTAGTATTTTGAGTAAGATATTCTCTCGAAGTTTCCTCAAGCATATTGCAAGGACGTTTCTAAAGCTGCGGGGAATTAACGCTGCCCAACGAGGTGCCATTCCCGAAGTTGACAATTAATCCGTTGGAATTGAGGTCGAGAATTTGCATACTGCGCGGCTTCTACATTGTCAGGATGGCCCTCTGGATATTCCTGCACTTTGGAGTACCATGTGACTAACTGATTTATCTTCACATATTATCTATAGAATTCTCTTTATAGATTTATTTTTTAATTATTAAGCATTTTTTAATGAATTTTGTCCGTAAGGTAATTATTATTGTTTGAGACGCCATATTTAAATAAGTCATCGTGTCGTTATACCCATGTAATTCGTTACCTTCGCATGTTGTAATTATAAGTATGTAATTATATAAAATTTACCTTTTAATACTATGTACGTGTAGTATGTATGCGTGGAGCGTGTGTGTGGTTTGGGTACGTTATATATGTGTGACTGTGTGATGTGTTGTGCACGATTTTTATATGTATGGTGTCGTTTGTGGTGTGTTGTTAATATGTACGTGGTGTGTCTTGTGTTTGAATATGGTGTGTTGGTTATAGCTTGAGGTTTCGATGAAATATTTCATCTACACTTATGGAGACAAAACTTGATAAGGTTGTACCTATTAGCATGTATATCGTGATTCAGACAATAACTCTGAAAAATATTTGATACACAGTGACCTTTATTGAAGACCTACAAAATAACCAAGTGTGAATAAAATTGCCTCTGTCTCCTATAAAAAAAATTGATGGCTCTCAACATCAAAGACTTTCAACTTCCTTAAGTTATGTCCATGAGTGTAATTTGTTCAAAATAAAAAATATATAACACTTTATATCTGTACCTCTAAATAAGCTCATAGTTGTTCCTTGAGCTATTATAAGAAATAACAATCTCAACCTCTTGTGTGACAAGATTTTACTAGCCGAAGTTTCGGCGTCTTACTGTCACCAGGTTTTTACCGCGAGACTGGTCACAGAGGGAATTCAGTTAGTAAATTAACGACGCAAGGTTTCCGAGTTGTAGTTTCCTTAGTTTAGGACTTAAAGTAAAGGCTACGCGTGAAAGAAATAGGTTATAAAACATTTATAAAGAAAGGGCTACACTTGGGAGAAAATCATTATAAACCATTTATAAATAAAGTGCTACACGTGGAAAAGAAAGTCTCATTATAAACTGTTCAAATAAAGGGCTACGCGTGGAAGAAAAATACGTTATAAACCATTTAAATAAAGGGCTACACATGGAAAATAAAGGCTTTGTAAACTATTTAAATAAAGGGCTACGCGAGGAAGAGAAAGGCGTTATAAACCATTTAAATAAAGGACTACACGTGAAAGAAATACGTTATAAACCATTTATACATAAAGGGCTACACGTTTGGGGCTCAAAAATCATCCATTCTGGTTAGCAGCCCCATAAATAAAGATATTTCCGGGCTACACGTGGAAAAGAAATTCGTTATAAACCATTTATAAAGAAAGTGATACACGTGGAAGAAAGAAGCTATGGCAATTCTACAAAAGATTCCCAGATAAGAAAGATATAAAAAAAAAGTTGTAAAGAGATTCCAAGAGGTATACCCCGAGATAAGAAAGTGATGGACGTGTCCCTGAATCAGCAAGACCTGAATGACAACTGAGACAAGAACTTTCCAGTTCTAGGTTTACCTTTGTCTTTAAGCGCTGTCATTTAACCACAGTTGTCAGCACCACGTCAAGTGTCCACTCGTCTCAATTGTCTTCCTTGAGGGAATGTGCAAATAAAGTCCTTAGGATGTTATGCGAATTCCGTGTGGTTTTCGTATGATTTTTTCCACTTGCTGCAATCCAGAAAACCTCAACGAAGGTCATCAAACAAAAAAATCTTTTAGGACTTGTGCCGGTATATCTGACTAACTGTTGAGAACCAGCATTTAGAGGAATCCAAAAGAAAAAGAAGATAGAGTAAGTGATATTGTAATTAATTGACCATCAAGACACATGGGATTGAACTTCCACCATTCTAACTTGGTCAATTAACAGAAGTGCGGACGTGGTGCTCACTGATGGAAAGAAATTTACCGATTTTTCTTGGATTTTTTATTTAATTTGACCATTGACTCTCGTTCTAAGAAGTCCTTTCTTCTTCTCTCCAGTTCGAAACTTATTTTCCTTAATGGAGATTTTGCCATCGCCGATATAACTCGTTTTTAAAAGTGTGAAGATATCCGTGTTATTTACCTTATACTCGGATATTATCTTGTCGGACATACGACGGAGAAATCATAGGTGGAATTAAGTAAAATTACTAAATCTTTTTAGATCCCTAACTTTAGTAACGACACCTCAGATTGAATTAAATATTTTTTCTATTTGACACTCAAATAATGTCGAAAACCTCTGCCTAAAAACACTTGGTCAGCAAGCTCGCGTAGCACTTGGCTAGTGAGCCCGTGCATGCACCCCACCAACCAATCAGTACCTGCAGGTGTACCTATCTGTTAGCCGACGCAACTGTATGATCCTAATATTAACCAGTGCGAACGCTGGAAAAGAGTATATGTACTGCGATTGCGTGGCGTAAATAGGATTCAGAAATAAGCGAGTAAACGGAAGAATAAACGGATAAAATTAAATTTGCATACCCTACATATACCTTATCTTTACATTACAATATTGTGGGCAGATTTAATAGAAAGTAAAAAAATCATCTCAAATATTATCTATAAACCCTAATATATACGCTAGAATAGAAAATCTCAAGTATTTCTAACAACACAATAGAATTCAGCGCCCTATATGTAAATAGAATACTCCGATTTGCATATATGAAATTTTCCGCCACGTTGGTCTCATATTAGATGCTAGCCCTTATGAAAAACTGGTTGCTCGATGCTCTATGATATGATGAAAATGAATTATTACAAGTTATTATATTTCGAATATTTGAATCTTTTTATTGCCATTTTTTATCGCTTGAAATATCACTGCCATCCAATATGAAGGAGACAGGCAAAATAAAAACCTAATGGTAAATCAATCGTCTACATTTTTTCATTCCCTTCAAACTAATCTTCTACCACAGTGTTACATTTATGTCACCATTTTCTTTTCTCTTTCTTTGGAATATTTTTGGAAGTCTTCAATCCACGCAATAGTTATTTTTTTCTATCTACTCCATGGAGTGTAGCTTTGGGTTTTGAAAGAGAAGAAGTTCTGATGGAGTTATATCCGGGGAATAGGAATCTTGTAGGAGAATGTTTTCTTCAAATACTTATTTTTATCCCAAATTTATTTGAAAAACAACTGTAGTATGGGATGGTGATGCATTGTCAGTATGCAAATTAGGTTTTTTTTATGCATTAAATATTTCTGTAAAAAAACACATTCCTCGTTTACAGTTTGTCCGCTTCCATGAAGCGTATGAACAACGACTTCAGGGAAATCAAATAAAATGACAACATGGTGGTTTTGGAATTGACATTTTTCTTTTAGAGTCTTGAGCCTCATCTTTGAACCGCTACTCATTCGACTGTGGAGAGGAATCATGGGTTTAGACTTACGTCTATTCACCTGTAATAATGTTAAGTTTGAAATAATTAAACTTTTGGAAAACTTTATTCCGATGTTTCGGCCACCCGCCTTCGCCTTTTTCAAGGAAAATCTTTCTGATTATTTTTATTTAAAAGACAAGAATGAATTAATATTATAAACGCTTCGAGCACGATCATATTGCCACGTGGAAAATTAAGGAAGACAAAAACTTCGAGATGAGACAATAATTTATTTCAGGAAAGGACAAACTATGAATGGTAAACAAAATATAAGCCACGAGGAATAATTACAGAGTAGCAAAATATAAACACAAAAATGACCACTCTGTTAATAAAAATAATAAATTAATAAATACTTTGTTACAATATTTCAAATACAAAGATTTGAATAAAGTTTTTAAAAAGGTTTGATAAGTATAAATATTTATATTTAAATTAAATTTCTCAATTATAAATCTAACCTGCAAAGTGGTGTTATCCATAATCTGTAGTTATTATACTGCATCCACACTGGACCTAATGGAATCTTCACAATCCGCCAAATAGGTGTTTAGCTGGCAAAGTGGCTGGGCCAAATCTATGGCCAAAATATAGATGGAAATTGATCTATAAAATCATAGAGCACCTCTCCCATCAAAACTAGACGCCATCTATGGATCTCATGATCCATCTCATGGAATAAAGTCCGCCCTGGACTAACGAGGGCCATTAGTACGAAACCATGGTCTCTAGGTGGACGCTTCTCAGTTTGCCAAAGCTGGTGTTGTGGATTTGTCACCAAACCGAGGCCGCTAGTTTGCGGCGACGGTCAATGCATGGCGTTTAGTTTTGACGCTTATTTTGACGGTAAAGGCGCCCTAGTCTTTTCCAAATATTACATATTGTTACACCACATGTGTGATCTGTTATATTATTAAGAAGAAAATTATTTACAGATAGCTATAATTGTGTGTGAAATACAATAAATTATTAAAACAACTTTAAAAGATTATAAAGTAACAGTAATAGTTAGTGGTCAATATAATTCGACTTTTGATGACTCTATGGACAAGTATCCCCCAAATCATGTTAGTGACAATCACTCACAACTCATCCAGTGAGCTTCCGGTAACTCTTTGACCCCTTCTAGCTAGCTTTGTGCAGAGGCGATACGGTAGCCAGTGAGGAACTACTGAGGCGCGATTATTGCTGGTTGAAAACTTTACCCTTCTAACCAGCTGATGGATAATATTTGATCCATATAGCTTTATCAGCAGTGTTTAATACAGAAGTGCCTTCTTCCTTCAATGCCGTTGAACAAATAAATTCATCTCTTCCGCTCTTTGGAACTATTTCTCCCCCAAGAACAAGAGAATGCCTTTCTTCATTATAAGAATGAAGTCAAAAGCTTATTCTGGCTTTCATTCTGTGTGCTTTTGTGTTAGCCATCCCATTAGGATGTTGTCTGTCCTCTACCGGAGTTGTACTTACACTGGGAGGAACAAATTGGTGTTTTCAATTATTTGGGATTGAGACCAAATGACATTTATTATATTTTCTACAGGTAAACTCCGTACAATTGGTATAAGTGTATAACGAATCAAAAGTTTTTACGAAGGAGTATCTTTTATTATATTTGTGCAAGCTTTCGAACTTTGCAGTTCTTCCACAGGCATGGATAGCACAGAAATACTACCAAATTTCGAAAGTTCGAAAGCTTGCAAAAATATTATAAAAGATACTCCTTCGTAAAAACTTTTGATTCGTTATACATTTATTATATTATACAGTATATAGGAGGAGAGATTTAATAAAAGTGTTCCCTCAGGTGTTATTTGACAGCTGTCCTCAGCCAATGAGAGTTGGCGGTGTTTAACCCCTCCAGGAAGAGGCTCTCCGATAAAACAGCCACAAACAAACAGAGCTGCTGCCGGGGGTGAAGGACACATTAACATAATTGATCGAGATTTGAGGTCCAATAAATATTAAACTTTAATGAGGTGATCATTTGACTTGCAAAGAGCCTTCCTTTACTGTCTCCATATAGACCCTCTAGTCTACGGCGGAGCCTAGTAAGAATTTGTGTAGATAATGTGTAGTCGGGGAAGATTACACAGTATATCTACACAGATTCTTACTAGGGTCCTCATAGATTTTCTAGTCTACGTTCCCCAGCTACACAGTATATCTACACAGATTCTTACTAGGGTCCTCATAGATTTTCTAGTCTACGTTCCCCAGCTACACAGTATCTACACAGATTCTTACTAGGGTCCTCATAGATTTTCTAGTCTACGTTCCCCAGCTACACAGTATATCTACACAGATTCTTACTAGGGTCCTCATAGATTTTCTAGTCTACGTTCCCCAGCTACACAGTATATCTACACAGATTCTTACTAGGGTCCTCATAGATTTTCTAGTCTACGTTCCCCAGCTACACAGTATCTACACAGATTCTTACTAGGGTCCTCATAGATTTTCTAGTCTACGTTCCCCAGCTACACAGTATCTACACAGATTCTTACTAGGGTCCTCATAGATTTTCTAGTCTACGTTCCCCAGCTACACAGTATCTACACAGATTCTTACTAGGGTCCTCATAGATTTTCTAGTCTACGTTCCCCAGCTACACAGTATCTACACAGATTCTTACTAGGGTCCTCATAGATTTTCTAGTCTACGTTCCCCAGCTACACAGTATCTACACAGATTCTTACTAGGGTCCTCATAGATTTTCTAGTCTACGTTCCCCAGCTACACAGTATCTACACAGATTCTTACTAGGGTCCTCATAGATTTTCTAGTCTACGTTCCCCAGCTACACAGTATCTACACAGATTCTTACTAGGGTCCTCATAGATTTTCTAGTCTACGTTCCCCAGCTACACAGTATCTACACAGATTCTTACTAGGGTCCTCATAGATTTTCTAGTCTACGTTCCCCAGCTACACAGTATCTACACAGATTCTTACTAGGGTCCTCATAGATTTTCTAGTCTACGTTCCCCAGCTACACAGTATCTACAAACATTCTCACTAGGATTCAATAACTGAGATAACCATTTACCTGGATGATCTTAGAAGCAAACCATATTGTTACGTAGCAAATTAAGATAAACTCAGGATGATGCGGCAATTTATTTTAAATAAGAACAAATTAAAATGTGTAAAATAACAGAGAGTCAATTAGACAAGTTTACATAATAGCAAAATATAACCTTTTCATCAAAATGACCATCAAAATAATAAATATTTCGCTATAATTATGTTCTCCACCAATTTTCGTTTTGGCTTAGAAATTTCATAAGTATTAGAAGTTTTACTATATATATATAGATAAAAATATATAACTTTGTTTTAAAAGTATTATTTGAATATTATATCTGGGAATGTCACTTCTTTAACATTAATGTAACAAGTATAATTAATAAATATATCTCCTGACTATGCAAATTATTCCAAAATATTGAACAAAATATATCTTCGGATATAGATCAAGTTTTGAAAATAGAGCAATCCATAAATAAAACTTCAATTAAATTGTAACCAAAACTGGTTGAAATCGTTTTGAAAAATAGAGCAATCCATAAATAAATCTTTAATTAAACAAGAATTAAACAATTAAACAATTAAACAACAATTAATCAAGTATGTAAACCAATAATGACACTGTGTATCAAATATCTTTCAGAGTTATTGTCTGAATCCTGGTATACGCTTCTGTTTACCCAACTAAAATAATCCTATATGGGACGATTGCTAAAAGGTACAACTTCCTTGAGTTTTGCCAATAAGTGTAAACACATACAACAGTCTTGTTACAACACCATTTGTCAACACTTGCGAAAAGAAAAGTAGCGTTGACGAGTGGTAGAGTTTTTTTTTTTTTTTTTTAACTTAATGAACCAAATTATAATAAACATTTTAAGGTGAAAACATCAGGCTCCCAGGTACAAGTTTCTTTTTATAAAATGCTTATTCATATCTCTAGCTTTTTCGGGCATGAAAGCTATATAAATATGAAAGTAACAATTCTAAAAAATAAAACAATAGAAAAATTAATACAGGAATTTATTTTATTGAATTATAAACATTCTGACTAGATCGAGATTTAAAAAAAAAATAAATTTCCGCTCCAGGAGGTGATAAGAGGACCGCTGTACATAACGAACTGTCCTCACGACAGCTGTTGCATATGTACAGTCATAGTTCTGGATGGGAAATGAAGAGGAACTTATTTACATAATAAACAAGTACATAAAAGTTACAAATATAACATGTACAATTCAGAGATATTAATAAAATTTCTAATTAATAAAAATTGGTTATTTAAAATTGAATATAAAGGATAAAACAACAGCATTTTAAAGATGAAAATTCAAATTATGAGACATATATACATACTTTCTCTTTATCTATCTAAAGTTATCAAATGATCTCTCAAGTAGAAAACACAGTATACATTATTTTTTTAATAGAAATTTTGGACCATAAAGTGTGCATTTTAAAATTAATGGTCAATTTTTTTTAATTTCATAATTTTTGTTTAAATAATTTAATATTTATTTTCTAATGTTTTTCCAATAGCCAACTTACATATTTTTTACACGTTCTAAAGACATTTTATATCAATAAACTATTAAATTATAAATTCCTATAAGAGTACACATTTTTTATATATCTAAATACATAAATATACATGATACAAATATATTTTAACAAAACACTATAAAGGAATGACAATACATCCAGATGTCACAAGAACCTATAGGACATGTAACAACTGTCCTGGTGTGGAACTAACACCAACCCACATATTCTCATGTCCAGCAATGGCCGCAGCCTTGCAGAAAATTGATATGGACCCAGAGCAGCAGCTTTACACACCCAATATAGTCGACATTGCTGCTGCTGTGATGGAGATGCATGGAGACATCTAACTCTTCTTTGGACACGACAACAACAACAACAAATATTTTAAAATATTGGGTATATACTTTATTTATTTCTTTTTCACACAAATCCTTCATAAAAATTTCAACTTACTCTGTTAGTATTTTATAATAATATTTTCATACATAAATTCCCCCCGTCGTCTTTGTCTTTTTTTACAAAACTATTTTACCTGTAATGACGCTATGCGGCAGTGAGTAGCTTTATACAAAAATGTAATGCATTGACAAAGGTTAGTGTCCAGCCAACCGAAATATATTGGAAAATGATTATTTTAATTCAATCCAATATATAAGAAGATTTAAATATGGGTTTCTCTCTATTTCCCGAACACTTGGCCATACCACATTTGTTGGAATAATAAAATAGCGATAGACGCTTATCGGCCGTTGTTTGACCGTTAAATAGACGTGGTCGTTAAATGAGCGAGAACGTTAAAGAGCTGTGGTCGTTAAAGAGGTGTGACAGTTAAATAGGCGTAATTTTTAAATAGGCGTGGTCGTTAAAGAGGTATGGTCGTTGAAGAGGTGTGCTTTAAAGAGGCGTGGTCGTTAATAGGCATAGTCATTAAATAGCGTGGTTGTTGAAAAAGCACGGATGTTAAATAAGTTTGGTCGTAAAAGGGGTGTGTCCTTTGAATAGGTGCGGTCGTTAAAGGGGCGTGATCGTTAAAGAGGCGGGGTCTTTAAATAGATGTGATCGTTAAAGAAGTGTGTGACCGATGAATAAGTGTGGTCGTTAAAGAGGCGTGGTCGTTAAATAGGTGTGGTCGTTGAAGATATGCAGTCGTTAAGTAGGCGCGGTCGTTAAAAAAGCGTGGACGTTAATTAGGCATGGTCGTTGAAGAGGCGTGGTCGTTAAATAGGTATTGTCGTTATAAAGTGGCGTGGTCGTAAAAGAAGTGCACGTTAAAGAGTTGTGGCTGTTTAAAAGTCGTGATCATTAAATAGGCGTAGACGTTGATATTTTATTGTACTTGTGTAGTGGGGGGGACATTGTGTGAACCAACAAAGTTTTCAGCTCTATGCAAATCTGCGGTTTTCCGGTAAATGGCCGCGATCCGCTCCGCTAGGCTTAACGCGGCAACTTCCTGCGGTGGCCGAGATAAGAATTTGGCGCAGTCGGAATTACCCGGGTGGTTAATTCGCTTTGAAATCCACACTTGACTTCTCTGGTGGTTTAAACTACTTTTTGGGAAACTCCTCTCGTTGGTTGATTTGAAATCGAAACCTGTACTGATGAGGGACAGAACCCGACACCATGGTATTCAGGTGGTTGTTTTTTTGTCTGGATTTGTCAAAACTGGAGTTGTGGCTTATTTCTTATCTCCACTAGTAAAGTTTTTACTAAGGTGATAAGCATTGTAATGCATAAATAAAGGGAGAGGTGCCTCTTTTGATATATAGTTAGAACGTTTTGAACTCTTCTCCTTCAAAATTAAAAATCCTCGGCAGAGCTGATTGCTATAGGACACGTCCCCAGGTGGAGGATAGGGGAACCACCTTCAGATATGAAGACCAGCTGTGAAACAAGCAGAATAACTCTGACAAATAAGCAGTCGTGGACCAACACAACACACACAACAGCAGTATTGTTGGAAGGAGGAGTAGACCTCTTTAAAAATCCTGAGTTTAACTGACCTGGATGATAGACCTCAGCAAAGGTCCCTTTCCAGGGATACGGAGGAGCTGCATATGTACTCATGTTAGAGTCGGCAGCAAAGGCTTACATAATAGGAACAGCCTCAAAATACAGGAAAAGTCAGACTTTCACCAAAGTGTGCCTGGATCATGGTGCCATGACCAACGAAAGCTGCACCCCTATACCCCATTCCATGAGTGAACTCATGGAATTCATGTAATATTGACACAAGGGGATGAGAAACAACAATTTTTTTTAAAATGAATGCGCCATCTTTTAACCGCCTCTGCAAACGAGCAGAATCTGATCAGTGTGACAAAGCCCCAACACCAGTTTCAACAAATTCGGAAAGCCCACCCAAAAACCAAGAAACCCGGCTAGATCTCTTGTCAGTCTGTAGTAGATTTGTTGTCACGAGGGACTCACGGCATATCTCCTAAATTAACCAGAGAGATGTTCATGTGGCAAAGTGGCTGGTACACTTCTATAGCAGTGGAATCTCTGGTGAATGCTTAGAGTGACGAGAAACCTGTCTTAAAAAAAGACACCGCATCAAAAACTAAAGCTTCAACTGGAGAGGCGCGCGCAGTTAAGGAAAACAAATATAGAGGTAATGCTTTAACCCAACATTTCTCTACTCGGAGAATCTTTATAAGACTAAAAGGTTTAATAAAGCTTTTTGTTGTTGTTGTTGTAATGCTTCAAATCAATTGTAGATTATGGAAAATAGATGGTTCTGCCAGCTTCATGGATAAATAGAATGGAGAATTAATCTATAGCACATAAGATTGCGACGTAGAAATTTGGGGACATCTAAACCGAAAGGAAAACCTCTCTATTCGAATTTTCACAAAATAACATTTAAAAAGCATAAAGATAATAGCTGGAATTTGTAGAATCCTTATGTCTATGTAATGTAAAGCAAAAATGTAATGGTCTTGTCCCTCTGATTGGCTGATAAAATGTAGGAGAGAACCAATCAGAAAACTTTATTTACGAGGTGTGTTCAAAAAGTATCGCGACTTTTGTGTTTTTTCTCAAAAATTATTTATTTATTCATGAATACCTATTTTGTCCCCCTCAAAGTAATCCCCATAAGATATTATACACTTATGCCAACGGTTTTTTCAATCTTCGAAGCACTTCAAAAAATCATTTTTTTAAATCTTTTTCAGCTCCTCCTTCGATGCCGTCTTTATTTCGTCAAGCGTAGCGTAACTCGTCCTTTCATGGGCCTCTTCAGTTTAGGGAACAAGAAAAAGTCACAGGGGGCCAGATCTGGGGAATACGGTGGCTGCGGCATCATTAGTGTGTTGTTTTTGGCCAAAAAGTCGCGCACAAGTAACGATGTGTGAGCAGGGGCGTTATCGTGGTGCAAAAGCCAATTTTTGTTCTTCCACAAATCCGGGCGTTTCTGGCGGATTGCTTCGCGCAAATTGCGCATAACTTGCAGGTAATATTCCTTATTGACCGTTCTACCCTGTGGCAAGAACTCATGATGCACCACGCCCCTGCAATCGAAGAAAACTGTCAGCAAAACTTTCACATTCGACCGAACTTGACGCGCTTTTTTCGGTCTTGGTTCGTGCGGCAGCTTCCATTGAGATGATTGAGCTTTGGTTTCCTCGTCATAACCATAAACCCACGCTTCGTCACCAGTTATGACCCTCTGGAGCAAATTTGGGTCGTCGCGGACAGAGTCCAACATCTCATTAGCAATGTTCATGCGATGCTGTTTTTGGTCGCAATTGAGCAATTTTGGTACGAAATTCGCGGCGACCCGTCTCATGCCCAAATCATTGATAAAAATCGAATGGCACGAGCCAATCGATATGTTTAGGTCCTCAGCAACTTCTCTAACGGTGATTCGACGATTGGCCAATATCATTTTCTCCACTTCATTAATTTTTTCGTCTGTTGTTGAAGTGCTCGGGCGTCCGGCACGCTCTTCGTCGTTCACATCTTCTCGGCCTTCTGAGAACATTTTGTACCACCGATAAACGTTGCTTCGGTCCAAGATAGCTTCTCCGTATGCCACAGTCAACATTCGGAATGCATCCGCGCACTTAATTTCGTTTTTCACACAAAATTTGATACAGGTTCTTTGATCCATTTTTTTTAATAGGCAAAAATCGAAGACGATCCAAAACACCTGCAAGCAAAGCAGCTGCCAACAATTAAGTGAACATTCAAAATGGCCGAGCTTGTCGGCATAAGTGAGAGACATGAGTACCAACATAAAGCCACAAAAAGATCGAAATTCGAATATACGTAACCCGCGAAAATTCAAAAGTCGCGATACCTTTTGAACACACCTCGTACATATCGGCATGAACATTTTCAAATAGAAATTTGCATATATGTCAGCTATTATTTCTCTTTTATCAAACAATGTGGGAATTAAAATAAATAATAATTTTAAAAGTTATATTTGCTGTTTGAGGCTTTCTCTGATTTAATACAAGATATATTTGTTAGCCCTTTATATTTATATAATTTTGCAAGTTCAGAAATATATATATAACATTTGTAAAAAATAGTATTTGAACTGGTATCTCAATTTAATTTGTTCCCCGCATGCAACTCTCATTCCAAGTGAATTCTACACACAAGCCAAAACTCTCGCATTTCGCTCCATATTATATATATTAATCTGAAAAAGATATATATGCCCGAAAGCCTTTTTATCAATGAAGTAGTGATATACTCCTCTTTAATAAAAAGTGATTATTTTTATTATTTAAAATATATTTTTGATATTCAAAAATTCAAAGACATACTATATTTCTCTCGATTTCCTTTTCTCTAAAAAGGAAAACTTAAAAAAAAAAAACAAAGATACAATATATTAGGTTATTTTTTTAATAGAAATTATTTTTCCTCTTTCAGAAAAAAAAAAGGTTTCAAAAAGTGATTTCCGGTTATCATCTGTCAATATAAACTAATGTCACCATAAAAGGTATAAAAAAAGAATTTGGTGTAAAGCCATCAAGATCGTCTGGCATAACGAAATGCGTCACGTGTCACCCACCATCCAATCAATAAGAAGCAGACGATAACTAGAGATTCCATTTGTCAGAAAAAGATACGAAATTGAATTTTCCATACTGAGAGTACAATTTCTGAATACCAATATTCTTTTGGCTAAACTATTTAACTAACTGCCACTTATTTACATATCCGGGTTCTTTTGGTAAAAAAAAAACAAAAATCGTTTGGAAGGAAATATATATTTATATAAAAAGAAAAGATTTACTTTCTCTCTCTCCCCTGTGTGTGAATACAAAGCGAACCGTATGGCAAATGTCATTATTTATGTTATTTATATTCTTGTGACATAAATATATATTTTCTCTGTTATTTAGATTTCAAAGTTCTTTTTTTTTACATAGTTTATTACATATGTTCTTACATATGGAAAAAAATATAACAAAACTATTCTGTGATATATAAAATATTTAATAATTTATATATAAACCAATTTGAGTTTCAAAAAACGTTAATAATTCATAAATCAAGAAAATACAATATATATTTTTATTTATTTATTATATATATAAATTATTTAGCTTCAAAAATAATTTAATCCTCAACCTCTTAAAATCGTTTATTTGAGACCTTTCAGGATATTTTTTGGAACTTAAAAATATAAATTTCTTTTAAGTTTATAAATTTAATTGCCATCTATCGTTGAAATTTTGTAAAATTTTATTTGTGCAAAATTTTAACGATAGATGGCAATTAAATTTATATTCAATAACTCATATCATTCCAGTAAGGTCTGTAGAGATAATATTTGATGATATTATTTAAAAAGAAACACATTGCCAGTAAATTTATTTTTACAAAAAGTTATTTTAATTTTAAAATTCTCCTTAAGCAACTTTAAAACCACCTCAATGCCATAGATATATATTTACATATCGCTTCAAATCTGAAGACACTGAAAACGTTTTATTGAATCGCCCAGCTACGAATATATATATATGTAAATGTATTTAAATGAATACTAGAATAATGAGTTCTATAATCCCAGTTTTGGTAAATTCAGACAAAAGCCAACAACCTATATACCATGTGTATGAAAAAGTGAAAGTTATATAAGCTTATGATTTTGCTTTGTTTTAAAAATGAATCGATGTTGGTTCCATATGTTTGAATTGAATATTACACTTTAGTTCTATATATTTTATTGCTTAAAAAGGAACACAACAAAACAAAAAATAAACTACAATTGCAAAATGATTTTATAACTAACTAAGAAAAAATAAATACATAAAATGATGATGATAAAAATTTTAATGTGTCTGCCAGAAAAATGCTTCTATGAATTAAAAAATAAGAATAATTACAAACTTAACATATAAACTTTAAACATTATTGGTTTCTGGCTATGATCCTCATCAGTACAGGGGTGGCTTCGATTTCATAGCATTCTATGAGAAGGGTTAAGAAATCATTAGAATTTACCAAACAGATGTTTAAGCTGATGATATGATAAGGGCTGATTTTCAGACAAGATATGAGGAAGATAAAAAAAACAATTAAAAATAAAATAGTAAAAACTAGATGACGCTTTGCCATCTAAAAAACTCATGTGAGCGTAGTCAGAATATGCCTTTTTTATCTTAAGATATTTGATTTTAAATCAATATATTTTTTATTTTAAAATATTTGTCTCAAATAATCTTTAGATTGATCAATTTTTGTACCTTTTTATGCAAATTTTAAAAAATTTCATTTCCTCTCTTGTTTTAGAAATTTCTGTACCCAAAAGTCCACCTTTAATAATAGCCTCACATCAGTATTATGAGGCTTTAAAGTGGCAGATTATTATATGCAAATATTTGAGCTGTATTTACACTTTTAGCTTGAAATTCGCACGTTATATATAGCTAATAAAAAATACTTATTGTTAGATTTTGCTATAATTTTAGACAAAATCTCTTCTAAGACAATTATATCATTTCAAAAACAAATTAGGTTGGGGAGGAAAGGTTTCGTTTGTGGGGTTAAAGATTTTTGCCTGCAAGACTCAAATTTCGTCTGCTATTTTAAAAAAAGGTCGTCTGTTCATTTTTAAATATTCGTCTGGGAAACTAAAATTTGGTCTGTTGATTTAAAAAATCGGTATCTAGGTGAAATATTTTCTAGGCAAAAACTAAAATTTCGTTTGATAAGGTTTAGCTTTCGTCTGGTAGGATAAAGGATCGTCTGGCGGGCACTTGTACACCACTCGGCGGCGCCATGATGATGACACTAGAGAGATGATGATGATAATGGCTCTTGACCTCTTTTGAACTCAGCGCGAAGTCGTCTGGTTGAGAAATACGAGATGTAATCATTGGAAATAAAGATACTTCGGCCAGTAAATCTTTTTATTACCTCGACGTTTCGACAAAAAACTTTTGTCCTCGTCAGGAGCAAACAAAAATTTAAACATTTGGCAAGGCGTTAAAAATTATTCACCATGATCACTG
Organism: Cordylochernes scorpioides; assembly: GCA_030710605.1. Lineage (NCBI taxonomy): Eukaryota > Metazoa > Arthropoda > Arachnida > Pseudoscorpiones > Chernetidae > Cordylochernes > Cordylochernes scorpioides. The sequence continues at coordinate 6,147,257 of CP092864.1, read as the reverse complement.
AATGATGTTTTTTATCAGATTCTTCTTGACTGTAATTACCTAAAGTCCTTCGCTACATTAAGATTAACTTATAAAGGGTCATTATTCTCCACATTTTATGAAGTATTTAACCATTAAAAATTAAACTAAAATCGGTCTTTTTTAATTTGTCTGTCCTTTTATACTTTTTTTATCAACACC
>CP092864.1:6131383-6141640 GCA_030710605.1 Cordylochernes scorpioides | reverse complement strand
TTTATTGATCACAACAAGATAACCAAGTGTCAACAAATTTGCCTGTCTCCTTAAAAAAAAAAATCAATGAAAAAAGACGACCGGCGACATTAAAGACTTTCAACTTCCTTAAATTTAATTCTTTCATTAGTGTATTTAAATGATGAGTTATTAATTCTTTAAGAACAATCGTGTATAGAGAATAATATTTCCAAACAACTTTGCATTGAAGAACACAGCCTCTACCATCATCGAAACAGTGGATATTTTAACTAAATAATTAAATATTAAAATAGCTGTCCTATTAATATCAGAATCTATAACAATTTACTAATAATAGTGACACTAACACTCTATAAAAGAAACCGAAGAAATTACTTAAATGATTTTAAAAAGCATCATCTCTGCCTGAAGGCTAAAAAAAGAAAAGAATAAAAATTTAAAAATATTTTTCTCTTCCTATACCTTAGGTTTAATTCAATTTCATAGAAAACTTGACTAGCATTTTAAACACAACCCCATCTTCCTTTGAATTATAATTGAAAGTGAATAACTTGGAGAAAAAAAAACCTAAGTTAGAATTTTTATAAAATTCTTAATTTAGTTTATAGGCATATTGATTAGAATGGAACAGTGTAAAAAGTCCTTAGGGAAAAAAAAGAACAAGTGAAAGAGCTATCGTGGACGTTTTTTTTTTTTTGCCTTTTTTGTAAGGGAACTATTTTATCTTGCGGAGTCATCAAGCGCATGTAAATTGTGCTGACATTCACGTTAATGTATTCATGAAATGTAAATTAAAATCCACATGTTGAGTGTGTTTATTCAACTCTTTGCTGATCGATCGGATTTTTAGATGTATGGGATTTTGTTTTTTTGGTTTTCTGAAAATCAAATGTGTATTATATATATCAAGTTAATGAAATCGCAAAAAAATATATAAAGGTTTGACGTATTGTACATCACATGTTTACACATGTAGTACCAGGCCACACATATATATATATGGTGGATAGAGGGTTGTGACAGCTTGTACTGTTAGTGCACCACATGTCTACATATGAGGAACCAGGCCATGGTGGGTAGAGCTTATATTGTAAGTACACTCCATATCTACATATATAGTACAATACAATCATGGGTAGTGGGCTGTCACTCCGCCTTTGGCCGGTCCTAAGCCCGGATGAAAAAGGAGGAGGGGAAGCAATAACAAGCTCGATAAAAAAAACCCGGGCTCAGCTGGCCCGGCTGATAGAACCCTGTAAGGGCTTCTAATCCAAGGATACAGGATGAGCAGAGTCTGTACTCCATGTTAGGAGCGGCTGCACATGGCATCTGTTCCTCATGTCAGAGATGGCTATTTCTTTTGGATCTAAGTCGGCCTGCCACTGAGTAGTCCTTCCAGTCTTAATGACAAAGGCAGACACATTCTACTTCACCCAGTCATGATGATGGTTGTCAAAGCTCTACAGGCTTCATACCCTAATATGATTGAGCGAAGATAAGAAAGAAGAAGACTTGTAGTACCAGGCCATGGGAGGTAGAGGGTTGTGACTACCTGTACTGTAAGTACACTCCATATCTACATATATAATACAATTCAATAATGGGTAGTGGGCTGTGACTGCTTGAATAAATAAATTCCCAGCGATAGAAAACTATAAAATGAACGTGCTGGCGATATTTGACATAAAACAGACTGTATATTAATTATTTCAAATATCAATAATTGAGTTAAAGAGACGATATGGGCTGTGAGCAATCTCAAAGATGCTTTCTATATTATAAAATAAATAAAGCTTCTCTAGGGCTAAGTTTCTTTTTCAACTTTTTATTTTCAAGCTTTCGAACTTGTCAGTCTTTCAACAGGAGTATCACTATAATAAGTTGATGATATATATACTGTTTTTATATACAAATTATTATTTACATATATTTAAATATTTATGATATTGCAAATGGAGAAAAATACATTCTTTGTATGTTATAAGCAACTTTTGAAATGCTCTTTTTATATAGCAATAATATAATTTATCTCTTCATAACTAGGTAAGTTCAGGAAGAAGAACTCTCTTTAATAAGACTAAAACTTGAAACATGACAAAAAGCGATGAAACGGTTAATATTCAGGTTAAAAATAAGTAAAGATAAAAATAAGTTGTGTTAATTATTTTATTCACATGAGGACGAAATCTTTATAAATGCAAAACCAAAGTTTATTTCAATACACGGATAGTTAAAGTAGTTTTAACAAGTCAAATTGTTTTCTAAATGACTGCTATGGGTAATTGACAATCGGTAAAATTGTTAGAAAATTTTAAAACACTAAAACACCTCATTTGTTATTCAAAACTTCAAAGACTGATTGAAAACGATTAAGATGAAGTAGCCAAAAAGTTAGGCAAAGTTTTACACAATAAAAATAGAAGGAAGTTAACAAGTTTGGAAACAATTTTGGAAGGATTTATATTTACATATTAGCGCTCATTTACAATTGTGAAAAGTTGTTTCAAATTGAAAATTGAAACTATTTTTAGCTCAATCTTTTATTTTTATTTTTTTTATTAACATAACAATTTATATCGCCATTTATACGATGGAAATATATTGAGAAGGCTTAGCTCATCAGTAGTGAACCCTTTCAGCGGTTTCGCCAGTTCAATCCACCAAATTGCTCAATAAAAGAGTATTGTGTTGTTCTGTTGATAAGTATGTATCTTGAGAGAAATTCTTGGTGAGGATATTTAAGCAACTATGGGGATATAAGCTTTAGGCACTATTAGTCTATACAATTACATGCATTGAGCAACCCTATTTCTTGAACAATTGAAAAAGAAGGAGGTCAATTAAATCTAATAAATATTTCATCATATATAGTCTTCTTCTTATTTCTTATCTCCACTCAAACATATTAGGGTATCAAGTTGTGACCTTTGATGGTGTCTATTTGACAACCACCATGACTGGGTGAAATAGAATGCGTCTGCTTTTGTCATTAAGACCGGGAGCACTACTCAGTGGCAGGCTGACTTAGCTCCAAAAAAAAAAAATGGCCGCCTCTGACATGAGGAACAGACGCCATGTGCAGCCGCTCCTAACACGGAGTACAAACGCTGCTCATCCTGTATCCCTTGATTAGGAGCCCTTACAGGGTACTATCAGCCGGGCCAGCTGAGCCCAGGTTTTTTAGTGAGCTTGTTACTGCTCCCCCTCCTCCTTTTTCATCCGGACTTGGGACTGGCAAAGGCGGATTTTCATCTATAGTATATACAGAAAGGGCAGTAGGGCTCAAATGAGCCAAAGCCTTGAGATAAAGGTCTTTGTTCATCAAGACCAATCTTCCAAATGAAGCAAAATTACTCAATAATCCGTCCATATTATTTTAAAATAATATATTTATGAAAATATCATAAATATAAGAGCCAAGAAGAAGCTAAGACAATATACGTAGAAAATTGAGACATTATAAATCAAAATGGGTCAATTTTAATCTCGTTCAAATCATAAAATAGATATAACTTTATTTACACATTGTTTGATAATATTTCTCTCAAAGAAATACACTCATGGACAAAACATAAGGAAGTTGTACCTTTTATCATGTATATTGGGATATTAACTCTTAAAGATATTTGATACAAAATGACTTTTATTGAAGACCAGCGATATAACCAAGTGTGATAAGAAAGACTTTCCAATTACTTAAGTTCATGATTGTATTCTTCAAATTAAATGTACGTCGATATTTTCATACAGATTATTATAAAATAAATGAAGCTTCCAGGGTTAAGTTTCTTGTGCAACTTTTTATTTTCAAGCTTTCGAACTTGTCAGTCCTTCAACAGGATTATCACGTTAGCAACTTAATAATAAATAAAATTTTATATACACATTATTATATACATATTTTAAATTACGATGCACTAACGCGCCATCTGTTATCAAATTACAAAACTATTTTAGATGCGTAAAATTCTTTTTAAGATAAAACAATTTCTACTGTCCTTACTGCAATGGAAAAATTAAAGGGAAGGCCTGGCTCATCAGCGGTGAACCCTCCCAGCGGTTTCGCCAGTTTAATCTACCATTTAAATTTTAAATACTTATTATATATTGAGAGAAAAATATATTACATTATTTCAGTTTGAAAATATACAGAATATATACATATTTACAAATCAAAGTGAAAAGCAACCTATGCGAAAAGATTGTGAGAAATATTATATATATATATAGTAATTTTTAAAATTAAGATTGAATAACACACACAAATTAATACTTTAAAACTTCAGTTATTATCGATATATTAAAAATCTTTATTTAAAACATAAATCCAAAACATAACGCCATGCATATCAATATAATCATTTTGATATTTAAAAGAAAACACGATATAAAATGTATAATTTAATTTATATTAGTTTATCATATAAAGCTTTGTTTTTAAAACACTAAAATATGCCATAATTACATTTTGATAACTTATTTATTTATATATTTTCCTAATACAGTAATCAATATTTAAATAAAAAACTACACGCATATTAAAATATTTATATCTAAAAAAATAAAAACCCAAAGCACACGATTCAATATTTATAATTTCAATTATAATCGAATATCATTTTAAATCTTTATTTTAAAACGCCTAATTCACTTTTAATATCTAATTTGTTTACATGTTTTTAATTTAATAATCGTTTTATTACTCAATAAACCCACAGTTATATATAGCCAATTAAAGCATTAATAATAATAAAATGAAAACACTTTCGCATTTAATATATTTTTTATATAATTAATTATTTACTTTATATTTTATCATTTAAATTATATCACATAAAAATATATTCTTTATTTTATGTCAATCCACCATTTATTTAATTGTACCATAAATATTTTAAGTGTTTTTAATTGATTAAATTAATCGAATGTATTCAAATGGTGAAATAAAGGAAAGATCCTTCTCGAAGTTTCCACAGAGGGCAGGGTTGAAGTATGGCGTGATCGTAGCGAGCCAATAGGAGAACGCCATTCAGGTGTCGGCAGAGATTCGGCAGTCGGGCGCTGGGAATCAAACAGGAAAGAGCTCGGTCAGTCAGTTACAGAAAAAGAACAATTATTTTAAATTTTTAAAAGTCGCAATAATTATCCCAGCTCACTCAAGTCATCCACCAGCACACCAATTTTTATCAATTTTTATAAACAAAACTAAACGATCAAAAGATTGACGACCAACCCTAACGTCGTCTGATTACCGAGCCGAGATCCTATCGAATCTCTGCCACAACCTCGATTGATCCACCATTTTCCCCCGACTTCTGTGGACACTTCTGGAACCCAGGATATGGTTTTACTTTTAAAAGAGTAGTTATTCTCATCATTGTCTAGTGCGGGGAAAAACATCACCATCTATCCCACACAACGGTCCTCCTACCACTCGCCAGTCGCGACTGCACAAAAATACCATCCAGCGAGTGTCGGCTTGCTCCACCCCCATAAAGAAGTACCCAGAAGAAGGATAAATTACTAGAGCGGGGGAAGCCAAAAGTCGACAGGATTCGACATATATATATATATAAATTACATATTGTATTAATATCTTAATTAACTGAATATATATGTTATTTTAACTAGGACGTAATTATACAACGTAACTATACAAGTAGAATGTGATTAGCACCTAGACTTTAATAATTGTATGAGAAATTATATCCAGGGTGGTCACAGAGAAATTTCATATCCATTAGGTAATGTATGTGACACCTACCAGTCATGAATGTAAACAGGACCTCAGTGATAAATATTTCCCGGAAATTTTACCCATTAATTTTGAGGAATTTGTGTGTGGGCTTGGTGCTGCATTATTTAGTGGAGGTCCATTGAAGGTAAGTGCTTTAGGGGCAAATCAACATGGATTACGTCTTTCACCTAGCTCTAGGTCACTTAAGTAATCCTGTATCATGTCTTTGCGGGGCACTATTGTGTAGTCACTTATCACATGTATACATGGTGGTACAGACCATCATGGTGTTTGTGACTTGTTGTAATATAAGTGCACTACCTTTCTACATACGTAATACAAGATCAAGTTGAAGGTTGTGGCTGTTTGTACTGTAAGTTCACCCCATGTACACCGTATGTAGTGCAAAGCCTTGGTGGGGTAAAGAGTGGTGACAGCTTGAACTGTAAGTACACCACATATCTACACATGTAGTACCAGGCCATGGTGGGTAGAGAGTTGTGAATGCTTGTACTGTAAGTACACCACATGTCTACACATTTAGTTCTAGTGTACGTTTAATATGAGGAAAAAAAGAAATATTTCATGATTTATTTATTATTTAAATTATTGGAATAAACTTCCACACATTTCCAATCAAGGATAATCAATGGCATTGGGAAGGCCTGGTTTATAATTGGTGGATCCTACAAGGGAATTGTAAACTTTTCATTCCTTAGACCGGTATAGCTGAATACTCTGACGTTGAATGTTTATTCTTGATGCGCACTCTGAACTATGCAAACCCTAGTACAAAGAACTTCCAGATATATGATCACCTCTCCTAATAATATCATTTGTAAACTAAACCGTCTTGGACTGATTTTTACCGACTTCCAGTGAGTCAACAGGGGTATTCAATTTTTGGGGTAGTTACTTATGGGATATTCACTTGCATACTGGGTATGGTACCTATAAGTTAGGTAGATTAGATCTGTACAAATACGCAATAAAATAATTTTGTAATGAATGTGGTAGTGTGGTGAATGCTGTGGTGACTTAAGTGTTGCGCGGGAATCCTAGGTGTGATGTAAATAAGGCTCAATTTGCATAGGCCAAGGAATAAGCAGTAGCGAGGTTCGCCGGGAGCTGAGGTGTAAGTTGGTGAAAGTTGCTGATTAATTGCCATCAATCTCTGCTCGCGTGCCGTAATTGCATATTTGCCACGTGCCGCAGGCTGATTGGCTGGCACCTCACCAGGATATGTTGCTAATTTAGTGCTCTCTCTCTCACCCCCGTTTAGCCATCCGCTTCACCTAGGTGCAGACATTCTTCCACCTGTTGGCAAGTTTATCACATATATGTGCTGGCCACACTTTTTATTCATTTATTTTTTCTTTCAAAACTATCGTTTGGTATATTAATACTTACTTGTTAAACATCTATTAGCACGTATATCGGAATTTAGATAATAACTCTGAAAGATATTACAGTGAACTTTATTGAAAACACACGATAACCAACTATGAAAAAAATTGTCTATTTCTCCTTCAAAACAAAAGACATCAAAGACTCCTCACTTCCATAATTTTTGTCATGAGTGAATGTAGTAAAGTTAGTTTTATATATGACAATAAGTTAGCTATATGAAGTATTCAAATAAGAGAACTATAGATATTTGGGCAGAGCGTTTCTTTATAATAAAGATCTAGGTTTCCTTATTCAAATATTTCTAGGCAACCATCGCTCGTATAATATGGATAATTATTGACATTATGGGGAGTATTGAAAGAGTCAATATTTTCTAATTATCCTCATCAACTACTAATGATGAACTCAACAAAAACACAATACACTGTCGTGTCGCTTCGGGCCACGAAAGAAGTTTAAGGTAACAAGACTACTCTTTTCCTAAGGCTGGACTGCCTAACTTTATTCTTACGTCCTATTTATAGCACAAATACGTTAAATAAAAAACTATGTAAATTGTACACAAATAATAAATTTTAAAGAGAAAATATGCAAAGACACAAAATCCCCATCAACTACTAATCAAGAACTAGATACACAAACTTACTATAAAGATATACTTGGAAATACGTTTTGAAAGATTTTGATGTGTTTCTTTATCCTAAACCGGGCTAGATTCGAAGAGTCACTTCTATCCAGGCTTGAGGAAGACTCAACTCTCGAAAGCTAACCGGAATTCTAATAAACACATTTTAATTTCTCTCTATTTCAATTTTAATACACAGATCTAAACCTTGATATGTGTGATCAAATTCAGATAGGTAAGTGAAAAGTATACTTTTCTCGGAATATTGATACGAGAGAGTTGTCCGTTACAATCCATATTAAATTATTTAAACTCTAAATCTGTTTCGGTTCTACTTGCTTTCCTTTTCCACTCAAAATTCGAAGACAGAAAGATAACATATCTGAGAGACGTTCTAAGACATGGTGCATTATGCAAATATTAGTTCTGCATAGAGAAGATGGGGAACACCAACATGATGGAGATACAGAGAATGACTAAACATGACATGGTGGTGGAAAGATATTTCTAATAGAATGTGTCCTTCTAGAAGAGACAGACATTTCCAGAAAGATTGAAACTAAATACATTCAGTTTTTTTCCCCAAGTGAATGGCACTTCAACTCGTTCTAAATTCTTCCGTTGAGAGATTGGCTTCTTGTTTCTTCCTTTCAGACCTTGTCATTCCAACTATGGACTAAATCTTGGCGTTAGGTATTTGTAATGTCCATACAATGAATGTTAACTGACCAAGCAGGGATATATTTTATATAGGAAGAGTCGTCAACTTTTGAAAGCTAACCGAATTTATAATAAATACATTGTAGTTCCAATTTTAATACAAATACTTAAGACCCTTTGTGATCGTATTGGGATAACAAAATAAAGGTATATTTTGGAATATTGATACGAGAGAGTTGTCCGTTAACCCTTCCATATTAAATTATTTAAACTCTAAATCTGCCTCGGTCTCCCATTTACAATATTCTTGACAGGGGGAGTAGTTTCTTTCCTTTCCCACTCAATTTAAAGACAAAGATTACATATCTGAGAGACGTTGTCTGAATGAAGTTTCGAACTGTCGTCCATTCTCTTCTGGAGACAGAGAGTCTGTTTGTTACCTCTTGACAGCGTGAAAAACTGATGGAGAGCTGTTGACCTTCTTCCACTTCTTTAAACATTTTACTCTTGGCTTACTGATGCCTTGGTCCGTTATACTCATGTTTGGCTTACATATCGTTTTATTAAAAACAAAGAAGGCATATCCTGACCACGAGCACATGGGCTTTTTAGATGGCAGAGCGCTATCTAATGGAACAGAAACAAACTAAAAGTTTATATAGCCTGTTCCCTGATATATTTAGTCAACCCAATTTTTCTTGATAAATCAAGAAAAGCCATCCACGAAATAAAATGATAAATCAAGAAAATGGGTTGACCAAATATCAGGGAACAGGCTAAATCAACGTTTAGTTGATTTCTGTTCCACTAGATGGCGCTCTGCCATCTAAAAAGCATATGTTCTCGTGTTGAGGATTCTTTGTTTTTCATATCAACACCTGAACTTTTTTATTATTTTTTTTCTATTATTTATTTTTTCACATATCGTTTTTCTATTTTGGTATTGAGGATCTTTAAGTATGTATGTAAATATGATTGTATTCAATCCAATATATGTTAAAGTAATAGTTGTCAGTCTTGTATATATATGTAAATAGTTGGGAAATATAGATATATAATATAACACAACCATAGCCCGAAACCATGGTATATAAATTGTCTTGCTGTCTGAATTTTCCAAACCTGGTGCTGTAACTCATTATTTATCACCACTAGTGAGGATTTTACTAGGGTAATGAACATATGCATCGTTCTGGTGTATAATTGAAGGGAGGGTTCCTCCTTAGATACACGCATATTCTATATACAGTTACGAGCGTCATTCCTAATCAACTCTGTCACCGTTTGCTTTTTTTTTTTGGAATGGCGCCCTCCTATTGGTTGCCTACGATCACGCCACCTTTGCCCCCCAACCCCCCCCCCCCCCATCATGCCTTCCCCATTCGCTTTTCCGTGTTTGTAACTATTGTGTTGGAGCGGGTCGCTCCTTAAATAAATGCATATATTAGTTAATAACTAAATGGAATCCTCTCTTTCTTTTTCACAGTATGAGACGCCTACGGAAGCCAACAGTACATAGACAGATAAAGCACATAGGCTATAGTTTATTAACTAATATATGCATTTATTTAAGGCGCTAATTTATAATTGTAACAAATAGTATTTGAATAAAACATTCAATCGGGTAAAACACGGGCGTTGCCCGGGTCATTCGGCTAGTTTATATATATATGCAAATAGAATTATCAGTCTTTTGTATAGAATCGTAGGTTGTTTAGTGGCAACCGTTGAAGGCCGCTAAGTACGAGACCTAGCCACGCTTATAATTTACTAAAGAATCGTTGTATATAATATTGATCTTTTACCCTTCACACATTTCATAAACGGAATTTGCCTTATAAAA
>CP092864.1:6118431-6131283 GCA_030710605.1 Cordylochernes scorpioides | reverse complement strand
TCATCGATAAAACTTAATTGAAAAGTCTTTGATGTCGCCGGTTATCTGTTATTTTTAAGTAGACGGATGCAGTTCACACTTGGTTATCTCGTATGTCTTCATTAAAGATCACGGTGTATAAAATAGATTTCAGAGTTATTATCTGAATCCCGATATACATGCTGAAAGGTACAACTTCCTTAAGTTTTGTCCATGAGTGCACTTTGAGAATAATGGTTATTACTTCTTTTTTTCACCTGAAATTATAACGGTTGATTTGCATATCTTCTTAGAATGATGTGGAATCCTGTTATGTATTTTATACCATGTATGTTGTAGTGATTGTACACATTCTTCCACAAACTGATTCAATATTACTTTGTTTCTAAAATTTAGATACGCGTGTTTTTTTTTTATATTTGTGATTTTCATACGTGTGGGATTTTCATACGTGATTTTCATGAGATGTATTTATTATGTTAAACTATTTACCATATAATTGGAGCATATATATATGATATACTCGAGTTATGTCCTACATGGGACATATAAATGCGTGGATTTATATTTAATAGCAAATCTAACATTGTTAGAAGTAATGAATCCTATCTTGGTAAATTACGGATATACGTAATAGCGCAACACTCTGCAGTGAAAAATATATTTATTTATTAAATATAAATAAATTGCGATATACTTTCATAAAAAGATCGAAAAACCTTTTGTAATAAGTTTGTTTATACGAAAGGTTTTTTTATATCACTTTTTATATTTATTTTTTTATTGTACTTTTTTATCAAACAGGTTTTTAGAAAAATGAACTCTACTCGGAAAAGCCTGATATCTCGACTTTTTTATATAAGTTAATCAAATATTTTGTTTAAAGAATAGGGAAATATTATTTGAAGTATTCATAGAGCCTTTAGCTCTTCCAACGAATTACTAACTTATTTACACAACTACCAATGTCCGATGTGCAAATACAGAAAAAGACGTGGAAGAGATGAGAGGGTTTACCACTAATTAGCCAGAGCCTCTCAATATTTTTCATTGCAGTAAGGGAAGTAGGTAATTGTTTTTTTATTATAAAAATAAACCCCTGGCTATAAATATTATTAATTTTTGAATAGTCTCATATGTTCTTATATTATTTTTTCTATTGTTTTTTTCCATATATATATATTAAAATGCCATATACACAGGCGTAAAATTCAGAAGGTATTTTCTTAAATGAATACTTCTAGGTATATTCACATTCTAAAGTATTTATTTAAATATATTTACCTATTTATATATTCGTAGCTGGGAGATTCAATAAAACGTTTTCAGTGTCTTCAGATTTGAAGCTATATGTAAATACATATCTATCGCATTTAGATATCCTTTTATTGAGAATATTAAAAAAGAATATATAAAGCTTTTACGAGATTGAAAATATAGGAAAATCCGTTTTGTATTTTATGTCTAAAAATGTATTTTATAAAAGAGAAGAAAGTTGCATAAATAAACATCTATACATAAGGTTTAAAATATTGAAATATGTAAATTTTGTTATTGGAATGCATTAGTTTTTGTAATTGTGTCGGATAACATGTGGTCCGTTTTATTCTTTAAAATTGAAATTTTCTTTTGATATTTCCAGTGAATATTTAACGTGTTTTTTGTCAATATTTTAATTTTGTAAAAACCATTTTGACATATTGAAATTCGGAAAAGAAAGTTTTGCTTAGAATGAAATATTGAAATTTCGTTATTGATGTGTGTGAATTTATCAGCAAATATATAAAATAAATTTCTAACAAAGTCTTTATATATAAATCATTATTTTATCTGTTTATTATTAATCAAAAACCCGTTAATATTTGGAAACCTGGAAATTTGACAGAAAACAGATAATTATTTATTAAAACCACTTTCTTAATATTGACTTTTTATTTTAATTTGCTTTTCTTTATATTTGTGGACATGGTTTTTTTCATGAGGTCAAAAATTTTCTTTTTGCGATTCATCTTTAAAATTGTTAAACAAATATCTCTTAATAAATGCCACTTTCTTGTATCTTTTCTCATATTTCAAAATTTCAATAGCAATTTTTTAGTTAATTTTTGTAACATGTTTTTTTGCCCCCTATTTTTGAACCACCAGTTTTTAAAATCAAATTGAAATTTTTAGATTATATATGTTATGAATATAATGTTTTGTTTTTGAAAAGATGAAGGATAGAAGGTGCAATCGTGAAAATAGGAAATATTTTACTTATCAAGTAGTTTTTATTTTCAATTACTTGAAGCAAATTATACATTAAATATTTATCACAATTATATAGAATTTATAAAAATGAATCCTATATTAGTGAATTAAATAATAATAGGTTGGTTAACTATACATATTTACAACAATATTCAAAGTGGTATATTCTGAAACTACGGTAAAAAATATAGAATAGTCAATGAATGAAAATAAAATATATGTTTTTAAAATATAAATTATTTACATTTTAGATTATATATATATACACATTATGATATTTATATTTCTGTGTCACTATTGTTTTTATTTCCATTTCACAAACGATAGTTCCGATATCTTATGTTAATTTTTAAATTTTCTATTGAATAGTATAAAACATAGGACCGAATCTCTGTGAAAACAATATCCTTTATATATTGTTTATACCATCTTACTGATTCATTAGAATAAATATATTAAATAATTACATATAACGAGAAAATTACTCTTAAAAATATATCATTACATTTTATTATATTGATATACTAGACGGGTGACCCGGGCTTCGCCCCGGGATTGACCCGTGTGCATATCTACCCGAGTGATATATATTTAGATAAGATTTTTTTATAATTGTTTGTTATTAGCATTATCTATTTGTTTGCATCAGCATAATTAAATCTAATCTTTGATAGAGGGCGCTGTTCGTGAGTTAAGTAAAATAATTTGAATATATAGTTTTAATAATTGATTTATATATTTTTTAAAATAGCCTATCGTCTTCCCCGTATTTTTTTACCCATGTATGGAACTTTTGGTTTGAATTAGCGAACTACTGCGAATTTGTATACCGGACATACAAACAAACATACAAACATTGATTTTTATATATATTGATATATATAATATTTAGGACAAAAATTTATGGTTTTATTTTGAAATATATTTACATATTGGTAATTTTCTAGATTGCAATTATGTGTGTTCATTTTGAAACGGAACAATACTAATATAAATTACAAAACTATTTTAGAGGCGCAATATTCTTTTTAAAATAAAACAATTTCTACTGTCCTTACTGCAATGGAAAAATTAAAGGGAGGGCCTGGCTCATCAGTGGTGAACCCTCCCAGCGGTTTCGCCAGTTTAATCTACCATACCGCTGTTATATTGCATTTTTGGAACTTCCTTTTATAGTTGACTGTTGTAAGACTCTTGGAATGGGTATTTTAGAAGAACTATGGACATAAGTTTTTAGGACAGCAGATTTAAATATAATTATAAATATATAATATGTTTCGAGCAATCGCTCTTCCGCAAATATCAAATTGTGTCTTTTATTTGAACAATTATGTTACGAAATAATTCTGCTGTCCTAAAAGCTTATGTCCATAGTTCTTCTAAAATACCCATTCCAAGAGTCTTACAACAGTCAACTATAAAAGGAAGTTCCAAAAATGCAATATAACAGCGGTATGGTAGATTAAACTGGCGAAACCGCTGGGAGGGTTCACCACTGATGAGCCAGGCCCTCCCTTTAATTTTTCCATTGCAGTAAGGACAGTAGAAATTGTTTTATTTTAAAAAGAATATTACGCCTCTAAAATAGTTTTGTAATTTGATAACAGATGGCGCGCTAGTGCATTCGTAACATAATTGTTCAAATAAAAGACACAATTTGATATTTGCGGAAGAGCGATTGCTCGAAACATATTATGTATTTATAATTATATTTAATTCTGCTGTCCTAAAAGCTTATGTCCATAGTTCTTCTAAAATACCCATTCCAAGAGTCTTACAACAGTCAACTATAAAAGGAAGTTCCAAAAATGCAATATAACAGCGGTATGGTAGATTAAACTGGCGAAACCGCTGGGAGGGTTCACCACTGATGAGCCAGGCCCTCCGTTTAATTTTTCCATTGCAGTAAGGACAGTAGAAATTGTTTTATTTTAAAAAGAATATTACGCCTCTAAAATAGTTTTGTAATTTGATAACAGATGGCGCGCTAGTGCATTCGTAAAATACTAATATACATACTCATGGACAAAACTTAAGGAAGTTGTACATTTTAGCATATATATCGGGATTCAGACAATAACTCTGAAAGATATTACAGTGACCTTTATTGAAGACACACCAGATAACCAAGTGTGAACAAAATTTCCTCTGTCTCCTTCAATAAAAAGACAAACGGCGATATGAAAAACTTTCCACTTATAGATTTTATTTTTATATATAAAATTCTAAAATATTTCATAACACAGATATTTCATTTTTAATAGAAAAAAATATGTTTCAATAAGAGATATCTATTCTATTTCAAACCTTTTATACCCGTTTTAATCAAAAGCAATATAAATAGTGAATTTCGAATTTCTTTCATGAAAAGTTTAATCACTCTTTAATATGGCGTTGAATTTTCCCTATATTTCCATTACAATATGCTTATGCAATATGCATTTTTATCTTTAGAGCCATTTTCATAACTGAGTTTTTAAAAATACATTTCTATATTTAATTAGAAATGCATATATTGGATCAAAATATAATTTATTTACCAATATTTCAGTTGGCTGAACGCCAACCTTTTTCAAGGTTTTATAACATGTGTCAACAACAAACGTAATAAGAAATAAGTTTAAACCTAATATTTGCCTATATTAATTATATTTCCATATTTTCAACGTGTGTAAACATCTCACATTTACCATCCAGTGGTTCGATATTCATTCAGAAGATTTTGAACTAATACTTTACCATTCGGAAACTGATAAAAAATAATATTATATTAAGTAGAACATCGCCACAGATACAATGGAGATATATCTAAGCCTAAATGCTAACTCAGTTAATGTCTTGACTCAACTTGACAAAGCTATTTAAAACAATAGTTGACATTTAGGACGGGAAGCAGCTTGTAGCGGAAATATAAGAAAATTTCAACGCCATATTAAACATTGGTTAACTCTATTTAAAGATATCTAAAATCCTTTATTTATAATGATTGATTGAAACGGATATAAAAATGTCTGAAATAAACCAATTAAAATAAAAGTATAAAAACTGAAAATAACTATATTAAAATTGTTAAAATAAATTTTTGAAATTGAAATTAAAATTGAATTTTGTTATCATTGTGTAAAAATGTGTTATTAAAGTGTAAAATATTGTCTTATTAAATTGCAAAATTTTGTCTTAAAATAGTTCAAAAATCCTTATAATACCTAAATAGAGAGGATTGAAATTATATCAATTGAAATATTAATAAAATTTATTGTTGATATATATCTAATATATATGCCTTTCTTAAAATCTAAATTAAAAGGTAAATGTGAATTCTCATTATATATGTCTATTATTAGAATATAAAACGGGATTTAACTTTTTATTATATTTAGCTTCCCTAATTTTCTTAGAGTTAATAATGGACTGATTTAAAATCAATATATTGATATTTTTTCTTTTTATTAAGTTTTAAAATATGCTGATGTTGTGAATATTTTGATTTTTTGCCTTTATCATATATTCAAAAATAAATGTTTTATATTGGAGAGATAGTTTTATATATCAAAATTTATATGACAAAATGTATGTTTCTGTGTAATTTTTTTATATGAAATTATTTGTCCGTTTATTAATCACTTTCCTGCCTTTTTTGTTGAGAAGCCAACTTTAGGGCGTATCCTTTTTATTTATAGTTTGGTAATATTAGTATTTTATAAATAACCCAAGAATATTATATATATTTTTTGCGTTAATATTTGTAGATCTAATTCTAATATAAAATAAATAACTACAGAATTATTTTTTGAAAATATAGTCAGAAAAAAAAAACAGAATAATAATAATCTGACTTTATGCATGTTCGATTTGGATACACTGAATGAATAGCAGAAGAAAAAGAATAATACCAATGGCGGCTTCCTGCGGATTGTTTATTTATTTTTGATAACACAATATCCTTTATATCTGATTGTATTTTGATCTGGAATCTCTTCATCCATAAATATATTGAACATCCCTACAGGTATGATTTAATATTCATTATTTACAGTAATGATGAAGAATACTTTCAATATTATATATAAATATTAAGACATTTAAAATATTGTCAGAACGTTTATCATTGTAATGTAAAGTTAAAGCTATATTTATTATAGTTTGTTTATATAATTTGTTTTATATGTATGTATGTATTTAACCATAACAGCTTCTATCATTTCAATTTTTTATGAGTAGATTTGTTTTAATATACTCTAATACAGTTCGACTCTAAACTAGTAACGGATATAGTAATAATATCTAAAAGAGCCTTTGGCTATATCTGTTGGGATTTTATTAAATACACTTTTGATTATTAGATAATAAAAGGCATATATTGGATTTAATAAAATATTTATTTTGCCAATATTTCGGCTGGCTGAACGCCAACCATTATCGAGGCATTACATTTTTGTATACACAAACTCTGCGCCGCATAGTGTCATAATATCACAGTTGAAATCAATTAAAATACAGAGTAGGTGGGAGAAATTTGTGCATGAAAAAAATTATTATAAAAATGCAATCAAAAATGTAAAATATCTTAAAATATTAAAGGAAAAAATGAGTTCTATCTTATATTAAAAATATTGTAATAAGTACATAAAAATAATTCATTAATAACTCATTAAGAGATAAATGTAAAAATATATGTATGTATCTATTAAAACATTTGAAAATAAATTTTGATTATATTAGGGAAACTTTTTTATCTTTAAAAACGTGATTTTCTTTTTTTTTTTTTTTGAGCATATCTATCTTACAATGTTAATACAACATTTAAATGTTTAACAACGATATCTATGGTACAAAATCAATATTTTGAAGTTGACTAATATTTTCAAATTTTAATATCGAAGATTTTAAGTTTTAAGTCCACATTTTCAATTTATATTAAATTTTTCTTATTAAAGCACTCCTTATTTAGAGTGACATTTTATATTTAGTTCATTTCAATAAAACCTCGTTGTTTAATTTCATAGTGCAATTTTTAAACTATAAAATGTTATTATCATATTTGTTGGAAAAGAAGGAATTCGAAGCAGCCAATGAGAGGCCGACGAAGGGGGCTACGGGGATGCAGCGTTTGAAATGAGAAAACAATAACAGAAGAACCTCTAAACATCTTTCGAACGGGAAGATTTGCTCTGTTCCCGATTCTTTTAGTGTAAATATTTAAATATATAATTAATTAAATAATACTTTACTTATTTTCTTAAATTATGATAAATATAAGTTCCCTCCTGTTTTCGTCTTATATTTTAATAGTGCTATAAGCAGCGACACTTTAATTTTGAACCTTCAACCCCGCCGACCAAGAATAAAGGTGAGTGACTACCTCTATAGAATTTAGATCGTCGTCACAACACAGAGTGGCGGTGAAATCGTAATAATATTAAATATGATTTTTACAATTTTAAAACGTTGCTATCACATTTTGAAATGTTGATATTATACCACATATTTATTTATTGAATTTTAAAATGTTGTTTTAAACTGTTAAACCTTTATTTATGCAAAATAAAATATAATTAAATGCTTATATTCACATGAACAATCTTTTTTAAGAAATAAAAAATGTCAATAATAAAATAAATAACTGCAAATTCATCTTGGAAATCACAATAACACCTGTGGCCTAACAAATTTAAAATTGAATAAAAATAATATACGTTTAGAAATTTTATAATTATGGTTTTTATAAAACTTTATGGGACATCTTTAAATAAATTATAATTATGAAAATGTCAAATATATATTTTCATATAGAGCGCGCGCCTTAATAAAAATACATTAATAATATTTAAAAGGAATTCCTTAAATCTTTTGAGAAGATAAAAATATATATATACATATTAATTAATGATAATTTGATAAGCTAATAGAGATAAAAACTAAATAATTAAATATTATATTCTTAATTTATATATATTACCCTATAATTATTATATTTAATTCATTTTCAGCTGAGTTGATTAGGCCATGATAATTCCAATGACCAATTATCTTCTGCTATTTGATCCCATTTCGCCATTTTTGTTTTTTTTTTCGTTTGACATTTAATTACGGAGTCGTTTATTTATATCTTTTGACGCCAGTAAGCTCTCTTGATAAAAATTACTCCTCTATAAAAAATAGATAGTTTCTAGATAATATTTCTTTATTATATACTTTTTATTTTGTTATTAAATATCAATATTTGAGAATAATAATTATTGTTAAATGAAAAATATTTCTGAATAAACCTTTTTTTATATCAAAACATTCTTTTAAAAATTTAAATGTCATTATAAAAAATATGAATTAAATTAAAAATTTTAAGAATGCTCCTTTTTTCATTGATTGCTCACACAATTCTAGCTTCATTGAATAAATTATTATCCAGTTTAAATTAAAATTCAAGACATTGAGAATTCCGCTGTGCACGGAATTCCTACATTTTGAAGCGTATTTTAATTTTCTCCACGTTTCTCCGTTTCATTTAATTTTTAGAAAAACTGTAATAAATGATTTTATACAATTCTTTATTTGCAATATTCTCAATATGGGTGAAACAGAAAAAAACTGAGATAGGATATAAATACTTATTAATGAATTTAAAAAAATATATAGATGCAGGATATATATGCTGGAAAGTATTTTATTAGCTATTTAGAAATAAGCACACACATATATATGCATATATTCTAATATAATATATGTATATATTAAGAATAAAGCAATCCATATTTAAATCATTAGATAATAAAAAGGCATATATTGGATTGTAATTTAAAAGTTTCTTACCCGTTTCAAATAATATATGGCTTTTTATTAACTAATATTCATATATATATAATAAGTTTAAATATATGACTTTTTATTATCTAATATTTATATATATATAACTAGCGGATGTACCCGGCTTCGCCCGGGTTTTACCCGAGTAAAGGTTTGTCTAACGAACATTTGTTAAAACAATTCTCTATAAACTTATAAAAAAAAAAGATATATTTTGATAATTTGAAACTCGTAAATTTGAATCTTCCGATAAAGTAAACATTTTTTCCCGGTCCCTGTGTGCCGTGTCATCCTGAATTTTGTCTTTCCTAATTTTCTACATTACAAAATCATCGTTTTATCTAGTGAACATTTTTTCCCGGTCCCTTGAAAAATACTCGATAAGTTGAATAAAATCAATATTAATTGGTTCCCTCGGTAATTGGAAGTTAAAGGAATAGTATCTTGCCTTGGAATTGTATCATTATTCTTGTCTCAAATAAATTGCCGTGTCATCCTGAATTTTGTCTTTCCTAATTTTCTACATTACAAAATCATCATTTTATCTATTCTCACAATATTTATGTTGTAGATAAATGATAAAACTAACTTTGACTTGTGCGCAATTAATAGGTAGAAAATCTTACTTTTGATAAATAATCTTTAAGATAATAAACTTAGTGATAATAAAACTTATAGATAAAAAAACTTAACACAAAGCAATAACGCGCCATCTATACATATAAAATAAAAGGATTTAAAAGCGCGAATGTTTCTTTTATACATAAAACGAACTTCTACTGTCCGTACTGAAGAGCATTGCTCGAAGCAAATATTTGAATGTAATTCTACTGTCCTATAAGCTTATGTCCATAGTTTACTTGAAAACCATTTCTGGGATTCCATCCTTCAGTGTAGCATATGAGAGCAGAATGATCCAATACAGTATTAGAGCTCTGAGAAGCGGTCTGGTGGATTAAATTGGCGAAACCGCTGGGAGGGTTCACCACTGATGAGCCAAGCCCTCCCAATATATTTTTTCATCGCAGTACGGACAGTAGAAGTTAGTTTTATGTATAAAAGAAACATTCGCGCTTTTAAATCCTTTATTTTATAAAAAAAAAAAACTTGTTATCATCGTCGCAATGGGGGCGCTGCTTGCGAGTTAAATCTACAAATCTGCAAATAACTCTAAGGATATTCAAGAAATTATTTTTCAAACACCTTCCCGGGGATATACCTAATAATACCCCAAAAATTCACGGCGATTGGATGTATGGTTATGAATCTATAGAGTACAAACATACAGACATTCAATAATATATATATATATATAGATTGTAATAGAAATATTTATAAAAGAAAGACAAATTTACCCCAAATTGAAACATTGTGCGACAGTTCTTGGAATTAAATGGTTAATCATTTGCTTCAATGAGAGGAATTTGTTGGTAATTATTTCACACACTTCTACAAAGATAACTAGTAAGTTTTATATTTAAAATACATTTATGAAACTTTCTTAATGGTTATCTCAACTTAACATATCAATTTAATCTCAGATAAAATTATTTCATCCAAATAATTGATACTGAAAAAGATCTTAAGGGTAATAAAGATTTAATTAGCCTTTTTATTGTGTGTGTGTCATTTTCTAATTATAAAGCTACGAGTTAAAATATCTCTCGTTGGTATGTGAGTAAAAAGAGACCATTATTTATTAAACAATTATCCCCCAATAAATCATTACCCGACGCCAAGATGTGCTGGCCATTCAAGAAAGCCTCCCGAAACAAGAAAATCCAAGAAGAAAATTATGATTATGAAGAAATATTAAACAAATATTTCAAACAAGAGGTCGAAATTCTATCGTGTAAAGATAGAAATGAAGAGCCCAGTCATTTGCCGAAAAGGGTCAGCTTCGGCCGTGAAATTCTCTACAAAGAATTTGAAAGCACCGAGAAGCCAGAAGAGCTTTCAAAAAAAAGATTGGAAAAACATGGCGGAGGACGCTTTCTTCCTTAAAGAGGTCAAAGAGCGTTCTATTCCTCACTGCCCTCCATGTACGCCGAGAAGATATTTCTTTCAGCGTTCAAAAACCAGGCCACCTTACAGCGTAAGAAAACTGCTGAAAGAAGTTTCTGTTCGCTTGGAGAGACACAAAAACGATATAATATGCCAGTTGGGCGCCAAAAGAGCTAGAAAGGCCAAGAAACGGGAGCGCCATGAAGAGCTCTGGCGGTCATCAGAAATAGAACTGAGAATACTTGAAGCCAGCGAGGAGCCTGATGACTTGGCGTTGCTTCCTGAAACATCAGTTGCAACTTCTTCCAGTGCAATACATTTGGCAACTACCCTCTAAATTCCTCTAATTCTTTCCTGATAATGTAATATGTATTTTTATGAAGAGGAGAATATGATAATAGATGCTCCTGAGACTGCTTTGAGACGGGGGCTAGTGAACCCCAGCAGTGTTAAAGCTCCACGGGTTTGCTCTGGAACCGGGGGCTAGCAAACCCAACAGAGGAGGAGAATCCACGGACAGCTCTGGAACCGGGGGCTAGTGAACCCAGCAGAGTTAAAGCTCAACGGCTTGCACTGGAACCGGCGGCTAGCGAACCCCAGCAAAAGGAGGAGATCCACGGACAGCTCTGGAACCGGGGGCTAGCGAACCCAACAGAGGAGAAGATCCACGGGTTCCTCTGGAGCCGGGGGCTAGTGAACCCCAACAGAGGAGAAGATCCACGGGTTCCTCTGGAGCCGGAGGCTAGCGAACCCCAACAGAGGAGAAGATCCACGGGTTCCTCTGGCGCCGGGGGCTAGCGAAACCCTAAACAGAGGGAGAAGATCCACGGGTTGATCTGGAACCGGGGGCTAGCGAACCCCAGCAGGGTAGAAGATCTACGGGTTGCTCTGGAACCGGGGGCTAGCGAACCCCAACAGAGAAGATCCACGGGTTGCTCTGGAGCCGGGGGGCTAGCGAACCCCAACAGAGGAGAAGATCCACGGGTTGCTCTGGAGCCGGGGGCTAGCGAAACCCCCAACAGAGGAGAAGATCCATGGTTCCTCTGGAGCCGGAGGCTAGCGAACCCCAACAGAGGAGAAGATCCACGGGTTCCTCTGGAGCCGGGGGCTAGCGAACCCCCAACAGAGGAGACGATCCACGGGTTCCTCTGGAGCCGGGGGCTAGCGAACCCCAACAGAGGAGAAGATCCACGGGTTCCTCTGGAGCCGGGGGTCTAGCGACCCCAGCAGGTTAGGAAGATCAACGGGTGCTCTGGAGCCGGGGGCTAGCGAACCCCAACAGAGGAGAGATCACGGGTTGCTCTGGAGCCGGGGGCTAGCGAACCCCAACAGAGGAGAAGATCCACGGGTTCCTCTGGAGCCGGGGGCTAGCGAACCCCAACAGAGGAGAAGATCCACGGGTTCCTCTGGAGCCGGGGGCTAGCGAACCCCAACAGAGGAGAAGATCCACGGCCTCTGGAGCCGGGGGCTAGCGAACCCCAACAGAGGAGAAGATCCAAGGTTGCTCTGGAACCGGGGGCTAGCGAACCCCAACAGAGGAGAAGATCCACGGGTTCTCTGGAGCCGGGGGCTAGCGAACCCCAACAGAGGAGAAGATCCACGGGTTCCTCTGGAGCCGGGGCTAGCGAACCCCAACAGAGAAGATCCACGGGTTCTCTGGAGCCGGGGCTAGCGAACCCCAACAGAGGAGAAGATCCACGGGTTGCTCTGGAGCCGGGGGCTAGCGAACCCCAACAGAGGAGAAGATCCACGGGTTCCTCTGGAGCCGGGGGCTAGCGAACCCCAACAGAGGAGAAGATCCACGGTTCCTCTGGA
>CP092864.1:6090522-6118331 GCA_030710605.1 Cordylochernes scorpioides | reverse complement strand
GATCTCGGAATTTTTTTGTATCCTTTATTATTTATAAGCGTTATTTGAATATTTTTCTATGAATCTACCCTCTATAGTATATAATTCCTCAATTTAAGTAAATTGATATATTTTAAACATTAATATTAACATTTATATAGAATATTCGCCTTAAATAGCTCTTATTTTCAAATATAGATGGCGCGTTTTTGTCTTATAATTATTGAACGCCAAAAAGGCTTCTTACTTGTTGATTTATTTGTAAATCTTGAGAGTAAGGCTCAATATTTGAATATTGTCCTTAAATCTTATGCCCATAGTTTCCTTAAATAACTTCAAGAATTCCACTAAAATACTGAGACTCTGGCACATTTGTAAGTACAAAAGTCGAACTGTTTTTCACATATGTAAACATGTGGTGCACTTGCAGTAAAAGCAGTCACTTACTACCCCCAATATGATTATCATGACTTGTACCACGTGTATTAGGGATAATTAAAAAGTACATATAAGCAAAAAAGCCCAGTACAATATTACAGCGGTATATTGAACTGGCGAAACAGCTGGAAGGGTTCATCACTGGGTGAGCCAGACCCTCCTAATATTTTTCTCATTGCTACAAGAGCGTTAGGAAATTGATTTATATGAAAGAATATTTTATCTGAATATCTTATATTTATAAATATAGAATAATGCATCTTACAAGTGAACGCTGAGGGATTTTTGGCTTTTTTTTAAAGCTGACCCAGGACCGATTGTTACCCCTAGAAGAGATTCTCGATGTATAAATCAAACACCAGAATCTATCTAAGAGCAGTAATAATAAACTCTTTCACCAGCGTCTAAATAATTCACATCTCAATCAGAGCTTTCTTTCCAATCACAGCAGAGAGGCTCTGGACAGCAGCGAAGAAATCTGGAGAAGTAGGTTTCAAGCTCCTTCCACTACACCTTGGCCCATTTTGATGTTCTGACTATAACAAATAGTAAAATGAGGGAAATATATACAATGTTTTATACATGTAAAACAAGGTAATAAGACCAAATCCAAATAAATAAATAGTGTGTCTACTTTTGTCTGAAGATGGTAACAACGCTGTTACCGAAACGTTACACACTATTTATTTATTTGGATTTGGTCTTATTACCTTGTTTTATAATCTATAATCCAAATTGTGCCATATAAATTTTATACATGTATTTATTAACGGCAGCTATTTGAAATTTTTTAAATTACTGACCATTTAGTTGTCCGATAAACCCTTTGATTTTCATGAAAAGCGCGAAATCATAAAGCGAAAGTTCTCCTGTGGAAGGTCAGTAATGCTTGAAAGCTCAGCAAAAATATATAAATTATCAATTTAAATACAGTTAAACCTTTCGCCCCCTCTTGGGACTCACCAAAATAGGGTGCTATAGAGAGGGGGTGCTATAGACAAGTCACTTTTAACGTAAAATGTTTACATTTTAATGTTTAAAATCGGGCGCTATAGAGAGGGGGTGCTATAGACAAGTCACTTTTAATGTAAAATGTTTACATATCAATGTTTAAAATCGGGCGCTATAGAGAGGGGGTGCTATAGACAAGTCACTTTTAACGTAAAATGTTTACATATCAATGTTTAAAATCGGGCGCTATAGAGAGGGGGTGCTATAGACAAGTCACTTTTAATGTAAAATGTTTACATATCAATGTATAAAATCGGGCGCTATAGAGAGGGGGTGCTATAGACAAGTCACTTTTAACGTAAAATGTTTACATATCAATGTTTAAAATCGGGCGCTATAGAGAGGGGGTGCTATAGACAAGTCACTTTTAACGTAAACTGTTTACATTTTATTGTTTAAACTCGGGCGCTATAGAGAGGGGGTGCTATAGACAAGTCACTTTTAACGTAAAATGTTTACATATCAATGTTTAAAATCGGGCGCTATAGAGAGGGGGTGCTATAGACAAGTCACTTTTAACGTAAAATGTTTACATTTTATTGTTTAAACTCGGGCGCTATAGAGAGGGGGTGCTATAGACAAGTCACTTTTAATGTAAAATGTTTACATTTTAATGTTTAAAATCGGGCGCTATAGAGAGGGGGTGCTATAGACAAGTCACTTTTAACGTAAAATGTTTACATTTTTTTGTTTAAACTCGGGCGCTATAGAGAGGGGGGTGCTATAGACAAGTCACTTTAACGTAAAATGTTTACATATCAATGTTTAAAATCGGGCGCTATAGAGAGGGGGTGCTATAGACAAGTCACTTTTGACGTAAAATGTTTACATTTTATTGTTTAAACTCGGGCGCTATAGAGAGGGGGTGCTATAGACAAGTCACTTTTAATGTAAAATGTTTACATTTTAATGTTTAAAATCGGGCGCTATAGAGAGGGGGTGCTATAGACAAGTCACTTTTAATGTAAAATGTTTACATTTTAATGTTTAAAATCGGGCGCTATAGAGAGGGGGTGCTATAGACAAGTCACTTTTAATGTAAAATGTTTACATTTTATTATTTAAAATCGGGCGCTATAGAGAGGGGGTGCTATAGACAAGTCACTTTTAACGTAAAATGTTTACATTTTATTGTTTAAACTCGGGCGCTATAGAGAGGGGGTGCTATAGACAAGTCACCTTTAATGTAAAATGTTTACATTTTATTATTTAAAATCGGGCGCTATAGAGAGGGGGTGCTATAGACAAGTCACTTTTAACGTAAAATGTTTACATTTTATTGTTTAAACTCGGGCGCTATAGAGAGGGGGTGCTATAGACAAGTCACTTTTAATGTAAAATGTTTACATTTTTTATTTAAAATCGGGCGCTATAGAGAGGAAGGCGCTATTTAGAGGGGGCGCTATAGACAGGTTTAACTGTATTAGGTGCTTTCTTATAAACCCCAACAGTAAATTAATTGAGCTTTTCATGTAGTAAAAAATTATTTATCAATTTTCATTGAATATACCTCGGTTTCAAAGTCAATTTATTCTTCTGAGGCCTTTTAAAGACAGAATATTTTTTTAAAATGCATATGGAGGTTGGATTTATGATTGAGTTATGAGTTGCATCAATATTTCTCATACCTTATTTCATGGTTTTGGCGATCCGCCATCTTCCTTTCCAAGCTGGCATCATCAATCTCAAACACCAATAACTATATAAACTGAAGAATGAAAATACAGCAGCAATACCAACACACATCATGTACATAGTATTCTACCCAAAGTCTGTTATCCGTTCATTAAACAATTTCTCAATCTATTATTTTCATTCAATTTTTAATAAAAAATTATATTTCGTTAATTTTTCTTAATATATTTTTCGAAATTATTTTCGTTATATTTGGTATAAGTAAATGAGTTGTCGCGTCCATTGAAAACCTAAGATGTTTTCGTACATCTCTATCACAGCAGTCGCAATGTTTTATATTTTGGGAGTGTAAAGCTGCTGTTCTGGGGCCATGTCAATTTTCAATTGAATGAGTTATTTTAAGATATAAATATTTGAAAATATTTAATATTTTAGCAAAAAGGTTTCAAATAGGTGAATTCCTTCTATACATCTCTCTATCCACGTATTGTAGTTATTTACGAAACATTTGGCCTGCTTGAAAACTTGCCATTTTAACTTAAAGAAATGTATTGTAATCATTCTAATTGACATATTTAAGTTTAAGTTTTCTTTTAAAAAGTGACAGCGAGTAACCGAAACGTGAAATAAAAGAAAAGGAAGGTTGAAAAGGTTGACTCGATTATATTTTCAAATATTATAATATGTTAAAACTAGATTATTTTCCCCTTTATGAATGTCAGTTTTCTATAGATATAACTTTGATGTCACTCTCTTCACCCTACCAGTTATTGTCGCGATATACATGCTAAAAGGTCCAACTTTCTCAAATTATGTCTATGAGTGTATTTTGAAGAAAACAAAACAATAAATTAAGGTTATATAAAAGGGCGTACCTGGATCTGTAAAGAAAAAAAAAATAATTTTTTTTTCTCAAAATATTTCGAGAGAGATTGCTCCCTCTTTGCAATAAATTGATAAAGAGGGAGCAATCTCTCTCGAAATATTTTGAGAAAAAAAAATTGTTTTTTTTTTTCTTTACAGATCCAGGTACGCCCTTTTATATAATCTTAATTAATGAATCGCCTTTTGACTCAAAACAATAAAGGTTTCAATCAAGTTTAGTATTTTGAGTAAGATATTCTCTCGAAGTTGCCTCTAGCATATTGCAAGGACCAAAGCTGCGGGGAATTAACGCTGCCCAACGAGGTGCCATTCCCGAAGTTGACAATTAATCCGTTGGAATTGAGGTCGAAAATTTGCATACTGCGCGGCTTCTACATTGTCAGGATGGCTCTATGGATATTCCTTCACTTTGGAGCACGAAGTGGCTAACTGACTTCACATATATTCTATAGATTTCTCTTAATTGATATATTTTTTTTAATTATAAAGAGTTTTTTTAATCGAATTTTGTCCGTAAGGTAATTATTATTGTTTGAGACGCCATATTTAAATGATCATCTTAAGTCATCATGTTGTTATATGCATATTAACCCATGTAATTCGTTACCTTCGCATGTTGTAATTATAAGTATGTAATTATATAAAATTTACCTTTTAATACTATGTATGTGTAGTGTGTATGCGTGGAGCGTATGTGTGGTTTGGGTACGTTATATATGTGTGAGTGTGTGATGTGTTGTGTATGATTTTATGTGTGTTGTGTCGTTTATGGTATTGTTAATGTGTGCGTAGAGTGTCTTGTGTTTGTCTCTGGTGTGTAGGTTATAGCTTGAGTTTTCGATGAAATACTTCATTTACACTATGGAAACAAAACTTAAGAAGAATTTACCTATCAGCATGTATATCGTGATTCAGACAATAACTTTGTAAGATATTACAGTGATCTTTATTGAAGACCTACAAGATAACCAAGTGTGAATAAAATTGCCTCTGTTGCCTTAAACAAAAATTAGACGACCCTCGAAATCAACGACTTTCAACTTCCTTAAGTTATGTCCATGAGGGTAATTTGTTCAAAATAAAACAATGTATAACATTTTATGTCTGTACCTCTTTATTATAAATAAGCTCATAGTTTTTCCTTGAACTCTTGTTGGAAATAACAATCATCAATCTCTTTTGTGACAAGATTTTACTAGCCGAAGTTTCGGCGTTTTACTGTCACCAGGTTTTTACCGCGACACTGCGGATATTCAGTTAGTAAATTAACGACACAAGATTTCCGAGTTGTATTTTCCTTAGTTTAGGACTTAAAGTAAAGGCTACGCTGGAAGAAATACGTTATAAACCATTTATAGAAAGGGCTACACATGGAAAAGAAAGTTATTATAAACCATTTAAATAAAGGGATACACGTGGAAGAAATACGTTATACACCATTTATAAATAAAGGGCTATACGTTCGGGGCTCAAAAATCATCCATTCTGGTTAGCAGCCCTGTAAAAAGGATATTTCCGGGCTACACGTGGAAAAGAAATTCGTTATAAACCATTTATAAAGAAAGTGATACACGTGGAAGAAAGAAGCTCTGGCAATTCTACAAAAGATTCCCAGATAAGAAAGAGATAAAAAGAAAGTTGTAAAGAGATTCCAAGAAGTCTATCCCGAGATAAGAAAGTGATGGACGTCTCCCTGAATCAGCAAGACCTGAATGACAACTGAGACAAGAACTTTCCAGTTCTAGGTTTACCTTTGTCTTTAAGCGCTGTCATTTAACCACAGTTGTCAGCACCACGTCAAGTGTCCACTTGTCTCAATTGTCTTCCTTGAGGGAATGTGCAAATAAAGTCCTTAGAATGTTATGCGAATTCCGTGTGGTTTTCGTATGATTTTTTTCCACTTGCTGCAATCCAGAAAACCTCAACGAAGGTCATCAAACAAAAAAATCTCTTAGGACTTGTGCCGGTATATCTGACTAACTGTTGAGAACCAGCATTTAGAGAAATCCAAAAGAAAAAGAAGATAGAGTAAGTGATATTGTAATTAATTGAAAGACACATGGGATTAAACTTTACTCTTCCAACTTAGTCAATTAACAGAGGTGCGGACGTGGTGCTCACTGATGAAGAGACATTTAGCGATTTTTTCTTGGATTTTTATTTAATTTGACCATTGACTCTCGTTCTAAGAAGTCCTTTCTTCTCTCCAGTTCGAAACTTATTTTCCTTAATGGAGATTTTGCCATCGCCGATATAACTCGTTTCTAAAAAGTGTGAAGATATTCATCAGTGTAATTTTTAATCTTCTATTCCTAGTATTAGCTCGTCGCATATACGAAGGAGAAATCATAGTTGGAATTAAGTAAAATTACTAAACCTGTTTAGATCCCTAACTTTAGTAACGACACCTCAGATTGAATTAAATATTTTTTTCTAATTGACACTAAAAAAATGTCGACAACCTCTGCCTAAAAACACTTGGCCAGCAAGCTCGCGTAGCACTTGATAGTGAGCCCGCGCATGCACCCCACCAACCAATCAGGTGTACCTATCTGTTAGCCGACGCAACTGTATGATCCATATTTTAACCAGTACGAACGCTGGAAAATAGTATATGTACTGCGATTGCGTGACGTAAATAGGATTCAGAAATAAGCGTGTAAACGGAAGAATAAAACGGATAAAATTAAATTTGCATACCTTACATATACCTTATCTTTACATTACAATATTGTGGGCAGATTTAATAGAAAGTAAAAATATCATCTCAAATATTATCTATAAACCCTAATATATACGCTAGAATAGAAAATCTTAAGTATTTCTAACAACACAATAGAATTCAGCGCCCTATATGTAAATAGAATACTCCGATTTGCATATATGAAATTTTCCGCCACGTTGGTCTCATATTAGATGCTAGCCCTTATGAAAAACTGGTTGCTCGATGCTATGATATGATGAAAATGAATTATTACAAGTTATTCTATTTCGAATATTTGAATCTTTTTATTGCCATTTTTTATCGCTTGAAATATCACTGCCATCCAATATGAAGGCAAAATAAAAACCTAATGGTAAATCAATCGTCTGCATTTTTTCATTCCCTTCAAAATAATCTTCTACCACAGTGTTACATTTCTGTCACCATTTTCTTTTCTCTTTCTTTGGAATATCCTTGGAAGACTTCAATCCACGCAATAGTTATTTTTTTCTATCTATCTACTCCATGGAGTGAATGCTTTGGTTTTTGAAAGAGAATAAGTTCTTATGGAGTTATATCCGGGGAATAGTAATCTTGTAGGAGAATGTTTTCTTCAAATACTTATTTTTATCCCAAATTTCTTTGAAAAACAACTGTAGTATGGGATGGTGATGCATTGTCAGTATGCAAATTAGGTCTTTTTTATGCATTAAATATTTCTGTAAGAAAATACACTCCTCGTTAACAGTTTGTCTGTTTCCATGAAGCGTATGAACAACAACTTCAAGGTAATCAAATAAAATGACAACATGATGGTTTTGGAATTAAATTGACGTTTTTCTTTTAGGGTCTTGTACCTCATCTTTGAACCGCTACTCATTCGACTGTGGAGAGGAATCGTGGGTTTAGACTTACGTCTCTTCACCTGTAATAATGTTGAGTTTGAAATAATTAAACTTTTTTAAAACTTTATTCCGATGTTTCAGCCACCCGCTTTCGCCTTTTTCAAGGAAAATCTTTCTGATAATTTTTATTTAAAAGACAATAGAATGAATTAATATTAAAAAACGCTTCGAGCACGATCATATTTTAGATACAAAGATTTGAATAAAGTTTTAAAAGAGGTTGAGAAGTATGAATATTATTATTTGAATTAAACTTCTCAATTATAAATCTAACGTGCAAAGTGGTGTTATACATAATCTGTAGTTATTATACTGCATCCACACTGGACCTAATGGAATCTTTACAATCCGCCAAATAGGTGTTTAGCTGGCAATGTGGCCATCTATGGCCAAAATATAGATGGAAACTATAGATGGAAATTGATCATAGATATCCCTCCCATAAAAACTAGACGCCATCTATGCATCTCACACACAAGTTCCATCTCATGGAATAAAGTCCGCCCTAGACTGACGAGGGCCATTAGCCCGAAACCATGGTCTCCAGGTGGTCGCTTCTCAGTTTTCCAAAGCTGTTGTGTTGTGGTTTTGTCAACGACCCGAGGCCGCTAGTTTGTGGCGACGCTCAATGCATGGCGTCTAGTTTTAACACTTATTTTGAGCGAAAGACGCCCTAGTCTTTTCTAAATATTACACATAGTTATAGGTACACCAAATTTTTGATTTGGTATGTGTGTAGTGTACAAGGCATTATTGAGAAAAATATTTACAGATAGCAATAATTGTGTGTGAAATACAATAAATTATAAAAACAACTTTAAAAGATTATAAAGTAACAGTAATAGTTAGTATAAGTCGACTTTTGATGACTCTATGGACAAGTATCTTTATGTTAGTGACAATCACTCACAACTCATCCGGTGACCTTCCGGTAACTCTTTGACCCCTTCTAGCTAGCTTTGTGCAGAGGCGATATCGTAGCCAGTGAGGATCTTCCGAGCCGCGATTATTGCTAGTTGAAAACTTTATCCTTCTAACCAGCTGATGGATAATATTTGGTTCATATAGCTTAATCAGCAGTGTTTAATACAGAAGTGCCTTCTTCCGTCTATGTCGTTGACCAAATAAATTCGACTCTTCCGCTCTTTGGGACGATTTCTCCCCCTAGGAACAATATAGTATCCTTCTTCATTACAAGAATGAAGTCAAACGCTTATCCTGGCTTTCATACAGTCCTCTTTTATGTTAGCCATCCCATTAGGATGTTGTCCGCCCTCTACCAGAGTTGTACTCACACTGGGAGGTACAAATTGATGTTTTCAATTCATTGGGATTGAGACAAAATGACATTTCTTATATTACATACAGTATATAGGAGGAGAGATTGACTGAAGGTGTTCCCTCAGGTGTTATTTGGCAGCTGTACTCAGCCAATGAGAGTTGGCGGTGTTTAACCCCTCCAGGAAGAGGCTCTCCGATAAAACAGCCACAAACAAACAGAGCTGCTGCCGGAGGTGAAGGACACATTAACATAATTGATCGAGATTTGAGGTCCAATAAATATTAAACTTTAATGAGGTGATCATTTGACTTGCAAAGAGCCTTCCTTTACTGTCTCCGCATAGACCCTCTAGTCTACGTCCCCCGACTACAAAGTATCTACACATATTTATACTAGGGTTTGCATAGACCCTCTAGTCTACGTTCCCCGACTACAAAGTATCTACACATATTTATACTAGGGTTTGCATAGACCCTCTAGTCTACGTTCCCCGACTACAAAGTATCTACACATATTTATACTAGGGTTTGCATAGACCCTCTAGTCTACGTTCCCAGACTACAAAGTATCTACACATTTTTATACTAGGGTTTGCATAGACCCTCTAGTCTACGTTCCCAGACTACAAAGTATCTACACATATTTATACTAGGGTTTGCATAGACCCTCTAGTCTACGTCCCCCGACTACAAAGTATCTACACATATTTATACTAGGGTTTGCATAGACCCTCTAGTCTACGTTCCCCGACTACAAAGTATCTACACATATTTATACTAGGGTTTGCATAGACCCTCTAGTCTACGTCCCCCGACTACAAAGTATCTACACATATTTATACTAGGGTTTGCATAGACCCTCTAGTCTACGTCCCCCGACTACAAAGTATCTACACATATTTATACTAGGGTTTGCATAGACCCTCTAGTCTACGTTCCCCGACTACAAAGTATCTACACATATTTATACTAGGGTTTGCATAGACCCTCTAGTCTACGTTCCCCGACTACAAAGTATCTACACATATTTATACTAGGGTTTGCATAGACCCTCTAGTCTACGTTCCCAGACTACAAAGTATCTACACATATTTATACTAGGGTTTGCATAGATCCTCTAGTCTACGTCCCCCGACTACAAAGTATCTACACATATTTATACTAGGGTTTGCATAGACCCTCTAGTCTACGTCCCCCGACTACAAAGTATCTACACATATTTATACTAGGGTTTGCCTAGACCCTCTAGTCTACGTTCCCCGACTACAAAGTATCTACACATATTTATACTAGGGTTTGCCTAGACCCTCTAGTCTACGTTCCCCGACTACAAAGTATCTACACATATTTATACTAGGGTTTGCCTAGACCCTCTAGTCTACGTTCCCCGACTACAAAGTATCTACACATATTTATACTAGGGTTTGCATAGACCCTCTAGTCTACGTTCCCCGACTACAAAGTATCTACACATATTTATACTAGGGTTTGCATAGACCCTCTAGTCTACGTCCCCCGACTACAAAGTATCTACACATATTTATACTAGGGTTTGCATAGACCCTCTAGTCTACGTCCCCCCGACTACAAAGTATCTACACATATTTATACTAGGGTTTGCATAGACCCTCTAGTCTACGTTCCCCGACTACAAAGTATCTACACATATTTATACTAGGGTTTGCATAGACCCTCTAGTCTACGTTCCCCGACTACAAAGTATCTACACATATTTATACTAGGGTTTGCATAGACCCTCTAGTCTACGTTCCCCGACTACAAAGTATCTACACATATTTATACTAGGGTTTGCATAGACCCTCTAGTCTACGTTCCCCGACTACAAAGTATCTACACATATTTATACTAGGGTTTGCATAGACCCTCTAGTCTACGTTCCCCGACTACAAAGTATCTACACATATTTATACTAGGGTTTGCATAGACCCTCTAGTCTACGTTCCCCGACTACAAAGTATCTACACATATTTATACTAGGGTTTGCATAGACCCTCTAGTCTACGTTCCCCGACTACAAAGTATCTACACATATTTATACTAGGGTTTGCATAGACCCTCTAGTCTACGTTCCCCGACTACAAAGTATCTACACATATTTATACTAGGGTTTGCATAGACCCTCTAGTCTACGTTCCCCGACTACAAAATATCTACACATATTTATACTAGGGTTTGCATAGACCCTCTAGTCTACGTTCCCCGACTACAAAGTATCTACACATATTTATACTAGGGTTTGCATAGACCCTCTAGTCTACGTTCCCCGACTACAAAGTATCTACACATATTTATACTAGGGTTTGCATAGACCCTCTAGTCTACGTTCCCCGACTACAAAGTATCTACACATATTTATACTAGGGTTTGCATAGACCCTCTAGTCTACGTTCCCAGACTACAAAGTATCTACACATATTTATACTAGGGTTTGCATAGACCCTCTAGTCTACGTTCCCAGACTACAAAGTATCTACACATATTTATACTAGGGTTTGCATAGACCCTCTAGTCTACGCTCCCAGACTACAAAGTATCTACACATATTTATACTAGGGTTTGCATAGACCCTCTAGTCTACGTTCCCCGACTACAAAGTATCTACACATATTTATACTAGGGTTTGCATAGACCCTCTAGTCTACGTTCCCCGACTACAAAGTATCTACACATATTTATACTAGGGTTTGCATAGACCCTCTAGTCTACGTTCCCCGACTACAAAGTATCTACACATATTTATACTAGGGTTTGCATAGACCCTCTAGTCTACGTTCCCAGACTACAAAGTATCTTCACACATTCTTACTAGGGTTTGCATAGACCCTCTAGTCTACGTTCCCAGACTACACAGTATATCTACACACATTCTTAGTAGGGTCCTCATAGACCTTCTAGTCT
Source organism: Cordylochernes scorpioides (assembly GCA_030710605.1). NCBI lineage: Eukaryota > Metazoa > Arthropoda > Arachnida > Pseudoscorpiones > Chernetidae > Cordylochernes > Cordylochernes scorpioides. The sequence continues at coordinate 6,106,574 of CP092864.1, read as the reverse complement.
ACGTTTCCAGACTACACAGTATCTACAAACACATTCTCACTAGGATTCAATAACTGAGATAACCATTTATCTGGATGATCTTAGAAGCAAACCATATTGCCACGTAGAAAATTAAGACAAACTCAGGATGATACGCAATTTATTTTAGACAAGAACAAATTAAAATGTGTAAAATAACAGAGAGGCAATAAGGCAAGTTTACAGAGTAGCAAAAAATAAGCTTTTAATCAAAATGACCATCAAAATAATAAATATTTCGTTATAATTCTGTTCTCCACCAATTTTCGTTTTGGCTTAGAAATTTCATAAGTATTAGAAGTTTTACTATATATATATATAGATAAAAATATATAGCTTTGTTTTAAAAGTATTATTTGAATATTATATCTGGGAATGTCACTTCTTTAACATTAATGTAACAAGTATAATTAATAATTATATTTCCTCTGACTGTGCAAATTATTCCAAATTATTGAACAAAATATTTTTTCGGATATAGATCAAGTTTTGAAAATAGAGCAACCCATAAATAAAACTTTAATTAAATTGTAACCAAAACTGGTTGAAATCGTTTTGAAAATAGAGCAATCCATAAATAAATCTTTAATTAAGCAAGGTTTTTATTAAACAAGAGAGAATTAAACAATTAAACAACAATTAATCAAGTATGTAAACCAATAATGTCACTGTGTATCAAATATCTTTCAGAGTTATTGTCTGAATCCTGGTATACGCTTCTGTTTACCCAACTAAAATAATCCTATATGGGACGATTGCTAAAAGGTACAACTTCCTTGAGTTTTGCCAATAAGTGTAAACACATACAACAGTCTTGTTACAACGCCATTTGCTAACACTTGCGAAAAGAAAAGTAGCGTTGACGAATGGTAGAGTTTTTATTATTTTGAACTTAATGAACCAAATTATAATAAACATTTTAAGTTGAAAACATCAGGCTCCCAGGTACAATTTTCTTTTTGAAAATGCTTATTCATATCTCTAGCTTTTTCGAGCATGAAAGCTATATAAATATGAATCAACAATTCTAAAAAATAAAACAATAGAAAAGTTAATACAGGAAATTATTTTATTGAATTATAAACATTCTGACTAGATCGAGATTTAAAAAAAAAAAACATTAAATCGCCCCTCCAGGAGAGGATAAGAGGACCGCTGTACATAGCGAACTGTTCTCACGACAGCTATTGCATATGTACAGTCATAGTCCTGGATGGGAAATGGAGAGGAACTTATTTACATAATTAACAAGTACATAAAAAGTTACAAATATAACATGTACAATTCAGAGGTATTAATAAAATTTCTAATTAATAAAAATTGGGTTATTTAAATTGAATATAAAGGATAAAACAACAGCATTTTAAAGATAAAAATTCAAAATATGAGACATATATACATACTTTCTCGCTATCTATCTAAAGTTATCAAATGATGTCCCAAGTAGAAAAACACAGTATACATTATTTTTTTAATAGAAATTTTGGACCATAAAGTGTGCATTTTAAAATTAATGGTCAATTTTTTTAATTTCATAATTTTTGTTTAAATAATTTAATATTTATTTTCTAATGTTTTTCCAATAGCCAACTTACATTTTTTTTTACACGTTCTAAAGACATTTTATATCAATAAACTATTAAATTATAAAACCTATAAGAGTACACATTTTTATACATCTGAATACATATATTTTAACAAAACACTATAAAGGAATGGCAATACATCCAGATGTCATAAGAACTTATAGAACATGTAACAACTGTCCTGGTGTGGAACTAACACCTACTCACATATTCTCATGTCCAGCAATGGCTACAGCCTTGCAGAAAATTGACTTAGACCCAGAGCAGCAGCTTTACACACCCAAGATAGTGGATATTGCTGCTGCTGTTATGGAGATGCATGGAGACATCTAACTCTTCTTTGGACACGACAACAACAAAAACAAATATTTTAAAATATTGGGTATATACTTTATTTATTTCTTTTTCACACAAATCCTTCATAAAAATTTCCACTTACTCTGTTAGTAGTTTTTATAATAATATTTTCATATATAAATTCCCCCCGTCGTCTTTGTCTTTTTTTACAAAACTATTTTACCTGTAATGACGCTATGCGGCAGTGAGTAGCTTTATACAAAAATGTAATGCATTGACAAAGGTTAGTGTCCAGCCAACCGAAATATATTGGAAAATAATTATTTTTATTCAATCCAATATATAAGAAGATTTAAATAAGGATTTCTCTATTTTCCGAACACTTGGCCATACCATATTTGTTGGAATAATAAAATAGCGATAGACGCTTATCGGCCGTTGTTTGACCGTTAAATTGATGTGGTCGTTAAATGAGCGAGAACGTTAAAGAGCTGTGGTCGTTAAAGAGGTGTGACAGTTAAATAGGCGTAATTTTTAAATAGGCGTGGTCGTTAAATAGGTGTGGCAGTTAAATAGGCGTAGTCATTAAATAGGCATGGTCGTTAAATAGATGTGGTCTTTAAATAGGTGTGCTTTAAAGAGGCGTGGTCGTTAATAGGCATAGTCATTAAATAGGCGTGGTTGTTGAAAAAGCACGGATGTTAAATAAGTTTGGTCGTAAAAGGGGTGTGTCCTTTGAATAGGTGCGGTCGTTAAAGGGGCGTGATCGTTAAAGAGGCGGGGTCTTTAAATAGGTGTGGTCGTTGAAGATATGTAGTCGTTAAGTAGGCGCGGTCGTTAAAAAAGCGTGGACGTTAATTAGGCATGGTCGTTGAAGAGGCGTGGTCGTTAAATAGGTATTGTCGTTATAAAGTGGCGTGGTCGTAAAAGAAGTGCACGTTGAAGAGTTGTGGCTGTTTAAAAGTCGTGATCATTAAATAGGCGTAGTCGTTGATATTTTATTGTACTTGTGTAGTGGGGGGGGGGACATTGTGTGAACCAACAAAGTTTTCAGCTCTATGCAAATCTGCGGTTTTCCGGTAAATGGCCGCGATCCGCTCCGCTAGGCCTAACGCGGCAACTTCCTGCGGTGGCCGAGATAAGAATTTGGCGCAGTCGGAATTACCCGGGTGGTTAATTCGCTTTGAAATCCACACTTGACTTCTCTGGTGGTTTAAACTACTTTTTGGGAAATTCGACCCATAAATCCTCTCGTTGGTTGATTTGAAATCGAAACCTGTACTGATGAGGGACAGAACCCGAAACCATGGTATACAGGTTGTTTGGTTATTTTTTTGTCTGGATTTGTCAAAACTGGAGTTGTGGCTTATTTCTTATCTCCACTAATAAAGTTTTTACTAGGGCGAGAAGCATTGTAATTCATAAATAAAGGAAGAGGTACCTATTTTGATATATAGTTAGAATGTTTTGAACTCTCCTCCTTTAAAATTAAAAATCCTCGGCAGAGCTGAATGCTATAGGACGCGTCCCCAGGTGGCGGATTGGGGAACCACCTTCAGATATGAAGGCCAGCTGCGAAACAAGCAGAATAACTCTGACGAATAAGCAGTCGTGGACCAACAGCAGTATTGTTAGAAGAGGAGTAGACCTCTTTAAAAATCCTGAGTTTAACTGACCCGGTTGATAGACCTCAGCAAGGGTCCCTTTCCAGGGATACGGAGGAGCTGTGTCTGTACTCATGTTAGAGTCGGCAGCAAAGGCTTACAAGATAGGAACAGCCTCAAAATACAGGAAAAGTCAGACTTTCACCAAAGTGTGCCTGGATCATGGTGCCATGACCAACGAAAGCTGCACCCTTATACCCCATTCCATGAGTGACCTCATGGAATTCATGTAATCTTGACATAAGGGGATAAGAAACAATATTTTTTTTTTAAATGAATGCGCCATCTTTTAGCCGCCTTTGAAAACGAGCAGAATCTGATCAGTGTGACAAAGCCCCAACACTAGTTTCAACAAATTCGGAAAGCCCACCCAAAAAACAAGAAACCCGGCTAGATCTCTTGTCAGTCTGTAGTAGATTTGTTGTCACGAGGAACTCACGGCATATCTCTTAAATTAACCAGAGAGATGTTCATGTGGCAAAGTGGCTGGTACACTTCTATAGCAGTGGAATCTCTGGTGAATGCTTACAGTGACGAGAAACCTGACTTTAAAAAAAGACACCGCATCAAAATCTAAACCTTCAATTGGAGAGGCGCGCGCAGTTAAGATTTCTGCCTAGAAGTAATGCTTTAACCCGATATTTCTCTGCTCTGAGAATCTTTATAAGACTGAAAGGTCTTAATAAAGCTTTTTGTTGTTGTTGTATTGCTTCAAATCATTTGTAGATTATAGAAAATAGATGGATCTGCCAGCTTCATAGAGAAATAGAATGGAGAATTAATCTATAGCACATAATTCTAAGATTGCGACGTAGAAATTTGGGGACATCTAAACCGAAAGGAAAACCACTCTATTCGAATTTTCACAAAATTAACATTTAAAATGCATAAATATAATAGCTGAAGTTTGTATAATCCTTACTATATGTCTATGTAATGTAAAACAAAAATGTAATGGTCTTGTCCCTCTGATTGGCTGATAAAATGTAGGAGAGAGCCAATCAGAAAACTTTATTTACATATCGGCATGGAATTTTTCAAATAGAAATTTGCATATATGTCAGCTATTATTTCTCTTTTATAAAACAATGTGGGAATGAAAATAAATAATAATTTTAAAAGTTATATTTGCTGTTTGAGGCTTTCTCTAATTTAATACAAGATATATTTGTTAGCCCTTTATATTTTTATAATTTTGCAAGTTCAGAAATATATATAACTTTGTAAAAAAATAATATTTGAATTGGTATCCCAATTTAATTTGCTCTCCGCATGCAACTCTCATTCCAAACGAATTCTACACACAAGCCAAAACTCTCACATTTCGCTCCATATTATATATATTAATCTGAAAAAGATATATATACCCGAGGCGAAAGTCTTTTGATCAATAACGTAGTGATATACTCATCTTTAATAATAAATTAAGTAGAACTGCTCTTCACTGAAGGTTAATAACGAGTTTACAAAGTGGGAAGAGGAGCTTCTTTTTATTGGCATGCACACAAGCTTTCGGACATATCGCCCTTCATCAGGTAAGAGTAATAAACGCGCTGAGGATCCATATATACACAAAGCTGAAAAGAAAATTTACATAATTGCAAAAGATAAAAGTATTTAAAGATAAAAATAAGAACAAATATGCTAAAAAGATTATAGGGATTAAATGCTAATAAATCTGGACTAAGTACATATGCACTATGAATGGTGTTAATCAAGGGCAGGTAAATGCAACTTATGGCTATTCACATAACATATGGTATTGTTCCGGTATATCTATATGCCTGTTGATGCTGTTTGTTTTTATTGACACAAATGCCTCTAGTAAAAGTCTCTGGTACTTATTATTGATATTGTTGTATAGAATGGATGGCTTTGTTAAATTAAATGTATGACCGGTTTGCATAGAATGACTGTAAATAGGGGAATTTAGGTTTTTATTAGAGATGTTTCTGGAATGCTCAACCATTCTGATGGCGACGGATCTACCCGTCTCCCCGACATAAGTGGCATTGCATTGGTCGCAAGAGACGGAATAGACAGCACCACCAGAACGGAGAGCACTCGCATGAAGGGAAGATCTGGTAATGGGGTGTCGGATTAGTGTGGCGATGTTAGGTGGGTTCTGGAAGTATGTTGTAATGCCATGTTGCCTTAAAAACCTGGCTATGGTGATAGACTGGGGGCAAAAAGGAAGGGAGCAAATATTTCTGTGTATAGCTGGAGCACTGTTGTGGTGAGGGTCATGCATGTGTTTAAGAATGAAGGGGATCGGGTAGCCGGATTTGGATAAATATGAAAATATTTTAGCCTTTTCTATTGTTTGGAATAACGGGAGGGAACAATGAGTAAAGATACGTTTAGTGAGAGCTCTAACTGTATTGATTTTGTGTGGTGTTGGGCAATGTGACCGGAAGTTTGTGTGGTGTGGGGGTGTGTTGTTTTTATAGTATACTGTGGTATGGAAACTGCTGGGGGTGCGTATGACTAGTGTATCTAGGAAAGGTAGGACTGAGTGATTTTCTGTTTCATGGGTGAAGGCTATGTCTGGGTGGAAGGAGTTGAGGTCAGATAGGATGTGAGAGGCAGATACCTCACTTACCAAGCAAAAGGTATCATCGATGTACCGCCTCCATAGAAAGATGTCTGAAGAATGGCGTGAAGTGATCCATTGGTCCAGTGACCTCATGACAACCTCAGCCACCACGGTTGAGAGGGGACTACCCATGGGGGAGCCCTTGGTCTGCTTGAAAAACTGGGTATCAAATGTGAAGGTGGACATGCCTAGGCATATGGAAGTGAGCTCGACAACCGTCTCCGCGGTGAGGGTGTCTAACAGGGGGGCATTTTCGAGGAAAGTGCGTAAACTATTAATGATCAAGGGGTGGGCAAGTGAGAGATATAGAGACGTTACATCGAAAGAAACCATTATGGACCTGGGGGGAGGTGTGAGGCTGGTGATATAGGACACAAACGAGGGGGAGTTTGCAATGGTATATTCCCATGGGGGAGACTGTAGAAGGGGGGTCAAGAAGTTGGACAAAAATTTTGACAGGGTATATGCCGGAGAGAGATGGTAAGATATGATTGGTCGGAGGGGAACATCGGGCTTGTGAATTTTTGGAAGGCCGTAAATGTAGGCTATTTGGGCGAGGTTAGCTGTGAAGTCGTTATATTGCTCTTTAGTGATCTGCTGGGACCTTTTTAATCTTAACAATAGTAAACGGAAATTCTTAACTGATGCTTTATGTTCCTGTTCAGTGATGGCAGAAAAAATGGAGTGTTGGTCGAGAACGTTTTGCATTTTTTGCTTGTAAACGGTAGTGTTGAGAATTACGGTCTGTGAGCCTTTGTCGGATTTTGTTATAACTATGTCTCTATTGCGTTTAAGACGGGAGATAACCCTATTCATGGCTAGGGACGGTTTAGGGATATTGTAGGGTCGTTGAAGGGTGGAGGTGACAAAATGCCTAATCTTATGGGTGTCTTGGTGGTTAAGGCCTCTGAGAGCGGGTTCCACACCAGCTATGATGCGAGGAATATCAGATGGCCCAGGCAGTCTGTATTTTAGGCCCAATGACAGAATCTCAGCATCAGCAGATGGCAAGACATAGTCCGAGAGGTTGACCACTCCTTGGGGTGACTGGGGAAGATAGGCTTCTAGTAGATAGGCAGGGAAGTTGTACTTCTTGATCCAGTGATGAAGCTTGGAGTTGTGACGTTGCGTTATATCGTTCTTCTGGTGCCGAATGTCCCTTGTGATGGATTGCAACAGATCGGCCATTTCTGGATTGGTTAGTAGCTGAGAGACCAGAAAGATCAATCCCTTGACAGACTTAGAAATAAATCGGATATTGGAATGGCAACCTTTGATTCTAGACGATAACAGATGGAGTTGGGCGCGGCGTATGACGACGGATGAAAATGGATTGCGAACAGGATCCCTGATTCGAAGGGATGGAGGTATAAAATCAGCCGTTTCACACAGTTTGTTAAAATTCAAATGGAGGCGCCATCTTGACAACTGTAACGATTTCTTTCGTAACTGATAGGTATAACGAGGTAGGTCTTCAGCGGAAGGATTCATGATGAATTCCAGGATAAAAAGCGTAAAAATAAGCGAATTAAGTAGAACTGCTCTTCACTGAAGGTTAATAACGAGTTTACAAAGTGGGAAGAGGAGCTTCTTTTTATTGGCATGCACACAAGCTTTCGGACATATCGCCCTTCATCACTCTCTCCGGCATATACCCTGTCAAAATTTTTGTCCAACTTCTTGACCCCCCTTCTACAGTCTCCCCCATGGGAATATACCATTGCAAACTCCCCCTCGTTTGTGTCCTATATCACCAGCCTCACACCTCCCCCCAGGTCCATAATGGTTTCTTTCGATGTAACGTCTCTATATCTCTCACTTGCCCACCCCTTGATCATTAATAGTTTACGCACTTTCCTCGAAAATGCCCCCCTGTTAGACACCCTCACCGCGGAGACGGTTGTCGAGCTCACTTCCATATGCCTAGGCATGTCCACCTTCACATTTGATACCCAGTTTTTTCAAGCAGACCAAGGGCTCCCCCATGGGTAGTCCCCTCTCAACCGTGGTGGCTGAGGTTGTCATGAGGTCACTGGACCAATGGATCACTTCACGCCATTCTTCAGACATCTTTCTATGGAGGCGGTACATCGATGATACCTTTTGCTTGGTAAGTGAGGTATCTGCCTCTCACATCCTATCTGACCTCAACTCCTTCCACCCAGACATAGCCTTCACCCATGAAACAGAAAATCACTCAGTCCTACCTTTCCTAGATACACTAGTCATACGCACCCCCAGCAGTTTCCATACCACAGTATACTATAAAAACAACACACCCCCACACCACACAAACTTCCGGTCACATTGCCCAACACCACACAAAATCAATACAGTTAGAGCTCTCACTAAACGTATCTTTACTCATTGTTCCCTCCCGTTATTCCAAACAATAGAAAAGGCTAAAATATTTTCATATTTATCCAAATCCGGCTACCCGATCCCCTTCATTCTTAAACACATGCATGACCCTCACCACAACAGTGCTCCAGCTATACACAGAAATATTTGCTCCCTTCCTTTTTGCCCCCAGTCTATCACCATAGCCAGGTTTTTAAGGCAACATGGCATTACAACATACTTCCAGAACCCACCTAACATCGCCACACTAATCCGACACCCCATTACCAGATCTTCCCTTCATGCGAGTGCTCTCCGTTCTGGTGGTGCTGTCTATTCCGTCTCTTGCGACCAATGCAATGCCACTTATGTCGGGGAGACGGGTAGATCCGTCGCATCAGAATGGTTGAGCATTCCAGAAACATCTCTAATAAAAACCTAAATTCCCCTATTTACAGTCATTCTATGCAAACCGGTCATACATTTAATTTAACAAAGCCATCCATTCTATACAACAATATCAATAATAAGTACCAGAGACTTTTACTAGAGGCATTTGTGTCAATAAAAACAAACAGCATCAACAGGCATATAGATATACCGGAACAATACCATATGTTATGTGAATAGCCATAAGTTGCATTTACCTGCCCTTGATTAACACCATTCATAGTGCATATGTACTTAGTCCAGATTTATTAGCATTTAATCCCTATAATCTTTTTAGCATATTTGTTCTTATTTTTATCTTTAAATACTTTTATCTTTTGCAATTATGTAAATTTTCTTTTCAGCTTTGTGTATATATGGATCCTCAGCGCGTTTATTACTCTTACCTGATGAAGGGCGATATGTCCGAAAGCTTGTGTGCATGCCAATAAAAAGAAGCTCCTCTTCCCACTTTGTAAACTCGTTATTTAATAATAAATGTTTATTTTTTATTATTTAGAATATCTTTTTGATATTTCAAAAAAATCAAAGACATACTATATTTCTGTTCGATTTACTCTTCTCTAAAAGGAAAACTTAAAAACAAAAATAAAGATACAATATAATAAATTATTTTTTAATAGAAATTATTTTTCCTCTTTCAGAAAAAAAAGGTTTCAAAAAGTGATTTCCGGTTATCATCTGTCAATATAAACTAACGTCACCATAAAAGGTATAAAAAAAGAATTTGGTGTAAAGCCATCAAGATCGTCTGGCATAACGAAATGTGTCACGTGTCACCCACCATCCAATCAATAAGAAGCAGACGATAACTAGAGATTCCATTTGTCAGAAAAAGATACGAAATTGAATTTTCCATACTGTGAGTACAATTTCTGAATACCAATATTCTTTTGGCTAAACTATTTAACTAACTGCCACTTATTTACATATCCGGGTTCTTTTGGTAAAAAAAAAAATCGTTTGGAAGGAAATATATATTTATATAAAAAGAAAAGATTTACTTTCTCTCTCTCCCCTGTGTGTGAATACAAAGCGAACCGTATGGCAAATGTCATTATTTATGTTATTTATATTCTTGTGGCATAAATATATATTTTCTCTGTTATTTACATTTCAAAGTTCTTTTCTTTTTGACATAGTTTATTACATATGTTCTTGCATTATGGTAAAATATATATACAAAAACTATTCTGTGATATATAAAATCTTTAAAATAATTTATATATAAACCAATTTGAGTTTCAAAAAACGTAAATAATCCATAAATTAATAAATTAAAATATATTTTTTTATTTACTTATTATACATATATATAAATTATTTAGCTTCAAAAATAATTTAATCCTCAACATCTTAAAATCGTTCATTTGAGGACCTTTCATGATATTTTCAGAACTTAAAAATATAAATTTCTTTTAAGTTTATAAATTTAATTGCCATCTATCGTTAAATTTTGTAAAATTTTAACGATAGATGGCAATTAAATTTATATTCAATAACTCATATCATTCCAGTAAGGTCTGTATAGAGATAATATTTGATGATATCATTTAAAAAGAAACACATTGCCAGTAAATTTATTTGTACAAAAAGTTATTTTAATTTTAAAATTCTCCTTAAGCAACTTTTAAAACACCTCAATGCCATAGATATTTATTTACATATAGCTTCAAATCTGAAGACACTGAAAACGTTTTATATCTTTTATTTGAATCGACTATTACGAATATATATGTAAATGTATTTAATTGAATTCTAGAAGAATGAGTTCTATAACACCAGCTTTGGCAAATTCAGACAAAAGTCAACAATCTGTATACCATGTGTATGAAAAAGTGAAAGTTATATAAGCTAATGATTTTGCTTTGTTTTAAAAATGAATCAATGTTGGTTCCATATGCTTGAATTGAATATTATAACCTTAGTTCTATATATTTTATTGCTTAAAAAGGAACAAAACAAAAAATAAACTACAATTGCAAAATGATTTTATAACTAACTAAGAAAAAAAATGAATAAATAAATTGATGCACTAGCGCGCCATCTGTTATCAAATTACGAAACTATTTTAGAGGCGTAATATTCTTTTTAAAATAAAACAATTTCTACTGTCCTTACTGCAATTACAGCCAGGCCCTCCCTTTAATTTTTCCATTGCAGTAAGGACAGTAGAAATTGTTTTATTTAAAAAGAATATTACGCCTCTAAAATAGTTTTGTAATTAAATAAAATGATGATGATAAAAATTGTAATGTGTCTGCCAGAAAAATGCTTCTATGAATCTATATTAATAAAATGCAAATTTCATAAGTGTACATCACTAAAAACTTTCGTTACAATGCATCAATTTCAACCAAATTTTCAACATTTATGTAAAACGAGATGGAGCAGGTTTTGCTTAACATCAAAATATTTTTCCCTAACATTAACATGCGTAACTTCGCTGTTATCGATTAAATACAAAAAAAATCAACAGAGTTAATTTTATTTATATATAAATACAAAATTAAATTTCAACAGAGTTAATTTTTTTACATACTAGCTAATAATCTCAATCTAAAAAATATTCAAAACAAGCAATTTTAAGATAACACCATATGTAAAACAGTCGGCCAAGAAAACAAATAACGTGTAATATATATATAATATATATAATAAAATCTTAAATATTATTTATCAAAAGTAAGATTATCTCAGGATGACACGGCAATTTATTTGAGACAAGAATAATGATACAATTCCAAGGCGAAGATACTATTCCTTTAACTTCCAATTACCGAGGGAACCAATTAATATTGATTTTATTCAACTTATCGAGTATTTTTCAAGGGACCGGAAAAAAATGTTCACTAGATAAAACGATGATTTTGTAATGTAGAAAATTAGGAAAGACAAAATTCAGGATGACACGGCACACAGGGACCGGGAAAAAATGTTCACTTTATCGAGAGATTCAAATTTACAAGTTTCAAATTATCAAAATATATCTTCTTTTTTAAATAAGTTTATAGAGAATTGTTTTAACAAATGTTCGTTAGACAAACCTTTACTCGGGTAAAAACCCGGGCGAAGCCGGGCACATCCGCTAGTTAAAAAAAATAAGAATAATTACAAACTTGACATATAAACTTTAAACACCATGGTTTCGGGCTATGGCCCTCATCAGTACAGTGGCGGCTTCGGTTTTATAACATTCTACGAGAGAGGTTATGGAATAAGAAGAATGTACCAACACAGATGTTTAAGCTGGTAAAGTGATAAGGGCTCATTTTCAGACAAGATATCAGAAAGAAAAAAAAAACAATTAAAAATAAAATAGTAAAAACTAGATGGCGCTCTGCCATATAAAAAACTCATGTGAGCGTAGTCAGAATATGCCTTTTTTATCTTAAGATATTTGATTTTAAATCAATATATTTTTTATTTTAAAATATTTGTCTCAAATAATCTTTAGATTGATCAATTTTTGTACCTTTTTATGCAAATTTTAAAAAATTTCATTTCCTCTATTGTTTTTAGAAATTTCTGAACCCAAAAGTCCACCTTTAATAATAGCCTCACATCAGTATTATGAGGCTTTAAAGTGGCAGATTATTATATGCAAATATTTGAGCTGTATTTACACTTTTAGCTTGAAATTCGCACGTTATATATAGCTAATGAAAAATACTTAATGCTAGATTTTGCTATAATTTTAGACAAAATCTCTTCTAAGACAATTCTATCATTTAAAAAACAAATTAGGTTGGGGAGGAAAGGTTTCATTTGTGAAGTTAAAGATTCGCCTGCAAGATTCAAATTTCGTCTGCTATTAAAAAAAGATCGTCTGTTCATTTTTAAATATTCGTCTGCAAAACTAAAATTTCGTCTGTTAATTTAAAAATTCAGCATCTAGGTGAAATATTTTCTAGGCAAAAACTAAAATTTCGTTTGCTAAGGTTTAGCTTTCGTCTGGTAGGATAAAGGATCGTCTGGCGGGCACTTGTACACCACTCGGCGGCGCCATGATGATGACACTAGAGAGATGATGATGATAATGGCTCTTGACCTCTTTTGAACTCAGCGCGAAGTCGTCTGGTTGAGAAATACGAGATGTAATCATTTGTACAACGATATTTGTTAGCAGTCGCAATGTCGCTATTTTAAGAAGACAATAAACCCCTAGTGATGATTAAATAGAAATTTCAAAGATTAGGATTTCTTTCCTGTAACAAGGATTGATCATAATGTTCCCTATGCTCACTGAATGACAAATTATCACGTTTTCTATTTGAATTTGAGTATAATCACACAAAGCCACTATATTGAGAAAAATAATATATATATAAAGGGTCATTATTATCTATTTTTCAAATTATTTTTATCATTAAGAATTAAACTCAAAGCGTGGTCCTCTTCTGATAATTCTATCCCTTTACACGATTTTATCAACACCACAGGTCCTGCCCAATATTTTTCATATACAGAATATTGAAATCACTCATTAATATTGTATACTTGTTTAGGCCATTTGCATAGTTCTACTAAACACAATTTCCCTGATTGAATCCTATATAACGAAAGAAATAAACACTGCAATAGTTGTAGCGAACTGGTAGATTAAACTGGCGAAACCGCTGGGTGGGTTTAGCACTGAAGAGTGAGACCTCCCAGCAGAATTTTGTTTTCATTGAGGCAAGGTGTCTACAAAATTTTATTATGGATATATAGAAAGTAGTTTGTTGCAATTTAAGCCCACAAATTTCAGTTATTTACGGTTAAATATTCGGAAAGAAAGAGTTTGACTGTAGATAGATCCGGAATCATTGTTGAGAAGTACAGTGACACTCATGACAAGATAGCACTCTTAAAAACAGAGAGTTTCGCTGAATATAAATTAGGAATCATTGTGTTTAGAAGTGCTGTGAAGTAACACTGTCAGAGGGTTCCACTGTAGGTATATCCAGAATCATTGTTGAGAAGTACAGTGAAGTAACACTGTAAAATGTTTCACTGTAGGTATATATATATACGCGTCTGAGGAGAGAATCAAGACTGAAGAATCTTCCAAACCGCAGCCTGGTGCAACAATACTCAGAAGCATTGTTGAGTTGTAAAGTGAAGTAACACTGTAGGAATGTTTCACTGTAGGTAGACAAGCGAGGTGGAGAAGACCTGTCGCCAGCTAAGAGGACGGTCAACTTTCCACCAGTTGCCAAACACTCGACCTCTTCTTGGAATAGATTGGTTGCCACGTCGTCTTCATTGTTGTCACTTCGTGTGCCTTGTTGACACTCGCTTGTTGTTGTCACTTCTGGTATGTGGTTGGTTTCTTTGTTGTCAGTGCTGGATTTATCAGTGTTGGGTTTTAATATATTAGTGTTGGATTTTTAAAGTGGTTGTTTCCTTTTTTAATCAATATTGGATTAACGTGGTAGACATTTTTTTTATCAGTGTTGGATTGAAAGTGGTTGTTGTCTATTTGTCAGTCTTGGATTTGAAGAGATCGTTGTCTTTTTTTTTTTATCAGTTTTGGATTCAAAGTGGTTGTTGTCTGTTTATCAGTGTTGGATTCAAAGTGATCGTTGTCTTTTTTATCAGTGTTGGATTCAAAGTGATCATTATCTTTTTTTTATCAGTGTTGGATTTAAAGTGGTTATTGTCTGTTTATCAGTGTTGGATTCAAAGTGATCGTTGTCTTTTTTTACCAGTGTTGGATTCAAAGTGGTTGTTGTCTGTTTTTCAGTCTTGGACTCAAAGTGATCATTGTCTTTTTTATCAGTGTTGGACTCAAAGTGATCATTGTCTTTTTTATCAGTGTTGGATTCAAAGTCTTTGTTGTCTGTTTGTCAGTGTTGGATTTGAAGTGGTTATGGTTCCTGCGAAGCAGTTTTAATTTAAAATATAGGTTTCTTTGTTGTCAAATTTGAGTTTAAGCTGTTGTCTTTGTTGTACGTTTTGGGAGAAAGTTTTAGTTGTTTCTGTGTTATATGGTGAGTTTTTCGTCTTTGTTAATAGTATGTTAAACATTGGTTGTTGAAATTATCACCATATTCGTGTTAAAGCATATTGTTTTTATATTAATTATATTTTATTGTTGTGAAATTAAGTGTTGCAGATCTCTTTGTTTTGAAAGCTAATTATTGTGTGCCTCACATTCCTGTGACGGGCATTGTTGTGGAATCCATTAGCGCTGAAGTCATTGTTGTACCACTTCTGGCGGTAAATTGAATTGTTAGCGCAGCGCTAGTGTTTATTGCTGTTAAATGATTGGTACTCCATTGCTGCAATATTTATATTTGTTGGGGAAGTTTAAATTACTTATATTTTCTCCAATTTATGTTATTATTAAAAGTTTTTTTTCATATTATAACGCATCAAATAATAGAGAGAGAGGGTATGAATATAAAATAGACATCCCCCATGTGTACCTGAAATTTAAATCCTTATTGCCCACAATATCCTTTGCCGTCGAAGACACTGTCAGTATTGTAACAAAAACTGTCTAGGACAGTTGTCCGTAACAGATGTTTCACTCACAGGTGTATCAGCCGTGAGATTTACTGCACTCATGGACGATACTTAAGAAAGTGGAAAGTCTTTGATGTCGCCGGTCGACTGTTCTTTTAAGGAGAAAGAGGCAATTTTGTTTACACTGTGTGTCTTCAATAAATGTCACCTAGTATCAAATATCTTTCAGAGTTAATGTCTGTATCCTGATATACATGCTAAAAGGTACAACTTGCTTAAGTTTTTTCCATGAATATGTGTTCAAACAAGGCGCTCGTCACAATCACAAGCAATTATATAATCCACACAAGCTGAAATATAAAATGGTGTGAGAATAAGTATGTAAACAATGGAGAGATTCGCGCAGGCAGCGTTATAAGATATATGGAGGGAAAATGGCCACTTGTGTTCAGACAAGTTGTATGACATTGTCATTACAAGTTGATGATGAAACTTGGGATTTATTCGCCATCAATTCCGGAGGATTGCATCGATACTTACTGCCGACCTGTCACATTTCTCGCCATGCTTCTCGTCCATTTCCTGTATGGATAATTTGAACATTTCATTGTCTCCCCCTAACATCCTGATATGGACTAATAGCGGTGG
>CP092864.1:6046615-6090422 GCA_030710605.1 Cordylochernes scorpioides | reverse complement strand
ACTGGTTCACACACACCTGCCCAATATTTTTCAAATACAGAACATTGAAATCAGATATTAACTATATACTTGTTTAGGCCATTTTCATATTTCTACTAAACACAATTTCCCTGATTGAATCCTATATAACTAAGAAATGAATAAAATGCATTAGTTGTAGACAACTGGTAGATTGATTTAGCCAAACCGTTGAGAGAATTTACCACTGAAGAGTTAAATGTCCAGCAGAATTTTGTCTTCATTGAGGGTAAGGTCTCTACAAAAATAGCATTATGGTTATATAGAAAGTTTTTTGTTGCAATTTAAGCCCACAAATATCAATTATTTGCGGGTAAATTGTCGGAAACAGAGTGTTTGCTGTGGATAAATTCGGAATCATTGTTGATAAGTACAGTGAAGTAGCACTGTTACAAAGTTTCACTGTAGCTAGACAAGCGAGGTACCAGGTGGGGAAGACCTGTCGCCAGCTAAGAGGACGGTCAACTTTCCACCAGTTGCCAAACACTCGACCTCTTCTTGGAATAGATTGGTTGCCACGTCGTCTTCATTGTTGTCACTCCGTGTGCCTTGTTGACACTCGCTTGTTGTTGTCACTTCTGGTATGTGGTTGGTTTCTTTGTTGGCAGTACTGGATTTATCGGTGTTGAGTTTTATGATATCAGTGTTGGATTTAAAGTGGTTGTTTCCTTTTTTACCAGTGTTGGATTGAATTTGTTGTCTGTTTATCAGTGTTGGATTCAAAGTGGTTGTTGTCTGTCAGTCTTGGATTTGAAGAGATCGTTGTCTTTTTTTTTATCAGTGTTGGATTCAAAGTGGTTGTTGTCTGTTTATCAGTGTTGGATTCAAAGTGGTTGTTGTCTGTTTATCAGTGTTGGATTCAAAGTGGTTGTTATCTGTTTATCAGTGTTGGATTCAAAGTGGTTGTTGTCTGTTTATCAGTGTTGGATTCAAAGTGATCGTTGTCTTTTTTATCAGTGTTGGATTCAAAGTGTTTTTTTTTATCAGTGTTGGATTTAAAGTGATCGTTGTCTTTTTTATCAGTGTTGGATTCAAAGTGGTTGTTGTCTGTTTATCAGTGTTTGGTTCAAAGTGATCGTTGTCTTTTTTTATCAGTGTTGGATTCAAAGTCTTTGTTGTCTGTTTGTCAGTCTTGGATTTGAAGAGATCGTTGTCTTTTTTTTATCAGTGTTGGATTCAAAGTGGTTGTTGTCTGTTTATCAGTGTTGGATTCAAATTGGTTGTTTGTCTGTTTTATCAGTGTTGGATTCAAAGTGGTTGTTATCTGTTTATCAGTGTTGGATTCAAAGTGGTTGTTGTCTGTTTATCAGTGTTGGATTCAAAGTGATCGTTGTCTTTTTTATCAGTGTTGGATTCAAAGTGGTTGTTGTCTGTTTATCAGTGTTTGGTTCAAAGTGATCGTTGTCTTTTTTTATCAGTGTTGGATTCAAAGTCTTTGTTGTCTGTTTGCCATTGTTGGATTTGAAGTGGTTATGTTTCCTTCGAAGCAGTTTTAATTTAAAATATAGGTTTCTTTGTTGTCAAATTTGAGTTTAAGCTGTTGTCTTTGTTGTACATTTTGGGAGAAAGTTTTAGTTGTTTCTGTGTTATATGGTGAGGTTTTCGTCTTTGTTATCAGTATATTAAGCAGGCACCATTGGTTATTGAAATTATCACCATGTTCATGTTAAAGCCTATTGTTTTTATATTAATTATATTTTATTGTTGTGAAATTAAGTGTTGTAGATCTCTTTGTTTTGAAAGCTAATTATTGTGTGCCACACATTCCTGTGACGGGCATTGTTGTGGAATCCATTAGCGCTGAAGTCATTGTTGTACCACTTCTGGCGGTAAATCGAATTGTTGCTCAGCGCTAGTGTTCATTGGTGTTTAAGGATTGGTACTCCATTGTTGCAATATTTATATTTGTTGAGTAAGTTTAAATTACTTATATTTTTTCTCCAATTTATGTTATTATTAAAAGTTTTTTCATATTATAACGCATCAAATAATAATAGAAAGAGTATAAATAGAAAATAGACATTCCCCATGTGTACCTGAAATTTAAATCCTTATTGCCCACAATATCCTTTGCCGTCGAAGACACTGTCAGTATTGTAACAAAAACTGTCTAGGACAGTTGTCCGTAACAGATGTTTCACTCACAGGTGTATCAGCCGTGAGATTTACTGCACTCATTGGACGAAACTTAAGGAAGTGGAATGTCTTTGATGTCGCCGGTCGACTGTTCTTTTAAGGAGAAAGAGGCAATTTTGTTTACACTGTGTGTCTTCAATAAATGTCACCTAGTATCAAATATCTTTCAGAGTTAATGTCGGTATCCTGATATACATGCTAAAAGGTACAACTTGCTTAAGTTTTGTCCATGAATGAATATGTGTTCAAACAAGGCGCTCGTCACAATCACAAGCAATTATATAATCCACACAAGCTGAAATATAAAATGGTGTGAGAATAAGTATGTAAACAATGGAGAGATTCGCGCAGGCAGCGTTATAAGATATATGGAGGGAAAATGGCCACTTGTGTTCAGACAAGTTGTATGACATTGTCATTACAAGTTGATGATGAAACTTGGGATTTATTCGCCATCAATTCCGGAGGATTGCATCGATACTTACTGCCGACCTGTCACATTTCTAGGACATTTCTCGCCATGCTTCTCGTCCATTTCCTGTATGGATAATTTGAACATTTCATTGTCTCCCCCTAACATCCGGATATGAACTAATAGCGTGGGGTGATTGTTGTACTTTGTTTTATATTCATCATTATCTTCATTATATACACTCATGAACAAAACTAAAGGAAGTTGTACCTTTTAGCATGTATATTGAGATTCAGACAATGAAAGTTATTACAGTGACCTTTATTGAAGACACACGAGATAACCAACCTAATAACTACCCGGTGTAATCTTTCTTGGCTTCAGATAGAGAAGACTCCTTCGAAATTTATGTTTGTTTTGTGTTCGTTTAAAGAATTGGCACTCACTGATTCTTTATGAATATTATTATATTAATAATCGTTATTTTTAAATGTTATACAATGAACAATATTTTCTCTTTTAGATGTCCATTCGATAAAGCTTACTAAATACCCTATCTACTATTTTTTATAAAATCAATTCATCTTCTCTTAGAATAACTATCAGTTCCGACAAGAAGCAACATCTTCAATAAAATAATCATTTGTATCAATTATTA
This sequence comes from Cordylochernes scorpioides, assembly GCA_030710605.1. Lineage (NCBI taxonomy): Eukaryota > Metazoa > Arthropoda > Arachnida > Pseudoscorpiones > Chernetidae > Cordylochernes > Cordylochernes scorpioides. Next base: position 6,087,198 of record CP092864.1, on the reverse strand, counting down.
AGATGAAATTATCCAGGGATAAGTTCCATTTTTAATCCTTGGAAACCCGATGATTTCACCCTTAACTACATCTTCCATGGTTCTTTAGCCATCTAAAACCCATCTTAATATACAATAATATTGTAGATAGAAATTTGACAATTATACCGCAAAGGTTTCTTTTGAAGGAAAAATCGAAATTTATTTCAAAGAGAAATAACGATTATTTCTAACCTTAGGGATGAAGTATGATAGGATGAATTGTGAAGAGTAATGATAAACGGAAAAATAAAAGTATCCAGGGATGGGAATCGAACCAACAGTATTCCGCTTACCGGGCAGATGTCATGTCCACTAGGCTGGAAAATAATATAATAAATATGAACTATTTTCAAAGATTATGATTATTTTTGGATTAAAACAATTTTCTACTGCCTTCAAAAAGAATCATAGATGTCGAAAATAATTCATATTTCTTATAACAAATATCGCTCTAATGTATCATATTGCCACGTGGAAAATTAGGGAAGACCAACTTCGGGATGACACAGCAATTTATTTCAGGCAAGAACCAACTAAGAGTGATAAACAAAATATAAACAAAAGAAGGAAGTGTACAGAGTATAGCAAAATATAAACATAAAAAATAATACTCTTCTAATAAAATAATAAAAGCTTTACTACAATATTAATACACTAATATCATCATAGAATTTGTGTCATTTTGTAAGGACAATTTTTCAATTTTTATTAATAAAACTAACTCTAGCTAGTTTATCTTCATGGAACACATACACCAAACCCATTAGCTATATAATGTAATGGAAACAATGGTGTTTCCTTGAAGGAATCGATCAGTTTCACCATGAATTATTGAGAGGATGTGTACGCTCTTTGTGTACATTTAATTTATAAAATATTTTCAAGATTCATTTTGAGCAGCCTGTAAACATGCCCCAGGCTATTAGTAAATCCAGTCTTTACCAAATTGATTTGCACAGATTCTTATCTAGGTTCTCTCGGATTCACATTCGTATTATGTAAATAGAATGGGTAAGGTAGACCCCCTACATATATACATATTGTGTAACTTACTGATTAAGTCCATTATGTATAAAAGTTATTTTCTTAGATATTTTACTTTCTTCAGTTAATACCAGATATCTGCCACCCAAAGTAGTATTTCATATATCCCCCATATATCTCCCCTGAATTGTGTATCAAAATGATGCAAGGGAGGAGAAGTCCGACCACACCAGTTTCTCCTGGATCCTTGGAATATTTGACCAAATTCTGATCTAAGGTGACTAACGTGGTACCGGCACCCATTTTCCAATGAAGAGTAATTGTTGTGATAGAGATGCTTGGAGACATCTGAGGCTCTTCATTGGACACGACAACAACAAGGATGCATTATGTTCATTATCCTAGTAAAAAATTTTACTAGTGGAAATTAAGAATGAGTCTCAAGACATCAGTTTTAGAAAATTAAGACAAAAAGCCAACCTGTATTTCTTGTCTGGAATTTCCAAAATTCATTCTTCATCACTGCCAGTTAAGTATTTGACTAATGGTAATGAACATAATACATCGTTCTGATCCATAATAAAAAAAGGGAGAGATGTCTTTTAGGTACATAGATCCTCCCGAAACCTTATGTTATATATTGTTGCACCAAGTTGCAGCTTTTCAGGGTCGTCGACCTTGGTTTCTTCCTTCTTGGTGTTATACACGTTTCCCGAGCGGGTTTCCATATTCAAAGCAAATAAATAAAAGTAAATAAATAAAAGTAAATAAAAATAAATTACCTTCCAACGTTATTGTGTTTATTTATTCGTGGTCTTCCTCGTAGGTCGTGATCCGCCGTCTTCGTCTAGGTCATCTCTCGCTCCAATAACCAATCAAGATATATGTACAATAAATATTACAAAAGGAATGAAACTATAAAAAGGAATTATGATAATCTAAATATTCTGTTTTAAATAAATATTAAATATCATAGAATATTTTGAATAAATATAAGGCGCATTAAAATTAATGTAACAATATATACCCAAAAAAAAACATTTTCCCTTTAAAAATACATTAAAACAATGTAGAAAGCTTACACCCAAGTATCAAACGTGAAGGTAGTGGATGGAAAATGAACCATAACACCGGTTTTGGTAAATTCATACGAAGGACAACCTCTATACCACGGTGTCTGGCTATGAGTATCATATTGTAGCGTAGAAATCAAGCCTTGAAATATCCTAAGATGTAAAAGTATTTATTGATGACGTCACAGCGACGAGTCGACAATTATTAACAGGTCATCCCAAACTATTTACAGCTAGAGAATCTTAAGCAAGCAAGCAAAGAAATATTTTAAAGATGATTTCACAAATACAGATTAATATATAATTTTATAATCTGTTGAATAAATTTTCATTGAATAATATTAAATTAAATAATAAAATATTTCTTCGCCACATAGCCTCCTCCTATAAAGAGCATCGACCCGATGCTCAGAAGGAGACTTACATCCTCAGTCTCAAGGCTCGAGAACGGGTGAAAGGGCCTGAGATCTCTTCGCGGGTCTGTGGTTGTTGTGTTCGTTCAGTGGGGATGTCTTCTTCCTGGAAGTTTGTCGAGTCATCTTCTGGGTTCTCTTCTAGCTGGTCCTCCTGGTCCTCTGGGTTTAAATATGGTTTCATCCTACAAATGTGAACTAAATCTTTTGTTTTACGACGACCTTGCTGGTTTCCGAATGTTTCAACTTCATAGGTCACATCAGATATTTTTCGGGTTACTTTGTATGGGCCGAAGTTACGTCTCATTAGTTTTTCCTAACAGGAACGGCGAGGCGACTGGCTGGGTCTTCTCTCAGGAGACTAATGTTGTCCTTTTCGGCCAGTGTAAGGAGAGGGGCTTCGGTAGCGGCGTATATTTTCTCTTGGCAGGTCGTCGTTGGGCTCTTGGCTACTCCGAGAATTATAGAATGTTCTAGGCTCTTGCCTATCTCTCTGTTTGTAATTCCAAGTTTGTTCTCCTTCATATTCTCTCCTCCTGTCACGGCAGTAGCGCACGACGTGGCCAGGGCGTCCGCAGTGGAAACAGATTGGCTTAACTTCCGTGGTTCGCCATTCGTTGGTATCGCGTCTTCCTTCTTGTTTTGGGTACCGAGGTTCAGGGTGCGGTCTTATAGTTTGGGCCAAATATCTATTATTATAAAACTCTCGGGGGTCTTTCCTTCTGTGGAGAACTTCTCCTAGGCTTTGAGATTGGCGCCAGGGTTCTTCCAATCTCCTCCTTTACCATATCTTCGATGGTAGAAATTTTTGGTTCCTCTCGAGTAGAGCCTAATGCCCGCTGTACCTCCTCACGAACAATTTGCCTGATCATAGATGACAGATCTGCCCTGTCATCATGATCACTGAGAGACGCCACATTTGGTAGTCGCTCGTATTTGGTTGGGGTCACTCGCTTACAGTGTAGGCTTTCAATGCGGCGACATTCGGTGACGAATTGCTCAGTGTTATGCACATCCCTTGGGAGAAGTGCCTGGTAGAGCTCCTCAGCTATCCCTTTCATCAGATGGGATATTTTATCTTCCTCATTCATTTGTGGATCTACTTCTTTGCAAAGGCGCAGGATGTCTTGGATGTAATATTCGGTGCTTTCTCCTTTTAATTGTGCGCGAGTTTTGAGTATTTTTTCAGCTCGCAGTCTTGAGCTTTCATTTTTTCCAAATACATTTTCTAATTGTGACATGAACTCCGTCCATGTCTGGATGCTTTCCTCGTTGTTTTCAAACCATTTGAGAGCAGTGCCAGTTAGATAGAAATAAACGTTAGCGAGACAAAGGGTTTCATCCCATTGGTTGTGCTTCGCCACACGTTCATACCCTTTTAACCAGCTACGGGGATCTTCAACACCCTCACCAGAGAACATTGAGGGGTTTCTAGGTAGATGTTGGACAAAAAATGAACCTACCTGAGTAGTTGCTTCTTTCTTGATGTTCATGGTTTTTTCTTCTTGCTCAACCGAGTCAATTTTCCGTTTTTTTTTCTGAATGGGTATCGATCCAGCTTCTTCACCAGTTGTAGCGTAGAAATCAAGCCTTGAAATATCCTAAGATGTAAAAGTATTTATTGATGACGTCACAGCGACGAGTCGACAATTATTAACAGGTCAGCCCAAACTATTTACAGCTAGAGAATCTTAAGCAAGCAAGCAAGCAAAGAAATATTTTATAGATGATTTCACAAATACAGATTAATATATATTTTTATAATCTGTTGAATATATTTTCATTGAATAATATTAAATCAAATAATAAAATATTTCTTCGCCACAATATGTTGTAACTCATTCTTCATCAAACCATCTTAAATTTTGATATTTTCAGCAGAAATAAGCTTTGAAGAGAATTGTAGTAGAATTAATGTGATAAACTTATCGAACAGTCTTCTAACCTTCTAGCCAGATATACTCTAACAGTTTTACATTAAGACAAAAAACACAAAAAAAAAAATAATAATTTTCAATATTCAGAGTAGTTACAGTACAATCATATCAAACCACGATGTGTGAAGGCCAGGTTTAGTTACCATTGAAACATAAATTAATTTCACTTTTTATTAAATTCTTGAATAAACAGAAAAATAATTCTATCTAACGATGTCAATAGAAACAGTTATTTTTATTCTTAAAATGATGTTCATCAAACTGTAATGATGATGGAAAGAGGTGACATCGTCTGTGTCCTAGGTGCACCAAGACTTCTGGGATTTGAAAGACCAATCTCCAGTCAAAGGTAGGTCCAAATTATATTCTACCATAGATGGCATGAGACACACATCTTTGTCCTGATTATTAATTATTTTCGAATAGTGTTTTGTCTCTAAACATGTCTATATCTATCGTATATCGATATCTAAAGACTAGAAGATAAAGATATATATAAATAAATATGTATTTATTCAATTATCAAAGTTAATATAAATCAATAACAAGCCATCTATATACAGCAAATGAAAATATTTAGACACGAATGTTTCTTTCATACATATATCAAACTTCTACTGTCCTTACTACGATGAAAAAAATATTGGAAGGGCTTATCCCATCAGTGGTGAACTCTCTCAGCGGTTTCACCAATTTAATCTACCAGACCGTTTATTTAGAGCTATAATACTATATTGGATCATTCTGCTTTTATATGCTACACTGTAGGGTTGAATCTCAGCAATGGTATTTGAATAAACTATGAACATAAGCTTTTAGGTTAGTAATTACCAAATTATTGTTGCGACGAAAGAAAAACTTCGACATCGTTGTGGTGGTAAGCAGGGTCGGTTCGAACACATGTGTGGCGTCAAGAATAGAAAGTATAGAAAGGCGCTCAGACAAGAAAGAAGAAGCTCATCTGGTGGCCTCTAATGAATTCATCTTGGCTGTTGTTGACTGTTAAGTATGGACCAGTCAGAAAGGGAGAATCCCATCAATGAAGCCATCTTCCCTGTTTTTGACTGTTGAGAATGGACCAGTCAGAACGGAAGAATCCCATCAATGAAGCCATCTTCCCTGTTTTTGACTGTTGAGGATGGACCAGTCAGAACGGAAGAATCCCATCAATGAAGCCATCTTCCCTGTTTTTGACTGTTGAGGATGGACCAGTCAGAACGGAAGAAGCCCATCAATGAAGCCATCTTCCCTGTTTTTGACTGTTGAGGATGGACCAGTCAGAACGGAAGAATCCCATCAATGAAGCCATCTTCCCTGTTTTTGACTGTTGAGGATGGACCAGTCAGAACGGAAGAATCCCATCAATGAAGCCATCTTCCCTGTTTTTGACTGTTGAGGATGGACCAGTCAGAAAGGAAGAAGCCCATCAATGAAGCTATCTTCCCTATTTTTGACTGTTGAGGATGGACCAGTCAGAAAGGAAGAAGCCCATCAATGAAGCCATCTTTCCTGTTTTTGACTGTTGAGGATGGACCAGTCAGAAAGAAAGAAGCCCATTAATGAAGACATCTTCCCTGTTTTTGACTGTTGAGGATGGACCAGTCAGAAAGAAAGAAGCCCATTAATGAAGCCATCTTTCCTGTTTTTGACTGTTGAGGATGGACCAGTCAGAAAGGAAGAAGCCCAGCTGTGAAGCCATCTTCCCTGTTTTTGACTGTTGAGGATGGACCAGTCAGAAAGGAAGAAGCCCATCAATGAAGCCATCTTCCCTGTTTTTGACTTTTGAGGATGGACCAGTCAGAAAGGAAGAATCCCAGCTGACGGCCATGAGCCAAGTCATCTTCCCTGTTGTTGACTGTTGTATAATTCTCTCTGTCTGTTACTTCTTTTATTTCCCAAAATTCACAAAGGTGAGAAAAGAGGAGTCGAGAAATGTTCCCATCGATCCAGCGCACTCATTTAACCATCCTTGACACGGCGATGGCGTAACATTATATAATCCTCAATCAGAAATTGTTAAAAGTTTAGAAACTTAAAATATGATGGCATTTAGAACTCATTTTGCAAATTAAGAAGTTTCATCATCTAAAGCCTCATACATTTTATGTGAATATTACGCAAATATTTTAGAAAGCTGCCGTTTTATTAATTGCACTGTCAAATGTGACCTTTGGGCATCATTATGAAATGATGGTTATTTATGACACAATATATTTTATCCTTTCTTATCAGGACACGTAGATTTAGTTCAGTGAATATATACGCCACAGTAAATTAGACATATTTTACAAATTCATACAATGTATACCATGTTCATTTAAACCTTTTACCTAATTTATATTTTCTACATTTTGGTAACTGACCCACTGCCATCCTTGCCAAGGAAAAAACAATCATTTGTTGCTTATCTCTTACCCCTTTATGAATATACTTCAAAAATTAACTTATTTACACACGCACACACCATATTCAACAATATCAACAAAGCGCGATGTCCCGCTAAGGATACTGGCGCCAAAGGAAAAAGAAAAATAAGAGAGAGAGAGAAAAAAAAGAAGAAAAGAAAAATATATCTATTTATATATCTAAACATATATATTCAGGAGATTACAATATGCTTAAAAATGATTTCTAATAAGCATAATAATTTATAATCTACTAATATTGTTGTTTTTGTTTCTTATCCCCTTGTGTAAAGATTACACAAATTCCATGAGTTCATGCTCCTCGAGCTGTTTTATGATAAGCACCGGCCTCTCCCAAAGACTGATATAATTATAGTAATTGTAATCAGTTGAAAAAACACTATATAGAGCAGTAAATAGAGTTGGATAAAACCCGTCTATCTTATATGGTCATTTTCACTGAACGACGTTTCTGCGACACTCTGACACCTCATTCTAAAAGTTATTAAAAGAGAGAGGTCAAATATGCGACATAAACGCGCGCTGAGAGAAGAATAACAAAAACAATCACAAGACTCAGAATGAAACATTATAAAGAAACACAATACATCCAGATGGCACAAGAACCTACAGGACATTTGTCCTGGTGTGGAACTAACACCTACCTACATATTCTCATATCCAGCAATGGCCGCAGAAAATTGACATGGACCCAGAACAGCAGCTTTACACACCAAAGAACATTGCAACTGCGGTGATAGAGATGTACGGAGATAACTGAGGCTCTTCATTGGGCACTACAACAACATCACATGTCTACCCAGAACAGCAGCTTCACACACCCAAGAACATTGCGACTGCTGTGATAGATATGCAGAGAGACATCTGAGGCACTTCTTTGGACACAACAACAACAATACATGTCTACCCAGAACAGCAGCTTTACACACCCAAGATAGAGAACGACTGCTGTGAAATAGATGCACGGAGATACCAAAGTTATTATTTGACACGACAAAACATTAATATGGAGATGTACGAGATGTACTCGTAGTTAGTTTTAAAGATGAATTTCATGCACTTTTACAATAGATATGTAATCGATTCAAGTGTGGCGTGAAGATCAGCAATTTTCCTTCCTTCCGCTATAGAAGAAGTCACTGGAATTCACACAAATATTGGAAATAAAATAAATATTGAGATTTCCAAGTGGTACTTCCCCAAATCTAAGTGGGCGGTTTATCTATCAAATTTCTCAACATTTTATTCTATCTAGTTGTCACATTTTAATTGGAAAATAACTCTCGGCAAGGTATTGGAGTTTTATTTTGCGCGCTTTAAAAATAAATCTCTTTTAAAAGTTTATAATACTCTCTTTGTATCTTTTCCAATAAGATGATATAAGATTTGATTAAAATCTCTTCTCCTGCATATATTGTCGACAAAATTTTGTATCTTTCATTGCTTAACTATCAAATTTGCATATGGCATTTGCATCAAATTTGCTTGTGGCTAAGTGCTCACAATCGGGACTCAATGATGTTCTAAAACGATATACCAAGCTTGTTTAAAGTCTCTACTCAATATTCATAAAGCAAAAATAACAATTTTAAAGCGACCAGAAAATTGCTGGAGTCTGTAGAATTCTTTGACTGTACGTAGACACCGTCCATAGACCTAACATAGAAATGTGAACATTTTGCAGATTGGAATTATAAATATTGTAACATAGAAACTCAGGAAAGACAAACTTCAGGATTACACAGCAATTTATTCAAATGTAATCACAAATTAAAATATCAGAGAGGCAATTAGAATATATTACAGTGTTGAAGTAAACGAAAAAATTGCGCTACCAATTATAAAAATAAAAATACAACCTTTCGCATTGAGTTTCTTTTATTATGATATGCGCGAGCTTTCGGGCTGAAACCGCCCTTCTACAGGCAAAAATGAACTATTTGATTTTTGAGAGACAGTTATTTACATTTAATTTGTAACAAATCAAATGTATATAACTGTCTCTCAAAAATCAAATAGTTCATTTTTGCCTGTAGAAGGGCGGTTTCAGCCCGAAAGCTCGCGCATATCATAATAAAAGAAACTCAATGCGAAAGGTTGTATTTTTATTTTTATAATTTTACAGTGTATCAAAATAAAAATATTTTCATAGAATAATCTGCTACAATATGATTAAATAAATGCTACAATTTTTTAATTCTTTATTCCCAAAGTTCCAATGACCCGCTGTCACTCTTTTATAACGAATAGGAAGATTATTGTTGTCTTAATTGTTAAGTTTTTTCTCTTTAAACCCAAGTCAGGAAGAGGAGCTTCTTTTATAAGAGGACAATCGTACAGGCTCAAGCTTTTGGGGCAAGACCCATCTCTACGGGTACAAAACGACTCGTGTTATTTTGTACACATGGAAGGACTTCTTGTCCGAAAACTTGTACGATTATCCTCGTATTAAGTAAACTCCCTGACTTGTGTTTCTTCTTCTTTTTTTTTTTTTTTGCTTATCCCTAGCACACGTGGTACAGGCCATGATAATCATGGTGGGTAGAAGTTGGCGACTGTTTTTACTCTAAGTGCACCACATGTCTACATATGTGAAAAGCAGTTTGACTTTGCATTTACAAATATGCCAGAGCCCCATTTGGTTACTTGCACTCGCTGGTGGGGTTGGACTTTTGCAAGAATCGGGGGCCATTGGAGCAAGTTTCTTCTTCTAAAACTTAACAATGTTTATATTAGCTCTTTTATGAAGATATTTATAGAGGTGTAGGACATGTATCGCGTCGATATTTTAAATATATGTTGAATTGAAACAAATTTAACAAATCACGAAATATTTACAATAATATTTAAATTAAATTTAATTGCCATCTATCGTTATAATTTGACTCAAATAAATTTACTGGCAATGCGTTTCTTTTAAATATCATCAAATATTATCTCTACAGACCTTACTGGAATGATATGAGTTATTGAATGAGAGGGCTTGGCTCATCAGTAGTGAACCCTCTCAGCGGATTAATTTGGCGAAACCGCTGAGAGGGTAAACTACTGATGAGCCAAGCCCTCTCATTCAATAACTCATATCATTGCAGTAAGGTCTGTAGAGATAATATTTGATTATTTACTAAGAGAACAACTTGATGAGGGAAGAGTATCTTTAATAAAGATACTCTTCCCTCATCAAGTTGTTCTCTTAGTAAATATTAGTGAAGGGATTATTGTTTCAATATTTGATTATATTTAAAAGAAACGCATTGCCAGTAAATTTATTTGTGTAAAATTTTAATAATATTCAAGAAAATCGTTGACATATGATCACATAAACTTCAAAAATAGAGTAAATAAAAAGGTTTGTATTATTTATTTAATCATATATATATAATATAAGAATATATTGATAAGGCACAATTTGGATTATAGATTATAAACACAAAGTAATAAGACCAAATTCAAATAAATAAATAGTGTGTTACTGAAACATCACACACTATTTATTTTTTTGGATTTGGTCTTATTACCTTGTGTTTATAAAAAATATATTATAAACACTCAAAGTTTAGATTAAATGAAACATATTGCTCTAACTTTATTTCATCTAAAAAAATATATATATATATTTTTTACTTATCTTTCAATGAGACGTAAGTTTGATGGCTTCACGTTAGAAATGAGGACCTGTTAGATCTAACGATACCAGAATGATCCCCCAAAGACACATAAAAAAAATCAAAGTATTGTGAAATAAAAAGCTAGCATTTTGTTTTATATATATTTAGTTTTTGTTACTTACCGCTTTAACTGGAACGAATTGTTCGTAGAATCTTAATTATTAATTAATTGTGTTAGTTACTATAATTAACTATTACCGTTAATATGTCTTTACTATTAGTTTATTTATACCACCAGCTATTAACGTGTCTTTACTAACATCTCTTATTCTATGTAAAAAAGTGAAATTGTATACTTGGATCAGGTGGATAAATTAAGAAAAGATTCATCTCCTGATAGTGAAACTAAAAGTTACTTAGGCTTGAGCTATCTTTCCGAATAAATTTCAACTAATCTCGTTGATTTTATACATTCCAGAATTGGCAAAATAATATTTTCTTTAATTAATCAAGAAAAACTAACCACGTACGCATTTCGGGCTGTTGGCCCTAATCAGCGTGGTGCAGCAACGACCAAATATTATGGTCTTTGGGACATTCTTTTATACTATTTTTTACATTGCTTGGCATCCACGCCCTTCTGGCCTAAATACCTGTTTCATGGTTTTTCAGGATGCCCCAAAGACCAGCTCTTTTTGGTGATTGAGGTACAGCTTGCACCAAGCTGATGAGGGCCAACTACCCCAAAACGTGTACTTGGTTAACCTTTCTTGATTAATCAAGAATGGGTATATGGCCAATTCTGGAATAATTAATAAATCAACGATTTATTCCGATAGATGGCTCAACCCATCAGCAACTTTAAGTTGCATGATCAGGAGATGTATTTTTTTCTTATTCTCATATTCTCTTTTTTCCATCATTTCTTCTTTTTAAAGCTGGTGGTGTTTCTTTTGCATTGCTGATGAACCGAAGACTAATCTATATGGACAAATTATAATTTTCAAAGCATTATGTTTATAGAAATATTTCTAGATGTCGCAATAAAACAACAGTTTTTGAAAAGTAGAGAGAGGTATCTCCTTTGGTAAAACATCCTCCCGCAATCTTGTAACATAAAAGGTATATAATGGAGAAAACGTATTCCATAAAAATTACTAAATATTTAAGGGATATCTACCACACACATATATACGTATAATAATAGAAAAAAATATCTATATATATATTAGATAATAAAAAGGCATATATTGGATTTAATAAAAGATTTATTTTGCCAATATTTCGACTGGCTGAACGCCAACCTTTATCAAGGCATTACATCTTTATATACACCTACCAGTTAACAAAATAAATCTTTTATTAAATCCAATATATGCCTTTTTTATTATCTAATGAATTAAATATGGTTTGCTCTATTTTCAAAACTATCTATATATATGTATATATAGAAAAATTGTAGTATTTATATAAAGGTTAATTTAAAAAGTTTTTTTTTTTGTTTGGGTTTGCTTATTGAATAATGCATTGAAAATATATTCACCTAGAAAATAAAATTCCTTCTACTCATAATTTTTCTCTATTACTCTTCATTCATTATTTTCTATATATATATTTTTCAAATTGAGCAATTTATAAATATATATTTAATTAATATAGCATATTATATAAAAGGGCGTACCTTATATAATCTTAATTAATGGATCGCCTTTTGACTCATAATATAGCATATGTCGGATAAAAATATGATTTATTTATCAATATTTCAGTTGGCTGAACTCCAACCTTCTTAAACAATTACAACATATTAATCCATACAAATATTGGTAAATAAATCATATTTGACCAAATATATGCCTTTTTAATTAAATATATACGTCGTATTACCTTTTTATTAGCTTTCCGAATATTTCCAGGGAATATCATATTTTAAAAGTGAGGGTTGCCATATTAAAACACAGAGTGACAGCAGAATGTAAATTGGCGCCTGACAACACCGCCGTCTAAATTACATATTGTCCTTCTTTACATAGTTACGATTTAATTTGGCGCCGTGAACTGTCGCTGTCACGGTATATATGGAGAGTAATACGCTTATTGGAATAGCCCATTTATATATCTTGTTGAAACTGGAGATTAATCTATTTTTAAAACATAAAAAAAAAAATGATTCGAATATTTATTTTAGTAATTCACTATTTTGTCGAGGCGCTATTACGAGAGTTGAATCCCAGAAGAAAATGGTCGAACAGCCTCGACGAAATATTGAATTTTTAAAATAAAAAAAACACTCATGGAAAACACTTGAGTAAGGGAAAATTCTTTGATGTCGCCAATTCTTTTAAGGAGACAGAGACAATTTTGTTCACATTTGGTTATCACGTGGTTCTTCAATAAAGGTAACTGTAATAGCTTTCAGAGTTATTGTCTGAATCCCGATATACATTATGAAAGGTACAACTTCCTTTAGTTTTGTCCACACATACATCAGTGTATTTTTACAATTTAAATTTGTGTTAAATTTGCATTAAATTTATTCTAAATTATTATATTTTCTGGCACAATCCGCACAATTATATATAGCTTTAGTTCATACTACCGATTACACCACAAACGGCTGCGTCTATTATCTCCTTCTGATATAAATATATACAAATTCTATTTATATATTTTCTACATCCTATTCATGTGTTCTATTCTAGAATACATTCTGGTTCGTTTTCAAGGTGACTAGCGTGGCAACGGCACCCATTTTTCAATGAAGAGCAAATTGCTGCTGCAGTGATAGAGATGTATGGAGACATCTGAGGCTCTTCATTGGACACGACCACAACAACAACATTCTGAATACATAACGGCCGTCTGAAGTTTTGTACACTTGTGTTGTTAGCTTGATTGATTGACCGTACAAATGTTTAACTTCGACGTGGTCTAAAGTTATATTAGAAATTGATCACAAAATTTGAAATATATATAATAAATTATTCCATTCCCCCCTGACAACCCAGACGTCTTAAATATTTTAAACTTGCATTGTTAGCTGAATTGAGTGAGTGGACAAATTTTTACTTCTGTTCATATTAAATTTTAGAATAAATTTGAAAGTAAATATAGAAATAAAATTAAGTTCATTGCATGTATATCGAGATTTATATAATAACTCTGTAAGATATTTGATACACAGTGACCTTTATTGAAGACACACGAGATAACCAAATGTGAACAAAATTGCCTCTGTATCCATAAAAAAAAAACAGAGGATCAGTAACATCAAAGACTTTCAACTTCCTTAAATTTTGTCCATGAATTTAGATGAAATATATAAAAATGCTTTATTCTCAACATATTATTGTTACACACTTCTTCTATTAGCCTTAGCTTAAGGTTTTATGAAAGAACTCTTGTGACGAAAGCTAGTCAAGTCAATAAAATTTCTCGGAAAATTAACAACAACAAAAAAAAAACTTTTGTAAAATAATAAAAAAAAGAACATTACGTGACCACCAAATTACCATAATAGACGCACCACCGTCTATTGACAAGAAAATGTTTTAAATGATGTTGTCAATTAGTGTCCCCATGTTCTTAGAAACAACACGATTTTGGTAATGGCGAAGATTCTTGTTTCCGTGTTTCTTCCATTTCGGTGTTCCAAAATGGACGACATTGGATGAAGGCCACTCGGAGGGTGGGTAGAGTCATCTTTACCATGCCAGCTGTGGGCCAATCACAATAGCTCCAGCTGTTAGAGCTACACCAATTCTGTAGATGTCTAACCCTCGTCCAGTAGGTAAGTTGTCTTTCTTTGTCCTTTGGTTAGAATAGACAACAACCCCCGTTGACATCTGTGTGACATCGTTGTCTTGTCTCATTCCAATGTCGAGGACTTCCTCTGGGAACAGCTATGTAGGCCACTTTAATCTCAGCCAAAAGGCCGAAAAGCGAGAGATTAGGTCTTTCTTGGTGTCTTTTTACCTCTAAATAGTAATTAGAAGTAATACGACTAATGGCAATATGTTCCTTTATTTAAATACGACCAGCTTTCGAGGATTAACTCTAGATCAGTAGGCCTGAGAGAGAGATAGAACTATCACTTTAAAGCTTGTCGTATTTTATTAAACAGATTGCCATATTCGTCGTTTAACTTTTAAATAAGAATGGAAGGTATATGTGTATCTTGAAATAGTATATTGGAAGAGACCTGAATGTTACATGTTATGGTCCAAATTTTCGTCATCACAAACATAACTTTATCAAGACCACCGGTCTCATACAGATTCACCGCAGAAAGGAAGCACAGATAGAGCCCCTCTAAATGATAATTTTTTATCATATTTCTTCTACCATTTTCTTCTAAGAAATTCTAAATTTAATATATTTATCCTGTATTGATTTCTCTCGTCAATTCTGGTATTAGCATATCTAGAAAGCTTCTACACATATTTTTCTGGCTTGTTAAATAGTATTATTGAGCCATATCTCATAAACCCCTGTGTTAGTATCCAGGTTTTTAGAGAATTCCCCATAAATCCATATTTAACCTTCCACAAGTCTCTGTCGTACATGAGTTATCTTGACAAGGCAGAATGGACTCAATGGTTCGAAGTGGTTCGAAGAATACTTCTCTAGTGATACACGCCGCGTTGGATGAACATCTTATAGAAATCGTCGGCAAGTTTTATTCGGAATCTGCGGGATTTTTGTGTTTGAATTTAATTTAAATATGTGCTGATCTCGTATGTTGAATTCGAATGGATTTACAAGGCTTTGGAACATCTCTTGAATATTGTATTGTGAAGCACTTTTGGGGCAGGCTGTCAATCCACGGCAGAACCCACCATGGCCTGGTACTACATGTGTATACGTGGAGTGTACTTACAGTACAAACAGTCACAACCCTCTACCCACCATAGCCTGGTTCTACATGTGTAGACATGTGGTGTACTTACAGTACAAACAGTCACAACTCTCTACCCACCATGACCTGGTTCTACATGTGTAGACATGTGGTGTACTTACAGTACAAAGAGTCACAACACTCTACCCACCATGGCCTGGTTCTACATGTGTGGACATGTGGTGTACTTACAGTACAAACAGTCACAACCCTCTACCCACCATGGCCTGGTACTACATGTGTAGACATGTGGTGTACTTACAGTACAAACAGTCACAACTCTCTACCCACCATGACCTGGTACTACATGTGTAGACATGTGGTGTACTTACAGTACAAACAGTCACAACTCTCTACCCACCATGACCTGGTACTACATGTGTAGACATGTGGTGTACTTACAGTACAAACCCTTTGCAACTATTCTTAATTCATAATCATTGCTTACACCAACCATATCTTTATATCATTGATTTAATTATTTGTAATTAAAAATAAAAATACATTTCGCTTTCTCAAAATCCATCTAGAAGTTTATTGAACCGGGTTTAATCAAGAAAGGAACTCTTCTCTCTCTTTCTCTCTCGACAATTTTATAAAAGCTTATTAACAATTGTTCAATGTGGTTAAATAAGAAAATTAAAGAAAGATGAGGAATGATATCATTTACAATTCGGTAATAAAATATATACAGTTGTTCTCAGTGAGGGAGGTTCCACCATCTTGTCCTCCACCAGACGAAGATAAGATCTCTCAGTTCAACAGTGAGACAGAATAATATCAGGTTTCACACTCATGGACAAAACTTAAGGAAGTTGTACCTTTTAGCATGTATATCGGGATTCAGACAATAACTCTGAAAGATACACTCATGGACGAAACTTAAGGAAGTTTTACCTTTTAGCATGTATATCGGGATTTATACAATAACTCTGAAAGATACACTCATGGACAAAACTTAAGGAAGTTTTACCTTTCAGCATGTATATCGGGATTCATACAATAACTCTGAAAGATACACTCATGGACAAAACTTAAGGAAGTTGTACCTTTTAGCATGTATATCGGGATTCATACAATAACTCTGAAAGATACACTCGTGGACAAAACTTAAGGAAGTTGTACCTTTCAGCATGTATATCGGGATTCAGACAATAACTCTGAAAGATACACTCGTGGACATAACTTAAGGAAGTTGTACCTTTTAGCATGTATATCGGGATTCAGACAATAACTCTGAAAGATACACTCATGGACGAAACTTAAGGAAGTTTTACCTTTCAGCATGTATATCGGGATTGAGACAATAACTCTGAAAGATACACTCATGGACAAAACTTAAGGAAGTTATACCTTTTAACATGTATCTATCGGGATTCAGACAATAACTCTGAAATATATTACACTAACCTTTATTGAAGACACACGAGATAACCAATTGTGAACAAAATATTTTCTGTCTCCTTTAAAAAAAAAAACAGACTACCAGCGACATCAAGGACATTCCACTTCCTTAAGTTTTGTCCATAAGTATAATTAATAGATCGAGGAGACCAACATTTCCTTAAATCAAGCAAAACCTGTCGAAATCCGAGATACAAATCACCTTGTCACGTTCTCTGATGTTTTCAATCATTTATCAACACTATCATTATCTTTTGTTTTACAATTATTAGTGGAAAAGGAAAAACAAGGAAACCATTTGCAATTTTACAAATATTTGGAAACCTGATGAATGTTCCTTCAATACTTTCTTTGTTCTGAACATTCTTTGATTAACTGTGGACTGTTGAGATTGGAAATCTGAGAATCTGATGACAAGGTCTTATATACTCGAGGTATTACTATTTGGTTCATTACTGAGTTTCTTTTCTTCCGAACTAATTGGCCTTTTAGTAGCAAGGTCTTCTAGCCCCTTGGTTTATCACTGGAAGTATGAGTGTGGAATCAGCCGCGTTCTAGTCTTCGTTTTCCTCATCCAAATGGACCACGACATTCAGCGATTCTTTTTATTAAGATACCTCGTCCAAAGAGAAAGGCAAATCATGAGTATCATACATCAATGGTATTAATTAGCTATACGCACAAACCTGTTATTGAGAGATAACAACCAGTGCTTGTCATTTTCTCCTCCATTTTATAACACTATTTTAAACTACGAGAAAGAGACATCTGATTGTGCAACTGAAAGTTGATGATGGTTTGCGCCATTTATCGGAATACATATAAATTAATCATAAGTTGTAAAATCGCCTATGGATCAGTATTATTTTTAAAAATAGAGAATCGTCTTTGTGTCTCCTTCAAAAAATTAGACGACCGGCAATATCAAAGACTTTTTACTTACTTAAATTTTGCCCATAAGTGTAGATTGTAAACATTCACTCGAAAGTTTTTTTTACTACTATCGTTTCCTTTAGACCAAATATTCTATTTTTTAAAATATATACACTTACAATAAAAATATTGTACATATAACCTAGAAATAATTATAAAATATTAATTAAAATTTGAAAAATTTAAAATACCTCATGATATGCAACTCGATAAATTTTTACTTATTTTTTAATAAGAGCGATATGCAAATAAGGATACTATCGAATGTGTGTATTGGGTGTGTAAGTTTTTTTAATTATTGTCAGTATAAATATATGAAAAATATGAATATATACGTACTATCGGGAATATGTAGAAATTAAAAACACTGTATATATATATGGAATTTTACTTTGTGTGTGGGAGTAGTTGTTGAAGTGATGGATTTATCCAATTTCCTGGATATATTTTCCCCTCCAGACGAACAATTGAATTCAGACGATCATGGCGTGACGCCAGCCAATCAGATATCAATCTCACTCACTTCCTTCCGGAAACAACACTTGGGAAGTTTCGTCTCTGGACCACAACAAAAACAAACCTCTTGTAAACTTTTCAGAATTATTTTTCCCAATATTTTTTCGTTGTTTTAATATATCAAACATATGCACAACGAATTGAAATTGAAAGTTGCTGATGTCTTGCGCCATCTATCGGAATAATTATCAATTAATCGTTTATTTTTAATTATTGATTTTTATAATTCAAAATGTAGGCTTATATCAACTTTCATAAGAAGTCTATTGTCTGACATTTCGGCGATCTATTGTGGCCTTTTTCAAAGATGGAAAAGTTTTTTTTTTTTTAATACGACACAATATAATGGTAATATAACACTTCATTATTTTAATTTTTTATTTGATACTTAGTAGAAAAACAAAAATTAAGTCGCGATTTTTTTATTTTTTTTTTATTTATTTATTGTTACAAAAGCACGAAGTCCAAAGGACTATTGTGCTGTGCTAGTATTATTTATATATATATTATTAATTATTTACACGATGGATTAGTATTGTTTTGTAAATTATTGTACAAATAGTTCTAAACTTAACAAAGTTCTCATAAGATAGAGTATATACACAAAGAGAATTTGGTAATGTTTCAAAGTATCTACATACAATTTGATTAGTCAGAGGGCAAGATAAAAGAAGATGCTCTGGTGATTCAACATCTAAGCGGCATTCACATGTTGGATCATTGATAGCATTCAGTTTGAATAAGAAACTTAAGAAGGGTCCTTTGCCAGTTAAGAATAAAGTAGTGAATTTATCAGAAGAAATGAAATTTGGGACAGCAATTGGAAAGAATTTCTTGAACAGTTCATTAGATTGAGAAAGATAAAACTTAAATTTTAGATCCAGATATAGTTTGTTTAATTCTTTTTGAAGGGGTTTTTTGAGTGTTCGATCTGTGAGAGAATTTGTCATATTATACTTTGTTTGTAATAATTCAAGATAATCGGACAGTAAAGGGGTTTTCGCTAGTATATGTGTGATGTAAGAAGATGAAGTCCTATAAGCATGAATGCATCTAATAAGAATTTGATATTGTATAGAATTCAACTTGGATCTTTTTGCTGCAGTGATAAAAGGAAACCAAATATTTGATGCATAGCTTATTGTAGAGCGTATCATAGCTTTATATAAGATCAATCTACGTCGAGTATCAATGCCCCAAGTACGTGCACATAATGAGAATAATATATTCTTAAGTTTCGTAGCTTTCATAATTATATTGTCAACATGTGTTTCAAAATTAATCTTATTCCTTTGTCTATGATTTTTAAAAATAACTCCCAAAATTTTAACAGTTTCTGATGGTTGAATTATAAGTCGCGATAATATTGAGAAGGTTTCGGTTTAATTATAGTTTCGGGGATGGCGAGCTAAAAATGATATAAACAAACATTCTAAATGACAAATATAAAGATCTAGTATTTGTGTCACACTGGTTTAGTGGTTGTAATTCTAAATATATATTGGACTTTTGATAATATGTGTGTGAATAATCTTTGTTTCTTGTATAATTTATTGCTCTAAAATGTAAATTTAAATAACTTTCTCTCTCTCTCTAAAACTATAAATAATTTGTATATATATATTTGAAAACTATGTACATAAAATAGATTAAACATTAACACGCAAATATCCATATAGGATATAGCGTGTATTTTGTAATAAATAAATATAAATAAATAAAATAAAAATAGGTGGTAAATATGGAATTAAATATATTAATATGAAAAGAGTTAAAATATATCAACATATTGTAAATGATAATCTTCAATATTGATTTATATCGGGATAAGGGAATATAGGGTAGCGAATATAGTAATCGTTACATGAGAGGTATAAGTTAATTGTTAATTAGCACACAACGACTAATTAAAGATAAACGAAATGTATATTTTAGCAGAACACTAATTATGTGTGGTTAATATGTCCTATATATAGGTTTATATGTGATTTAGATATTTATATATACATCTCTCCCTCATAATTAGGAATTTAATAATTAAAACACTGTGAATTATTCTGTCGATATTGGAAGATATATATCTCCAGAGTCTTAAATAATTTTAATTAAATAATTATATATATATGTGTCGTGATCGAATGGAAGGGCGCAACCGTTATGCATGCAAGCTTCGAAAAGAATTTGTTTCACACAAGTGAGCGCGCGCACGCAGCGGCATGCCGTAGCATTCGCCCGCGATGTCTGCCACGTTTATTTTGTACAGTGTATTTATAGATGGATTAATTTGTATTTACATTTTAACATTCTAATTATGGAGAAAATAAATTATATATCTTGGGAATTAGGCAAATTATGACATATATATATATATATATATATATATATATATATTTCTAGACGTTACTTTGTTAATTTTTTTTATTGTTATTAATTATAAATATATAATTAACTTGAGGATGTAAAAGAAGTAAAGGATTTTTTTTTTTCTCTCTCTATCTACAAATTAATAACATTTTACAAATTTTATAATTTGTATTTAAATGATCATAATAGTGAAGATAATTTTAATACAAAACTGGACTATAAAATTAAATAACTATTTATTATTATATATATATATATATATATATATATTACACACAAAATATATCTAATATAAAATAGGAATTTGTAAATATCTAAATGATTACACACAGAGAAAGCAACTTACAAATCAACAGATATGTAAATAACCAATATGTATATATGTTGTCTATAGTGTTCCAAATGTTGACAACTGTTGAAGGCTCGAAAGTTTTGTAAAAAATTGTAATAATAGGAAGACACGCATATTATGAACAGAACTTAAGACAATTTTACCTTTTAACATATATATCGGGATTCAGACAATAACTCTGAAAGATATTACAGTGACCTTTATTGAAGACAACACGAGATAACCAAGTGTAAACAAAATTGCCCCCCCCCCCCCCCTAAAAAAAACAGACAATCGGCGACATCAAAGACCTTCCACTTTCCTAAGTCATGTCCATGAGTGTATTTTATTTAGATAATATTCCAATGTGTTGGAAGATTCAAGAGAGTGAATAATTGAAATTATTTTTGAAAATTCCTTGTAAAATTCAATCGATAATCACGACGTTTAAATGTTGTAAGGTTCGCCTCTGATATGTCCACCTTGATTATCTTTCTTTGTAAAAATAATTGTTGTTGGTCAAAAAGTACAGCAGACATTTAATATACCAGTATCTATACGCGAATTAGAATATTTTATTAAAAATAGAATCATCTATAATTATATCTTTAAATATATATATATATTTTACTTATCCCTCTAGTACACGTGGTACAGGCCATGATAATCATGGTGGGTAGAAGTAGCGACTAAAATCTTAATGGTTGTAACATGCTTTGTGTTTATTTGTATAAAATATTGATTATTCTTTAATTTTACTTTATGGTTGGGCAGTCGGCATTACTGTTCTTTTGTTTTAGTAATTTTGCATAAGTTAGTTTTGTTGATATGTATATTTTGATTAACCTTGTTGTAATCGGGTAAAATAAAGGAATACAAACATAAGTTTGAGTCAAAAGGCGATCCATTAATTAAGATTATTGAAAAAAAGGGCATACCTGGGTCTGTAAAGAAAAAAAATAATTATTTTATCAAAATATTTCGAGAGATTGCTCCCTAGCAACCTGTATTTTGTGAAAAAAAATGTTTGGTTTTTTTTTCTTTACAGATCCAGGTACGCCCCTTTTTTCTACAAACATAAGTATCTTATTTTTAAATAGGAAACGTTACAATGGTATTTATTTGTAAAGGTAATGGCATGTCTATATAAAGACATATTGTGAAAGTAGATAATTACCAATATTTCAGTCAGCTGAACGCCAACCTTTCTCAATTTGACCTTAAGCCAATTGAAATGTTGGTAATTGAATACCTTTCACAAATCAATGTATGACTTTTTATTATTTAAAAAATAAATATAATATACACTCTCTCTCTCTCTTTATTGATGAGCCAAGCCCTCTCATTCAATAACTTTTATCATTGCAGTAAGGTCTGTAGAGATAATATTCTATATACAGTTACGAGCGTCATGGCCTCTGTCACGGTTTGCCGGCGCCCTCCTATTGGTCGGCTACGATCACGCCACCTTTGCCCCCCCCCCCATCATTTGGTGCCGCCAATGCGCGAGACACTTCTGTCACCGTTTGCTTTTGGTTCAGTGGTAGAATGCTCGCCTGCCACGCGGGCGCCCCGGGTTCGATTCCCGGCCGATGGTTTGGGGCGGGACGTTTCACAAGAGTGACATCTACGGCGCCAATTTATAATTGTAACGAATAGTATTTGAATAAAAGCATTTAATCGGGTAAACCCGGGGCGTTGCCCGGGTCATTCGGCTAGTTTGATTATATTATTGAAAATGAACACATTCCCAGTAAATTTATTTGTTACAAAAAATATAATATGATTTTTTTTTTACTAATTCAAAGAACACGTGTCACACGTGGTATAGGTTTGTGACTGAATTTACAAAATATATTCCAAAAGAGGTACCTCTCCCTTTAAAATTAATTTAAATAATGCATTTTGTTTATAACCCCAGTACAAAATATAATGGTAGGGTTATGGATTGATCCATAACACATGTATAATTCCCATCCCTGGACACTTTTATTTTTT
Source organism: Cordylochernes scorpioides (assembly GCA_030710605.1). Lineage (NCBI taxonomy): Eukaryota > Metazoa > Arthropoda > Arachnida > Pseudoscorpiones > Chernetidae > Cordylochernes > Cordylochernes scorpioides. The sequence continues at coordinate 6,064,293 of CP092864.1, read as the reverse complement.
GTTCATCTTTACTCTTCATAATTCACCTTCTCATACCTCATCCAAAAAAGTTAGAAATAGTCAATATTTCACCTTTAAATAAATTTTGATTTTTCATTGAAAAAAAAAAAACTCATGCGGTGTAACTTCAAGTGTTGTTTTACATGTTTAAGTATGTAGAAACAATCCAATATTTTCACTTACAATGTGCCAAAGTCCCTTTTGGTTACCTTTATACACTAGTAGAGTTGGACTTATGTAACCATGTAGCCATTTTGGTGATGTTTTTATAAAACCAAAAGTGATATTTTTCAATGAAGGATTTTATACCTGGCGATTGGCCACCGTGTATGAATACACGCACACACAAAGCTTTATTAAGACTACCGGTCTTATACAGATTCACCACAGAAAGAAAAGAATCATAGATGGAGTTCCTGTACGGTGTATGAATACAGATCATCAACTAACTAACCCCAATTTCTGGAAAGTGAATTGTTTTAAAATATCATTTATTGAGCAGGTGTGTTTACACCCTTGGTAATGAAATTTTGTTTAATTACCGCGGCTCTTCTGTTTAAACAACGCCCCAAGACTTCCTTTCTCTCAACACATCATTATAAGTATATAATCCCTAATTACACGGGTTAATTACAGTTTCATTAAGGTATTTTTTATGTGATTACACTTCATGTGTGTCATTTCAAAACAATTACTGAGAAATCTCTTGATCGTATAAATATGTTGATGATGGCTTGCACCATCTATCGGGAAAAAATAGCAATAAAAGGATGATTTGAATTTATTTCAGAATATCTCGTTTAAATTTTTTTTCATCTTCTTAATATGTTTTCTATTGTTCTTCTGTGGAAGGGCAGTAATACTCGAAAGCTCGGCAAAATAATAAAAATACAGTTAAACTTGTCTATAGCGCCTCCTCTAAATAGCGCCTCCCTCTCTATAGCGTCCGATTTTAAATACGTAGTATACGATGCTATTTTTACATTAAAAGTGACCTGTCTATAGCACCCCCTCTCTATAGCACCCTATTTTGGTGAGTCCCAAGAGGGGGCGCTATGGACAGGTTTAACTGTATTTAAAAGAAACCGTTCACCTTATAATTTCACGCTTTTTATGAACTTGGTACAAGTGATTATATAACTCAAGAAATCAGCATTTACATGAACATTTTATATTTTGTAAATATGTTATGAACTTACAGTAAAATCAGTCGTATTCTACCCACCATGATTATCATAGCGTGAATGGGATAAGTACCAGCAACAACAACAACAGAAAGGAAGAGTGGAATGGAGGAGTTTGAAGAGGTTAAAGACTTGGCTCCATGTCAACCGAGGTTCATTCCTGTAATGAACTGTTTGACAAAAATAGTGGCCGACCTTGGTCGCGCCAACTTTAAACTGGGTGGGTCATGGCCCTCTCTCTCGCCTGGCTCATCACACTGGAACACTAGTTCGCGAGAACTGTACGTTCAACCTGTATACATCTAACTAACTTGCATACTTATTCTGTACATATTTAAAATTATTATATAATACACTGCGGCTTGTGATTGTAAAACAACACTTGAAGTTACACCGCATGGGTTTCTTTTCAACGAAAAATCAAAATTTATTTCAAGGTGAACTATTGACTATTTCTAACCTTTTTGGATGAGGTATGAAAGGGTGAATTATGAAGAGTAATGATGAACGGAAAAATAAAAGTGTCCAGGGATGGGAATCGAACCCACAATGTTCCGCTTACCGGGCAGATGCCATGTCCACTAGGCCGTTCATCATTACTCTTCATAATTCACCCTTTCATACCTCATCCAAAAAAGTTAGAAATAGTCAATATTTCACCTTGAAATAAATTTTGATTTTTCGTTGAAAAGAAACTCATGCGGTGTAACTTCAAGTGATATTTAAAATATCTTTCTTTCTTTTCTTTCAAATTTTTTGTTTGTCTTTAAAGTGCAAGTGTCCCTAGGGGGACATAGCGCTCTGAGTCGAAATAAAGAACCTGTATACCTCTCCTTCTAGCATTGCAGAGACGTATTGCGATAAATTTATCTGTTTTACGAGGATATTTCTCAAGAAAATATTTCACAGTTTCTATATTATGGCGAATTAAATATTTAAAAAATCAAATATCCATCCGGGGATGTTTCTTTATCAGTTTCACCCTATTACATCAATTCGATAAAATAATTATTTTTAAATATTTATTTTAATATTTCTATTACATCAAGCTTTTGAGATTATCAGTCCTTGAACTGGAGTAAAACAAAATAACTAAATAAAAATTATTATTTAATTGAGAACAAGAGATTAATATCTAGTATACGAGTGATTTTATTTGTAGGGCCTGGCTCATCAGTTGTGAACCCTCCCAGCGGTTTAGCCAGTTTCAGCCCTCTATAACTATTGTGTTGGTTTGTTTGTTTTATTCGTCGAGAAAATGATAGGGATTATTAGTAGATATTCAGAGAAACTATGGACACAGTAGATATGTAAATACACCAATACCTCGCTTTGCGTCGTTTCGTTTTGCGTTTTTTTCGAAGTTGCGTCGCTGCTTAATTTTTACTGATTTTCACTGTGCGTCATTAGATTTTCGAAGTTGCGTTGTTTTGGATTCGAGTCTTTAATTTTTTTTCCCTAAAATATGGCAACACCTTTGTTTTTGATTGCGCCTTCACATATTTTCACTTTGCGTCGTTTCAATTTGCGTCGTGTTTTTTTTTTTTTTTTTGGAACGTAACCCCGACGCAAAGCGAGGTATGGGTGTATGTAAATATTTATATATGTGAGCTTTGAGCAATGTCTTTCTGTAAATGGCAATTTACTTTTGTTTTACTAGTTGGCTGGCGCCATCAGGCACTATCAGAGGCAACCAATCATCTCAACACCCTCTCTTACAGCTTCACTGTTTTTCCTTTTGTATTTGGGATAACTGTTTAACCAACTTCTAGAAATCTCTTCTGTTCGTTATTACACGCATAAAAAGCAGAAGTCCATCAGCTCTCTTCACGGCTTTATCAACTAGTTGGTTTATTCCGAAATTTGAATACTTGAGGATGTAATTCGCGGTTTCGGTATTAATAAGAGCATCAGTATCACTATAAAAGGAAGATTGAAAAAATACAATATAACAGCGGTATGGTAGATTAAACTGGCGAAACCGCTGGGAGAGTTCACCACTAATAAGCCAGGTCCTCCCATTAATTTTTCCATTACAGTAAGGGCAGTTAGAAATTGTTTAATTTTTAAAAGAATCATACGCGTCTATAATAGTTTCGTATTTTCATAACAGATGGCGCGTTAATGCATCATAATATTAATTTGCAGCATAAATACGTCCACACAAATTTTGATTATTTTTATTATTACAATGATTGAGGTGAAGATATCAGGATTCAGGAGATGAGTTTATTTTTTAAAAATTTAATTCACGAATCTTTTGCTTTCTGGAACGAAAACCTTTCTACACATGTTTTCTCCTATAGTAGGACTTTCGTGCCAGAAAGCTAGATATTTGTGAATTAATTTTTTTTTTAAAGAAACTTAACCCTGGAAGCATGATATCTTAATGTTGATACAAGGGGATGTTTTATTGGATTGATTCCAATGTTTAGACACATAAGCCTTTGGCCATAACACTTAAACAATTATTATCTCTACAGACCTTACTGCAATGATATGAGTTATTGAATGAGAGGGCTTGGCTTCATCAGTAGTGAACCCTCTTAGCGTTTTCGCCAAATTAATCTCTATCTATAGAGATCAGAGATTAATTTGGCGAAACCGCTGAGAGGGTTCACTACTGATGAAGCCAAACCCTCTCATTCAATAACTCATATCATTGCAGTAAGGTCTGTAGAGATAATATTTGATGATATTTAAAAGAAACGCATTGCCAGTAAATTTATTTGTGTAAAATATTAACGATAGATGGCAATTAAATTTAATTTACTTAAACAATTACCAACATTGAGATAAAGAGAAAATTAGGGTTTTTCTGGAACGCAGAACACCAACCACTCGGGTCAACACTGGGTAATATGAAATTTATATTGGGTGTTTTCATAATATATACATATTACTTGCTAAATTGACATAAATATTTCTCTATTTAAATATTCTTAGATATTTGTATATTTCCTCTTCTAATTTTAATTAAGTTTTGACAATCTTATTTCCTCTCCATTTTTCAGACACATCTTTCTTCATTTAAATTTCTCCTGGGAATTCCACATCCATTACATACTTTCAGTAATATGCAACTTATATACATATTGGATATTTATATATCTTTTGATTGTCAGATGCATATGTCTATATATATATATAACTATTTTTAAAATAATAAATATAATCCTTTTTTTTTCAAATTAGGTTTTGAATATCTTACTTTTTGCCTAAATTAAATCTACATCTGCCGATGTTACCGTATGTCCTTGAGTTTCTTTTTATCAATGCTGTTACATCAGAATGTTGCTTTAGGGTTATGCAACTTAAAATGTAGGCTGCTATGTTATCTAAAGCAGGACTGAAAGTAACTTGAGGACGTAATATAAGAAGCCTATACAATATATAACCCCTTGTATATCAATATTAAGGTGAAATATCATCAGACTTCTATATAGGGATAGATTAAGGCCATTTATCCATTTAATCTCAGTGCAATTTCACTTTTGTGATATTTCTTCACATTTTCCAGCGATGAGTTTCTTTTTTATATTTTAATTTAGATCTCTAGCTTTCGGAATGAAAGATCTACTACAGGAGAAAATACGATGTAATATTAGGTTTTGAATATCTTACTTTCTGCCTAAATTAAATCTACATCTGCTGATGTTACCGTATGTCTTTGAGTTTCTTTTTATCAATGCTGTTACATCAGAATGTTGCTTTGAGGTTATGCAACTTAAAATGTAGGCTGCTATGTTATCTATAGCAGGACTGAAATATTTTCGTATTTTCTCTAGTAGAAGATCTCTCATTCCCGAAAGCTAGAGATCAAATTTTTAAAGAGAAACTTAACTTTTGATTCCTGATAATTTCCCCTAAATATGTGGTGTGTGTGTGTTCAATTATTAAAATGACATTTTGTAGAGAGTCCCCCATATAATCATAATGAATAAATTACAAACATTATAAATATATAAATTAACTGAAAATTTAGCCATCGCGATGTGTGTTATGAACCCATTATGTTGAATTTATAATTAAGTACAATAAATTATCTCAACGCGTCCCGTTTTTTTTTTTTTAATAATTAACAAAGTTGTTGAATAATTTACAAGGTGTTTTCTCTCCAAAAAGTTGTAACCTACCGAGATATATTTAAAGATCATTAATAAAGAGTCAAGAAACCTTTTGTCTTCATTAAATAATTAATATATATATATATATATTTATATATTTTATATATTTATATATTTTTGATTTCTATTTTAAAAGAAAATGGTGCTGAGATGAGTTTGCGCAGTCGAGGCCTTTTGTTGAAAAGAGATCAAACACTCCACTATTGACGGGTTTATTTATTAACCAAATCGTCACAGTTTTTTTAACAAATCAATGGTAATAATAATCTTGAGGCATCTTGATAGGTAGAGTACCTCAAAAATTGAAAGAAAGAAAAAAAAACTTAATAAAAAAATTATATTAAAATTTACATATTGGCCAACCGAAACAAAAAAAAGTCTGACAAACTATGCAAAAAAAACAAACTATATTTACATCCGCGCCGTCTGGTGTTCTCGGCGTCACAGGGTTCATCTATGAAAATAAATAATAAAATATTAATAAAATATATAAGTTATGTAGAATATAATATTACCAAATTATCTACAACATTTCCCCCCTTTGAAATATAGACTTTAGGTTATTATCTACAACAAATTATCTACAACATATATATGTTTGGTGTTTCGAAAAATCATTTGAGAGTTCTATTTTCAACATTTTATTTTCGGAAACTGTGTGTGTTTGAGATTTATATGTTAATTTTGTAATTATTCTTATTTTTTAATTCATAGAAGCATTTTTCTGGCAGACATATTCAATTTTATCATCATCATTTTTGATTTTTTTTTAAAGTTAGTTATCAAATCAGTTTGCAATTGTAGTTTCTTTTTTGTTTTGTTGTGTTCCTTTTTAAGCAATAAAATGTATAGGAGTAAGGTGTAATATTCAATTCAAACATATGGAACCAACATCGATTCATTTTTAAAACAAAGCAAAATCATAAGCTCATACAACTTTCACTTTTAATACACTGTGATTATAGTACTGCTGATAAACCAATGAAGGTCTTCGTCTTTTTTCCTTGTTCTTTAGCAGGTCCTGGTCTCGAGATTTTTTTGTTCAATGATTCTCTATCTTGGATTATTTATTTCTTCACGACTTCCCATCCAGTCCATCAGTCAAATTCTTCTATCGTTCTCTTCCCATGCATTGATCCCATGCCTTCAGTTTCTCTGCTCTTTAGTAAGTTCTGGTTTCCAATGCTTCTCTATCTTGGATTCTTTATTCCTTCACCACTCCCCACCAGTTCATCAGTCAAATTCTACCGTTCTCTTCCCATGCATTGATCCCATGTCTTCAGTTTCTCTGCTCTTTATTAGGTTCTGGTGTCAATTGCTTCTCTATCTTGGACTCTTTATTTCTTCACCACTCCCCACCAGTCCATCAGTCAAATTCTACCGTTCTCTTCCCATGCATTGATCCCATGTCTTCAGTTTCTCTGCTCTTTATTAGGTTCTGGTGTCAATTGCTTCTCTATCTTGGACTCTTTATTTCTTCACCACTCCCCACCAGTCCATCAGTCAAATTCTATCGTTCTCTTCCCATGCATTGATCCCATGTCTTCAGTTTCTCTGCTCTTTATTAGGTTCTGGTGTCAATTGCTTCTCTATCTTGGACTCTTTATTTCTTCACCACTCCCCACCAGTCCATCAGTCAAATTCTACCGTTCTCTTCCCATGCATTGATCCCATGTCTTCAGTTTCTCTGCTCTTTATTAGGTTTTGGTTTCAAATGCTTCTCTATCTTTGACTCTTCCTTCCTTCACGACTTCCCATCCAGTCCATCAATCTAATTCTTCCAACCATTCTCTTCCCATGCATTGATCCCAAGTCTTCAGTTTCTCTGCTCTTTAGTAGGTTCTGGTTTCAAATGCTTCTCTATCTTTGACTCTTTATATCTTCACGACTTCCCATCCAGTCCATCAATCTAATTCTTCCAACCATTCTCTTCCCATGCATTGATCCCAAGTCTTCAGTTTCTCTGCTCTTTAGTAGGTTCTGGTTTCAAATGCTTCTCCATCTTGGATTCTTTATTCCTTCACGACTTCCCATCCAGTCCACCAATCTAATTCTTCCAACCGTTCTCTTCCCATGCATTGATCCCAAGTATTCAGTTTCTCTTCTCTTTATTAGGTTCTGGTTTCAAATGCTTCTCCATCTTGGATTCTTTATTCCTTCACGACTTCGCATCCAGTCCACCAATCTAATTCTTCCAACCGTTCTCTTCCCATGCATTGATCCCAAGTATTCAGTTTCTCTTCTCTTTATTAGGTTCTGGTTTCAAATGCTTCTCCATCTTGGATTCTTTATTCCTTCACGACTTCCCATCCAGTCCACCAATCTAATTCTTCCAACCGTTCTCTTCCCATGCATTGATCCCAAGTATTCAGTTTCTCTGCTCTTTATTAGGTTCTGGTTTCAAATGCTTCTCTATCTTGGATTCTTTATTTCTTCACCACTTCCCTTCCAATCCATCAGTCTAATTCTTCTACCGTTCTCTTCCCATGCATTGATACACATGGCCTTTTCTTCAATTTCTCTGCTCTTTAGAAGGTTCTGGTGTATTGATATATTGGAATTTCATTTTTTTTTGCAAGTGTTTACGAACTTTTGGGACAACCTTGTATTAAGGAGAAGTTGTTTTTATTCGAATAGAAAAATAATGCGCTCAATGGCGTCATTTCATGCATATATGTTTAACACTAGGGAATGTTTATCAGCCATAGATTCTGTACAGCCACTTTGCCCGTCGATATCATGGAATCGAAGTACTCTAGACTGACGAAGGGCATTAGCCCGAAACCTTGGTCTTCACGTGGGCATTCCAAATTCTTATGTAAATTTTGGGTTGAGACTTTGGCACTGATCTGAGATGAGAATTTGCTGCCGAGAAGGTCTATAAATGACGAGTATTTTTAACGGGAGAACTGTCTATTTTATGATAGTTTTCTTCAAAAGTGTGTGTATTTCAATCTAATGCCAGACTTTTCAAAACAGCTACCTTATCAAATAACTATTCCGTTTTAAAAATAGATCAAGTTCTACAAGGCTGTTGTAAAATTAAGAAAAGTAAACATTTCTTAAAATAGTTTTTATTTGGTTATTAGAGCGCTCTATACACTCCTTTCTCTATTTATCTCTTTAAAATTCAAGTAAATGTTTTAAAATATTGTCACCGAATGTAATTATTATAGTTAAATTAAACAAACTTCTATATAGAGCTATATATTGGCCAAATATCACGAAGCAAGTTAAATAAACGTTTAGTTTATTTTTGCTCCACTAGATGGCGCTCTGCCATCTAAAAAGCACATATGCTCGTGTTCAGGATATACCTACTCTGTTTTTAATATAGAGCTATATGAAAAAACAGTACAAAAGAGAAATTGCACTAGAACCTGGTTGATAAAGTGAGGGAAAGACAGTTCCACTAACCAAATTTGTCTTTCTCTTGATTTCAGCGCTTTGTTTTATTCTGGAAACTCCGAGAAATCAGGACGCCGTGAAAACTTTTAGAGGGAAAAAAGCTGATCCAATGGATTGGAGAAGTCTTAGAGACTGAAGGGATTATTGTCTGAAATCGATTTACATCACAGAAGATGTTAGAATAGCTCTTGTTTCCCGGATATAAGACTTTTTCTATCATCGTGCGTGGGTTGTCTGATTTCTCGGCATTGACAGATAAAACAATGCGTTAAATATGTTTTTATTTAGTGTATAATATATAAATTTTGTAACATTATTAAATATATTTCGTTACTTGTATATACACTCATGGACAAAACTTAAATAAGTTTTACCTTTTAGGATGTATATATCGAGATTCAGATAATAACTCTGAAAGATATTACAATGACCTTTTTTTTTAATTACAAAATAGAAAAATAATGCGCTCAATGGCGTCATTTCAGGCATATATGTTTAAATCTAGGGAATGTTTATCAGCCATAGATTCTGTACAGCCACCTTTCTAGTCGATCTCATGGACTCGAAGTTACTCTAGACTGACAAAGGCCATTAGCCCGAAACCTTGGTCTTCACGTGGGTGACCTTTATTGAAAATACACGAAATAATCAAGTGTGAACAAAATTGCCTCTGTCTCCTTCAAAAAAAAAAAACACTATCGAAATCAAAGAATCCACTTCCTTAAGTTTTATCCATGAGTTCATATCACAATATCCTTCATTTCTTTTCAATCTATCGTTAAAGTTTCAGTATACATTCACCAATACGATATGAATTTCTGATTCATTTTAATTAAAGACTGGTTCGAAACTATGTAGCTGATCTATCTGTCAATTTTAGCGCGTTTAAGGAGATAATTTTAAAACAGCAATTAGCAAAGAGGTGATTTCTAATTTATTCAAACACGAGTTGAATTGGCAATAATATTGGGAACCAATTAGTGGCGCATCCTTCCTGACCCAATTACCATAGATCCCTCACTAATTGCCTTGACAGTGTATTAAATCGGCGGTAAGCTCCTTTTAGAACTTAAGCTCTCCTCAATTGACTAAATGAAATCCTATAATCATCTGAAGGCTGACAAAGAGGAACCTACCTGAATCTATTTATATTGGAATTTCCCCCCTAGATAGATAAACTTTGAGAGAAGCTAGATTTATGAATGTTCAACCTAACATCAATCAACATTCTGAGGGTATGGATAACCCAAAGATTCTGTATATAAACAGTTCCAACATTCTGTATTTACACAAACCCAACATTCTGGATATAAACAACCCCAACATTCCGGATTTGAACAGTCCCAACATTCTGGATGTAAACAAACCCAACATTCTGAAAATAAAATCCAGCATTCTGGATTTAAACAACCCCAACATTCCGTATATAGAACAACATTCTGAATATAAACAACCCCAACATTCTGGATTTAAACAACCCCAACATTCTGGATTTAAACAACCCCAACATTCCGTATATAGAACAACATTCTGAATATAAACAACCCCAACATTCTGGATTTAAACAACCCCAACATTCCGGATTTGAACAGTCCCAACATTCTGGATTTAAACAACCCCAACATTCCGTATATAAGACAACATTCTGAATATAAACAACCCCAACATTCTGGATTTAAACAACCCCAACATTCCGGATTTGAACAGTCCCAACATTCTGGATGTAAACAAACCCAACATTCTGAAAATAAAATCCAGCATTCTGGATTTAAACAACCCCAAAATTCCGTATATAGAACAACATTCTGAATATAAACAACCCCAACATTCTGGATTTAAACAACCCCAACATTCTGGATTTAAACAACCCCAACATTCTGGATTTAAACAACCCCAACATTCTGGATTTAAACAACCCCAACATTCAGGATTTAAACAACCCCAACATTCAGGATTTGAACAGTCCCAACATTCTGGATGTAAACAAACCCAACATTCTGAAAATAAAATTCAGCATTCTGTATTAGCAACCCCAGCATTCTGGATTTGAACAACCCCAACATTCCGTATATAGAACAACATTCTGAATATAAACAACCCCAACATTCTGGATTTAAACAAACCCAACATTCTGAAAATAAAATCCAGCATTCTGTATTGGCAACCCCAACATTCCGAATATAAACAACCCCAACATTCTGGATATAAACAACCCTAACATTCTGGAAGTGAGCAACCCTCCAATAATTCACCACCATTCATTGGACCAACGGATAAAAAGTTACAAATGGCGCCCATAGATCACCCCTTGCCGATTATATGAATGACAAATTTCACGCCTCTTTTTCCTCTTTTTTTACAAAACACATTTCCCGAAGTCATTTGCCACTTTTATTGCTTTATTTCGTATGCCCCCGAAAACATTGATTCGTAAAGATTTATATTACCATATTCCCATATTAGCGAAGGACTAATAAATTTCCATATCTCTCCTACTGACTATCTAACCCTTCCTCCTGCATTTATTCGCTTGAAGAAACATTATGGAGGGTTTTAAACTGTGTATTGATGATTAGTGGATGCCCTTCTGGAAAATTATCATATTTTCCTTTTGTTAGTTTTTTGCTGGGCAATAACCAATCCCTTCCTTGTCTTTGATTCTTCTCAGTCCTCTGCTATATTGTCGTCGTATTTTCTTCCTTCTTTTTACGACAATTTCCCGTTTTTAAATTTGATCGTCTTCTTTTACTGTAGCCAGCTTTGGAACTCCATGTTGTTAAACAAAAGTTACGGTTCGGGTAATTTGTCAACCGTATATGTCATAATATATACTCTTCCAGGAATAATAAAGCAAACCTACAGTCAACCCAGAGAGAGACGGGAGGGTAAAGTCCGGTCACTTTAGACATCAGCGACATTCCAAGAGGTGACTACTGGGGTCCGTCACTTAACACCTTGGGACTTTTAAGACAGTTTGGGGATTGTGTGCGACACGAATGGACGCCCGGCTGTTGCCGGGCCAGTCTCTCCTCCTCTCTCTCTCTGGTTGCCTGGGTTCCTCTTCCAAACTTGTGGTGTCCTTATTTCTTTCCCCACCTTATTATATTGCCACATATATTTTTTTTTCTACATTCATATTAACCCATTCCTTACTCATGTTATACCCAATATTCACTCATATTATATCCATTCTTCACGCATGTTATAATCTTTTTCCATAATATATCCATTATTCACGCATTCACGCGGTTACAATTATTCTTCATTCATGATATACACAATATATTCACGCATGTTTTGCTTATTTTTCAAACCATTGTCCAATATGAAACAAAAGTAAGTAAGAGTTTAGAATAAAATATATTTTATGCTATCGATTTATATATATTCTAATGTATTTTTATTAGGAGGGAGTGTATATATATTCTCTAGTCACCAATTAACTTAAGAGATCCAAATAAATTGATTGATAGAAGAAAATTGCACAGAATACACTCTTTTAAGAATGAAAACACACGAGAGTGTTCTAGAATTCATCAAATAACTAGAATTGTGTTCGTATCACATAGGGAAAGGAGAAATTATTTATTTTGCTTTGCTACTTTCTCCGGCTGAGATTCGTACTTACCTAATTTACGGTAATATATCAAGATTTTGTCTTTTAAAAAAATTCGAATCAATCATTTCTTTAGAATGAAAACAAACACACGCTAGAATACATTAAATAACTAGAGAAATTTTATCGTGAAGAGGCTGCCTGGCCGGCATTCATATTTCTGTGAAGATGACACTTTTTCCTCCTCAACGCTGTGGTTTAGGTTGGCATGTCAAGTCCAGAACTATAAATAAATCGGAAAAAACTAGTTTTCTCTCTCCTAGAAACTCCTATCAGGTAATAATAATAAAAAAGAGAGTGTATTCACACAAACAAAGCTTTATTAAGACCACCGGTCTTATACAGATTCACCACAGGAAGAAATAATAGATGGAGCTCCTATACTCCAGGCAGCGCAGCACCCAACAATGAGAGTGTATTCACACAAACAAAGCTTTATTAAGACCAGCGGTCTTATACAGATTCACCACAGGAAGAAATAATCGATGGAGCTCCTATACTCCAGGCAGCGCAATACCCAACAATGAGAGTGTATTCAATTAACTTTTAGATGTGGAATCAGTCGACAGAAATATTGAATCAGTGCAGACGATACCATTTTATATTTGTCTGGAGCTGATACATCCATCACTCTGGGATGTCGTAAAACCTCTGAAACAGCTTGTTATATACTCTCGTTGTAGTATGACGCCCTCATTATGTATTTTATGGCTTTTGGTTTATTGTGTGCCATATTTTGTTACGCCATATTTTCGTCATAGTGTGTGTGATACATTAATAATATCTAATTATAAAACTATTTTAGAGGCGTAATATTCTTTTTAAAATAAAACAATTTCTAAAATTTAAAAAGAATATTACGCCTCTAAAATAGTTTTATAATTTGATAACAGATGGCGCTCTAGTACATCGTAACATTAATAATATCTCAAAATTAAATCTACAATATATTTTATATACTGATTAGTTTTAATTAAAAAGCCATATATTGGATCAAAATATAATTTATTTTACCAATATTTCAGTTGGCTGAATGCCAACCTTTATCAAGGTATTATAACATATTTAATGTGTCTCAACACAGTATATAAACATTTAGTATATGAACATTTTTGTAGATTTAATTTTGAAACATTATTAATGTATCATTGTGACGAAAATATGGAAGAAACAAAAACATGGCACATAATAAACCAAAAGCTATAAAATACATAATGAGGTCGTCTCAGCCATTCATTAACCTCTTTGCAGATTTAATTTCAAAATATTGGAATGTTTCACTTCGACTTTTATTTGGACGTGAAAAATAGTACAAAAGTGAATTTGTACTTGGATCAGATAGATAAATTAAGAAAAAAGGCATTTCCTGATCGTGCAACTGAAATTTTTCTGATGACTTGCGCCATCTATCGGAATAAATATCAACCAATCAACTAATAGTTGATATTTATTCCGATAGATGGCGCAAGCCATCAGCAACTTTCAGTTGCACGATCAGGAAATGCCTTTTTTCTTAATTTTATTTAAACGTTTTGATGACCCGATGTCATAACATCATGGAAATGTGGGGCATCATTGAAATGTCGAAATAATGAATTAGAAAAGTTTAAATTAATAATTAGTTTACGTATTGGTGGTGGTGGTATATTGTCCCCAGTTTACGTGTTTAATTTATAGATTGGGGGCAGGGGTGGAGGAGGGGTGTAAACCGTTGCTTTCCGATAGTCAGGACCTGGGATCAAATCCCGCATTGGACATTTTTTTCTGAATTAAAAATTGCTCCAGTGGTCCCCTATTCTTGTAAAAGTCCAACCCCACCAGTGAGTGCAAGTAACTAAACGGGGCTCTGACATACTGTAAGTGCAAAAGTCGAACTGATTTTCACATATGTAGACATTTGTACAAATCACCAAAATAACCATATACAAGTACCGATAGGTAATATTATTTCTGTAATTTGACCGGCCTGCTGGAAAAAAAAAAGATTAGCTACCACTACTCTAAATCTCTATAGTCAGGTTTTTTGACTTAAGTTGTCCAAGGCAGTACATCTTCGACTACGGCAGGTGACATGAAAACAGCTAGCCAATAGCAATCCAGCAGTCGGCAACAGATGTCTAATCGATCTGCAATCAGCTTAATTAATAATCTGCAAATGTCTCGCGACATTCGGCAGAGCTAGCGAGTTAATAAATCACAGAGTAGCAAGCTTCTCTGAAATATGATCCCTTTCCTAGTGCTAAGCAGGTACTGGCATACCTATGGATTTATTGTTGGATTCTATAGTTGGTTTGTCTTCTTTGATGAAAGTTCTCATCTTTTTTGCTTGGTTGGTAGACAGTTGAAACACTTTTATTGACATCTAGTCAATAATACATGTTAAATAAATGAAGGGTAATGAGAATTTACAATGATATATGAGTGAGGAAGACTCCATCATCTTGATAGGGTTCTCCTCCAGACCATAAGAGGTCTTCTTGGACCTCCCGCATCTCCTGGTTGGTAGAGATATCTTAACATGTCTGACGATTTATTTTGGCGTGTTTTTTCTCCTGTGGATGGACTTTCAAGCCCAACAGCTAGAGATTTGTGAATTGAAATGCTTTTGAAGAAACTTATCCCCTGATATATTTTATATTACAATATACTGCGGCTTATGATTGTAAAACGACATTTGAAAATTATCCCGCATGTGTTTATTTTAAACGAGTAATCGAAATTTATTTTTAAGGAGAAATAAGGATTATTTCCAACCTTAGGGATGAATTATGAAAGGATGAATTGTAAAGAGTAATGATAAACGGAAAAATAACTTTTATATTTTCACTTTTTTTTTCATGAGTGTATATTCTCACGCCGCTAAAATTTATCATTACAGAATAAGTCGAGATCAAGCGTCCAATCCCCATGTTTTTGTACAAAATAAGAGAGCCTAATATATATTTAAAATAATTCGGGTTTGTATTAATAGATTGATGAAATATATGTAGAAACATTTCAATATTAGTGTTATACACTCTTCTACCTAATATTTAGGTAGTGTAGTTTCTATTAAAAGAGATTGTATGTTACTGTTATATATTTGTATAATATTTTACTATTACAGAATTATCATAAGAACTAAAAACATGAATATCTCACGCTATATATTGATTACATAACACCACAACAACAACCAAGTCCTTGGTCAAAATCATATATACATATTATATATAAATATTAGCAACAAAAAAGAAAAATATATAATTTCTTAGAAATGAATCCACAATATTATATTTAATATAGAATTGTATTGTTCAATGCAACCATCTGAGCTAAAGAAACATTGCACGCTGATTGGGTGATCAAAATCACATGACAGTATATAGCCAATAAGAGCGAGAATAAAACGCGGACATCTATGCCTATATATAAACATCAAGGCGTATAATATAGTAAATTAATATACAGACAGTACAAGATACGCTTGTACTGTAAGTGCACCGGACTGCTGATACTAATGGAAAAATAATCGACTCACAAAAGCTTTCAAAATTAGAGTCATTTGTTTAATTTATACTTCAGTTATTCAGTAAATTTTCAACTCTTTAAACTATGAATCATTGATTCACAAAGGCAGCTATAAAAAAAGCAAATGATTAATTTATACCTAAACTATTTAGAAAGTACATTTTTCAACCTAAAATTCTCAAATGATGTTTCATAAACACTGCTAAAAAAAAATAATATTCTTTAGCTCGTACACAAATTATATTTTCGAACATTCCGCTGAGAAAAAAAAAAAAGAAAGAGAATCGTCTCAATAAGTCACAGGAGAAAAATGTACAAAAAAATATTACGTGTATCGTTGGTCAAAAAAGAAAAAAAAAGTTAAATGCATTCACTGAGTGAAGCTTTGATATATCGTTCACAGAGCTAACGTCTGTAGAAGAAAACACATCTGGCAAATTTGTTTTATTTCCTGATGGGAATGGAGCAGCGCCATCTATCTAATGCCGGATCAATTAATGGATTCCCGCCTAATTTGGCAGAGCCACAAAAAAAAAAAAACAAAGAACGTGGTCAAATATTTTATAAATGCCTCTCTATGAATATTTAAAGTTTTTTTTCTCTCTTTATTATTATTAATAGCTCAAGATTTTATCTGTAATTACATTATTTTATATAAGTTAACGAAGTTATTTTTTTTACAAACAATAATTTGGTGTGTGTATAATAAATTCTTAGAATTTCTTCAATTATTTTTTGTTAGTTTAAAATGTGTTTCATAATATATGAGTGTATAAAAGGAATGAAAGTTTACAGGAAGATTTTTCTATTTTGAAAATAATTTAAAAGCTATTTTAGGAATGTGTAAAAAATAGAACAATTTGAGAAGAGAAAAAATATATCAATATATTCGAATAAAAAGGGTAAACACACATGTCATTATTAGGTAACTGAACCATAATGATGGCTTTTGCGTCATTGATATGATTCAGTATTAGTGGTAGTGGTGGGTGTGTCCCGTTAGTCAGCCACATTTCAGAGTTCCCTGTTCACGGTTACCGTAGCAGCTCACGACACCGTACTACAGGGCCTTACTTGTGCTGCTTCTCCCGCCCGCCAAGTAGAGGAGAACTTCTGGGCAGGTTCAGTATTGGTCATTTACATGATAAAAAAGATGTTTTGTAATCATTTTAACATCCTTATCATCAACCTTGTTCCTTTTTTTTTTACGCGTTTTAACATACCCGCATTTAGTCTAAACCTACATTTTAACTGACACATAAAATTTCTTAATAGAAAAACACAGCCACATCAACCTATAGTTTATTTCAACTCCTGACGTTTCAGTAACTTCCTGTCATTGTCTTTTGAGTAACTCGAAGAGAGCCCCTGAAGAGAGTTACAGCAAGTCACTGAATCGTCGATAGTTAAACTATTGGTTGATGATATGGCTGTGTTTTTATCTCTGTATCTACTTCCAACTAACAAATGATCTTAATAACATTTCTTAATACAACATTGATGGATCTTACTGGAATAAAAATAACAAATAAGCCGCTATTTAATATTATTTTCCCAATATCTATAATCATTTCTCTTTTCACGGACCAAATAAGGACTCCATTTGCACAAATTGAGCAACAGTTTTGTTTGATTAAGACAAATACTTCATTTTTTGTTGGAAAATATTGAGCAATCCATATGAACAAAATTTCATTATAAAGTCATCATTAATGATAACTAGCTTATCTTATATCAAATATTTTATTAAAATCCACCAAGGAGACCTGCCTCGTCGAATTAGTGGGGAGAATCTCTCTCTCAAAGATTTGATTCAAGCTCGTTATTAAACCT